>CM043326.1:29348015-29870515 GCA_023736055.1 Quercus glauca
AAGTGTTTGTGAGGATCCTGATAATGATTTTGGCTGTGTTTGTGAGGCGTATTCGTCCTCGACTCAGTCCGAGGATCTCTTTTTCTTAGAACTGATCTAAATCCTGTCCTTTCTCTTAGGACTGATAAATATCAGGGGCCTCCCTTTTATGCTGGGAATCCTCTTGGTTATATAGTATCGCTTTAGTTAATCTTAGTCGTCCATTCGTCAGTTATCCGAACTCTGTGTATAAGGGTTTGTCCCATCATCTGCTTTTGCAGGCTTTATGTTAGTTCTCAGCCGCCTTTGCAGACTTTCTATTAGTTGAAGTAATCGAGACATCTGGATTTGCTGGTTACTTCACCATTAAAGTGGCCAAAATGTTGATGGAGTACATTTAATGGGTGAGGGATATTTTTCCCTTCATCAACGTCGATGAGCCGAGGAGGTGGGCATCCTCGGCCTCTATATTCTCCTCGGCGCCGGCCTTGGGCCGGATAATGGAGTGGGCCGAGGTTGTTTAAATATTTGGGGTCCCACACATATATTTCTAAATTATTAGGGTATTCATTAATTTTTCCCTTAAATTATTATATAAGTTTAAAATTGTAGCATTTTTTTTCCAAAAATAAGTATAATTCATATATTATTGAAATTTTAAGGTAAACTTGTGAATATTTATTATTTTTATTACTTTTTTAGGGCCCAAATTTCTAATTTTTAATTTCTATTTTGTTTGTATTTTTTAGCTTAAAACTAAAGAGTTTAGCCTAAATAGTAAATAGAATAAAATTTCATACTTTTCAACCCAAAATTAAGTAAAAAATATAATAATTTTGAGCATAAAATTGAAAATGCAATCTAAAAAAAATCAATTTAATTCCCAATTGCTTCAAAATGGACAAAAGTAGACTAAAATTAACTGAATTAAACTGAAGTGGACCAAATAAACCGAAATAGGCTAAAATAGACTGAATTAGATTGAATCGACTGAAGTGGACCGAAATGCTATGTTGTTGTGGCTGAAATGGAGAACCATAGCTTGAATCATCTCTCTCCCACTAGTAACAATTTTTTTTTTTTTAAACAAAAATTAAAGAGAATGAAGAATGCTATATTTTATATTCCATTTGTTTGTTGGTAATGTTTTCTAAAAAGTGACTCATTCCTAGAACATCATCTAAAAAGTGATTCATTCCTAGAAAATTGGCTTACTTTTTCCGTCATATCAAACATAAAATATATAAATAAACTAGCCTTATCAATTATATAATCCAAATAAGCCTTTAGTGGACATTTTTATCAAGAAGTTCTTCTTCTTCCATCCTTTTATTTATTATTTTATAAATGATTGTTATTTGGAACTAGATTCTTGTTAAACTTGGGCCACTTTTTAGAGCATTCACATCAGCTCATGCATTATACACGTCCATTTTTACACTAAAAACCTACTTTTTCTATTTTACACTACCAATCTTACAAAACACCCACATCAGTTCATTTATTTTACAAGTTATTCCAATAAAATATTTATTATTCTCATTTTTTTATTATTTCCCTCAACTGACTCTTATATACGCGCGTTATCTCTCTCTCTCTTTATTCATTTTTGTTGAACAGCTCTCTCTCTCTCTCTTCTACCTTCTCTCTTCTGCCTTCTCTCATTATTTCTCAAAATCTACAACCCAGATCAGTTCTTCACTGGCTGAACCGAGCTCTGGCGACCCACGAACCAAGCTCCGACGACCCACGAACCGAGGTTCACGGCGACCCACGAACCGAGCTTCACGGCGATCCACGAACCCAGGTTCACGGCGACCCACGAACCGAGCTTCACGGCAACCCACGAGCCGAGCTCCGACGACCCACGAACCGAGCTTCACGGCGACCCAGATCGTGTCTCACCCGCCGATCCATAAACCAAGCTCCGGCGACCAACGAACCAAGCTCCAAATACCCAGAACCAAGGTCCAGCGACCCAGAACCAAGCTACGGCGACCCAGATCGTGTCTTCACCGGCTGATCCACGAACCAAGCACCACAAGCACCGATCTATCTCTCCGTTGGTTTGTCTGTGTGGGTTTGTTTGTGCGTGGGTCTGTTTGTGTGGATGTGCTTGTGTGTGGGTGTGTTTGTGTTTGTGTGCATCTGAGAAAAAGAAAATGTGTTTCTAAGGTAATTGTGCATCGGAGAAGAGAGAGAAAATTTGGGGCGAACGGAAATCATTAAAATAATAAATACACGAGCTACAGTACCATGTATATTTACACGGGTACTGTAGCTCATGGAAAAATATGGACAGCTTTACATATTTTTACACCCACTGATGTGGGTGTTTTTTTGCTCAAAATGTGTAAAATTTGCACTGTATATGTATTTTACAAGACTTTAAATGGGCTGATGTGAATGCTCTTAGGAACTGAAAAAAAATTGTAGTATCCCGTAAAAACAAAATAAAAGACTATAAATCAAGGGAGTCAATACCGTACCGGATGCTGTACCGGTTTGGCCAGCGGTACGATATATTTCGGATACCGGTCAATACCAGTGTACCGTTTCGAGTTTACCGCTATTTTTTATATTTATATATATATATATATATATATATATATATATATATATATATATATATGTATGTATATATGTGTGTGTGTATTATAATAAATTACCATAAAACATTTCCTCAATTCAGAACTAATTATTCATGGTTTTAGACTTTAGTATCAATTAAAAGAAGAAAAAAAAAACACAATATAAAATATAGAAAGCTTAAAAGTTACCATTGCATACTAAGAAAACAAATAATACTAATAAATTAATGCAAATAAGTTACTATTCTGCTCTAACAAAAATTCAAAAATTACAAAACTTAAAAAAAAAAAAAAAAAAAAAAAAACTTTTTTCCGGTACGGGCCAGTACGCCCGGTACCGATCGTTATTGCTCGAAATTGGCCGATACGGCTGGTACATGGCCGGTACGGCCGGTATTTTTTCCGGTACGAAATAGGTGGGTTTATGTACCGATATGCTTGCTGGTACGAAATATACCGGCTAGTACGGCCGGTACGGTACGGAATTGACTTCCTTGCTACAAATAGAATATGCAAATTTTATAAATTTAGGTCCACTCAAATTCATTATTTTTATGAAAATAATACGTGTAAATTATTTAGCGGTTCTAAAACTTCTAATATACAATTTTATTTTAGGCGTGTGGATAAAGAAAATTTTTATCAAATTTAAAATAAACTACCTATTTAGTATGAGAAATAAAATATTGTCAACCCTGTTTCAGCAATGCACTTTTCAGATTATGTGTTTCATATGCTTTTTTTTTTGTAATTTTTCTAACTAGTCAATTATTTTTCATCGGTTTATTGTTCCTTTGTTTCATTCTTATTTTCTAGTATTTAATTTGTCGATCTTTGCAATAACAAAAAATGCAAAGTCACATTAGATGTTAATTGAATTTTTTTTTTTTTTGTTGAGTTTTTTGAGAGATTTTTGGAATGATAATTTCATAAAATGATTCTTAACTGGTGTATTGTTTACAACTTTGTTATTTGTGAGCCAATTAATTATTATATATCTAAAAAAAAAGGTTAAATTAAGTTCTTCATCTGTAACGTTAATTAGTTTTCTCTAACAAAATATCAAGATTTTTGCTAACATTTTTAAGTCAGATAGAAAACGCATACATAACTACATGTTTGTGTGATTTGAGTTTTATATAATTTTATTTTTGGTCCTAGAGATCGGGCCCCCAATAATTTCTGACTATGTCCTGGATACCACATGAATTCATGTAATAAACACTTTATGTATAGCGAATAAAATGGATTATGCATGTGATACGAGACATGATTATTATGTAATTATTTTGTGAGTAATAATTTGATAACAATTTTTTTAAAAACATTTTATAAGTTTTAACAAACCTTTGGGTCAATAGAGAAGGGAAGGTAAGGAAGAAAATTGAACCGCACTTTATGCTGCTGCTTACCCAATTCGAATTAGAGGCGTGCATATTCAACCACTAAGATTGTATCATCATGTCTTTAATGATTTGCTTTTTATTTTCCTTTTTACTTATGAACAAATTTTTTTAAATTACAACATTTGATTGTTACATTTGAAACGTTTTTTATGACCATCACTAATTAAATTGCATTATCTTTGTTTTTTACCCCATAGGGATTGACCCCCCCAACCGGCCAATTCATTGTGGCCACTAAAGACGTAGAGGAGCTATTATAAATTTCTGGGTAAAGCTTTTATCTACATCTTGATAAAAGAATGAAAGTGACTTCGTTTTCATTTTTCAACATAAATGGCGTAATAAGTAATAACTAATGAAATATTGTGCTTGACTTAGCGTAATAAGTAATAACTACTCCCTCCGTCCCACTTTTTTTGTCCTCTATTCTATTTTGAGATGTCCCAAAATATTGTCCTGTTTCTAAAAATAAAAGTCATTAATTTACTAATATTCCTATTATACCCCCATTAATTTACTAATTCAATTTTTTGATAAATTTTTTTAAGGGTTGTTTGGGAAACTTATACATTTTTAAAAGGTAGACAAGACAATAAATAATGTTCCCTTAAAAAGTTTGACTTTTCAAACAGGACAAAAAAAGTAAGACAGAGGTAGTAATAAGTAACATGGCGTATAAAAGTAATAACTAATGAAAAATCAAAGTGACTTCATTTTCATTTCATGTTAAATATGCATATACCGTTGGGTAAAGGTCAATACACAAAATTTGAGTCTGAGATTGACGTCTTGTGACTCTAGGATGAAGCAATTAAGCAATCTATTTAATTCAACAGACTTTGCCTTCTGCGTTTTTTTAATGATGAATAACAAATACATTTGTTTATATTATGATGATAATTTAAAAGGTACAATCATACAACCTACTTAAAGATTCCCATTATCTAAGTATTTATTCTCTTCTAATGTCAGCATTGCAAAGGAAGAGCTTGTGGAAAAAGCAAAGAGAGAGTTAATCAATCTTCATATCTACTAAGTGGTAAAAGGTTGGGTTCAATCTTCATATCTTAGGGATTTAGCAAAAAATTATAATGCATAGAGAGAAAATTTGAAAGGTTTTCAAGAGAGAGAGAGATCCTAAGTCCTAACAGCAGCCGTTCTTTTTTAGTTTTGCACTAATCTTTTGTTATTACATTTTCGAGCAGGCATTGGTATAAACATTAAACTAGCATTTCTCAAGTCTGATTAATAGATGTAGTAAGCTCTAATAATCACCCTTTATATATTAGAATCCGATATCTTTCTTGGCCTTAGAAACATGAGATCTTACCTTTCTTAGCTTTGATACATCAACGGTTAGATAGATTTGTTGGGAGAATTGAGTTCGGAACCCTTACCAATAGGTCACTCGTTCACCGCTACCATTTTATTTCCTTAGGTAATGAAATGACAAAAAAAATGGTGTGAAAATTAGAAAAGAATAAATATTTGTAAGTTGAATATAACACAAATAGAGTTTGTAATTTAATGAGAGTTGAAATAAATAATGCACAAGACTTATCTTGTAGATTTTGGGTTGCTTGATATTAAAATAAGTGGTGTGACTTTTTGGTGGAAATGATATTACAAGCATGAGATACTCGGCGGTGGTGTTACGTATGTAATGGTGACATGCCAAAATATTTAGCATTGTTGGAAGGCATTTAACAATGGCAACTTGAGGTAGTTAACAAACAATAGCATGGGGCATTTGGTGGTGACACAAAGAAGAAGTCAGCAGCATGGTATGAGTCATTCAGCAGCACAACATGGGATATTCAACAACGTATAGGCTCTTGAGAACTTATTCTACAGACTAGTGCTTAAGCTGTTAAATTCAGAGAAGTTTAGTCAATGATATTTTCCATTGATTGAAAAGATCAATTCATCTTCCTAAATTCGGCCAGTTGAAAATAAGTACAAACGTATTCAACAACTAGTTATAATTCAACCAAGAAAAAACAACAATTAGTTGTAACACTCTGATTCCTTTCTTAAAATATTAAAATATGCAAAGTTGTGGAATCATTCTCAGACACCAAACATAAATTAAAGGGCATAGCTCCAAATCAACTAGACTAAAAATATTATTAATAATATTTTTAAGTACTTATATTTTTTATTATTTTCCCAAAAGTTGT
Organism: Quercus glauca; assembly: GCA_023736055.1. Classification (NCBI taxonomy): domain Eukaryota; kingdom Viridiplantae; phylum Streptophyta; class Magnoliopsida; order Fagales; family Fagaceae; genus Quercus; species Quercus glauca. The sequence continues at coordinate 29,354,172 of CM043326.1, forward strand.
CCCAATGGGTGCATAAGCATGACATAGTTTTTCAATTAGCTGGACACCTCCATTCATTTAATTCAATGTTATGGTAAATTGCTTCTAGCCCCAAGCTAGATTTTTCTTTTTCTTTTCCTTTTTCCTTTATAGATGAATAAAGATTTGAATTGAAAAGGTATCACATCCTTTACATACACTAGTCTTTTACACACTAGCAGAAAAAGATTAGGAAAATTAACTTGCATAATAATAGATTTGATAATCCATGAAAGTTGAATTCAGAAGGTATAGTGCAGTATCTACAGACATGTTTGTAATGAAGCACCTCTATTATTGAACTTGACAAGGATTGAGGTAAGAAATATATATGAATCTTATATACACCTACAGATGTTACCATCAAAAACATCTGCAAGTGCTAAATAAACAGTAATATATTTCTTAGACAAACATGGGGAGTTGCTAACATCAGAACTTGTATGTCTGCACCTGGCTTGGCCAAAGAATTAAAGAATGAACAGAATTATTTTTAGGATTCTTGTTACTTGCAGACCCTCCATACCTCAAACGATTCCAACAAGTGATGAATTGTGTTTTCGAGTTGAACATGGCCCATGGAGAAGCATTCCTTTCGAACGTATTGAAGAGGATTTTCCAACACTAGGATCATCAAGGTGAAAAGGGAAAATATATCCTTCCTTAGCTTTAGCCTTGGTCCTTTTAATCTAACCTACCCAGATAGAATAGAACCTAGGGACATTTTCAACTTAAACCCAATTCATGCAAGACTCCAACAACTTCGTAAGTTGCCAACAAAAACTAGAATTATAGTACAATTTGGGGTCTTTAAGCATGCAGTATATGCCTGATCTTCCAATTATGAAGAGTCAAATAGATTCCATCCAACTACAGCCAGGTATCTTAGTGAATCCCTTCTCCTCCACAACCTTTCTCAATCTCTTGGCATCATCCCACCTCTTAACCGAAGCATAAATGTTGGCAAGAAGAGAACAATAACCAGTTGTATCAGGCTCCAGCTCAAAGCAATGCTGAGCAGCTATCTCACCAAGCTCAACATTGTTATGTAACCTGCAAGCAAGAAGCAAAGCTCCCCAAACCCCAGCATGAGGCTGCATGGGCATGGTCCTTATTAGTTCATATGCTTCTTCTAATTGTCCTGCCCTGCCTAAAAGATCAACCATGATTCCATAATGATCAGCTGAAGGCACAAGTCCATGGTCCTTCATGGAGTTAAAGCATTGGTAGCCTTCTTCAACCAAACCAACGTGGTTATAGGCAGTTAGCAGTCCAGTGTAGGTGACTAAGTTCGGGCAAATATGGGAATTGATCATCTCTTCAAATAACTTGATTGCATTAACTGCCTTACCATTTATCCCACATCCCAAGATCATTGCAGAGTAAGCAATTAAATCCCTTTTCCTCAAGCCATGAAACAGCTCATATGCCTTATCAATGCTTCCACACTTTGCATACAGGTCAACTAAAGCAGTAGCCAAATGATCATCGAGTTCAATACCAAACTTATTCATATATGACTCAACCAAAGGCCCAAATTTGAAATCTCCTAGTTGTGAACAAGCAGATGTAACACTAGCCAAAGTTAATCCATCTGGCTGAACATTTACATTTGGTTCAAGCATCTGGTTGAACAGCTCAATGGCCTCCTTAGGTTGGCTATTTTGAGCATAGCAGGATATCATTGCATTAAACGAGAGCAGATCTTTCTCATCCATCTGATTAAAGAGTTTCTGAGCAGACTCAACATCCCCACATTTCGAGTACCCAGCAATCAATGTGATCCAAGAAACATTATTTCTTTGAGGCATCGCCTCAAAAATGCTTCTTGCCGATTCTATGTCCCCACAATCAACATAACCACTAATCATTGAGTTCCAAGAAGCAGTGTTTTTCTCCGGTATCTGCTGAAAAAAAGAGCATGCCTGGTCCAAATTTCCTACTCTCGCATACCCCAAAACCATTGAATTCCAAGATATAACATCTTTCCTTGGAATTTCATCGAACACCCTCTGAGCTTCAGCTAAATTACCAGATTTCAAATACCCAGATAAGATAGAATTCCAAGAAACCACATTCCTCACCAACATCTCATCAAACACCTTCTGTGCGGTTACCATATCACACAGTTTAGAATACAAATCCACAAGTGCTGTTTGCACGTAAACACAGCTACAATATCCATATTTATGAACTTGACCATGTACTAAAACTCCACCTATCCTACACTCAATCCTAGCACAAGCTCTTAGAGCAGAAGAAACAGCAAAAGTGGTTGGACACAGACCTAGTCTGTGCATTTGAACATAAAGCGAAAAAGCTTCTTTGAATTGGCCGTGCTGGGAAAAAAACCGAATTGCGCAACCCCAAGAAAAAGCATCTGGGTTTTGCAATTGGTAAAGAATTAGTTTTAGATATTGAGCTTGAGCAACAATTCTAGAGTGAGTGGAAGTTGAGAGAGTGATTTGCCGGACTAAGAGGGGTTCCAAGTGGTTGAGACCGTTTATGAGGATTTGTGCATGGATTTGCTTTGCCTGATTGACGGTTAGGCTGTTATTCAACAACGTTGTTAGTCTTGGCACCACCATTCAGATTACGAGCTATTTTGCTCCAGTGTGATCAAATCAAACGCCTCTGTGTCTGTGACATGTTGAGTTGTGAATAAAATTTTTTTTTTTTTTTTTTAAATCCGGAAAACCCTCACCAATTGCGCCGAAAATGGTTAATTACATCCACAACCACAAGGCTTGAAGCTCAACTAGTATCTCAAAACTATCAAATTATCAACCCAAAAAAAATAATAATAATAATCAATTACAATTTTACACTCTGCTCTTTTCCGGACTATCTGGCATTTTACCCCTTTTTTTTTTTTTAATTGGCAATATACCCTTGTTTCGAAACTATATAGGCTCGTGCCCCTGTTTCGATACTCGATGACCCTAAAATCGAGTTACTTAAAGTACTCGATTGGTTTAAAATCGAGTTATGCCCGATCAAACTTAAAAAAAAAAAAAAATGCATAAAACTCGAGAAAGTGAAAATCGAGTACGAAAACGCCACTATAGGACTTAAAAACGTCACTATAGGGCTAAAAAAACGCCGCTATAGGGCTACTGAAACTGATATTGAATACTTATAAAAAAAATTTCCAGAAAAACATCACTATAGGGATGAAAAAAACGCCGCTATAGGGCCGATATTCGTACTTGGAAAAAAATTTCCAGAAAAACGTCACTATAGGGATGAAAAAACGCCGCTATAGGGCCAATATTCATACTAGTAAAAAAAAATTTCCAGAAAAACGTCACTATAGGGATAAAAAACGTCGCTATAGGGATGAAAAAACGCCGCTATAAAGCCACTAAAGCTGATTTGCATACTTGTAAAAAATACTTATAAAAAATTTAAAAAAATTTACATGAAACTCGAGTTCCCGGAACTCGAGTTCTATGCAAATTTTTTTTTTTTTTTTTTTTGAGTTTGATCGGGCATAACTCGATTTTAAACCAATCGAGTTTTGCGTTGAAACTCGATTTTATGATAATCGAGTATCGAAACAGGGGCACGCCCCTATATAGTTTCGAAACAGGGGCATAACGCTAATTATTTTTCCCCAAAGGGGCAAAAGGCCAGATAGTCCGCTCTTTTCCTGTCATATCATTTGTGACGAGAATAATTATTTTTACATTGACCTATTTTCCCCGTTAAAATTATGATACAAAAATTTTAAAAAATTATTTTATCGTTTATTCGGTTTTCAATTATTATACTTACATTCTTTTTAGTTTGGAATAAGATACTCATATTTTTTAAACTGTTGGATTTAAGTAGATTTAACAGTTAAAAAAAGACTCTTATTATTACAAATATTCTTTTTAAGATCTTATTAATTACTCTCATTTATTATATTCTAAACCTATCTCTAAACCCAAAACATTTGATGTCTGACTCTCTCTCTCTACATTTTTCTCTCTCTGTCTCCTCCACCATTGCTCCTCCACCATTGTTCCACCTCAACAAGTTGCCAGCAGAAGGGAAAAAAAAAAAAAAAAAAAAAAACCATGCCAAACACTTTCATTCATGGGCAACCAAACTGAAAATTTCCATCGAATTTCAATGACAACTCCAATTTTATTGAATTTTCTTATAAACCAAAAAAGATAAGTCTTATAAACCTTAGAGTAGTAGCATAACAACTTTCTATCGGGTTTTTAGCAGGATGGATTTTCCATAATGCAATTTTATTACCTTTATTGTAGAGATGTGTGATACTTCACAATTAAATTTTAAATTTGATTGACCTGTGATTTTCCTAGATTGTTGAAGTATTTTTTTCTCCAACAATCAGGGAATCAAATTGATGGACAATGTACAAGTTGTACAGTTGCTAAAATAATTTGAAAGTATGACTACTGAAACTGTGTTACTCTATCAGGTCAATTGTCATGCCTCTATGTAACTCTATCAGCTATCAACATATGAGACTTATGACCTTATAGAACAATTTTTTTCTCTTTTTGATAGTATGACTATTGACCTTAGTGTTAACTAGACAACTACCCAAATGTGAGTCATGTGACACAGCACTCTCAATTTTATTATTATTATTATTATTTTCAAATGAGCACCAACACGACGAGAAAGAAGAGAGGGGCTCAAGGGAAAAGGATTGGAAACCGAGCTTAAAGTGGTGGAAATGTTGGATTCCACAAGGATGTGGAAGACTACATTCATAGGACGATTATCCATCACTCCTTGCCCAAGGCCACGTCCATCGTCTCTTACCAATCGGTGGTCAAGCATAATCTCAAACCATCCCTCTTTATTTCAATAACTTAACTGGATTGCTTGGTCTCTTTCTTTTCTTTTCTTCTTTTTTTTTTTTCTTTTTTTTTTTTTTTTTTTTTTTTTTGCTGGCGACCTAGCGGTGGAGGTGGAAGAGCGATGAAGAAGTAAGAGACAGAGAGGCATGCAGTGGAGGATTTTTTTTTTTTTTTTTTTAAGAAACGGTGGGGAAAAAAATTAGAGAGAGACATACACTTTTTTTTGTGTTTTTTTAGGTTTAGAGATAGATATGGAATGCAATAAATAAGGGATAATTAATGAAATACAAATCAGAATATTAGTATTACTGAGTGTCTTTTTTGACCGTTAGATTTACTTAAATTCAATTGTTTAGAAAATGTGCAACTCTTTAGAGTTACACCAGGTGTAACTTGAACCCATCTCTTTCTAAAATGCAAACTATTTAAACTGACATCCCGTAAATGACTAAACAAAAATTTTAAAAATGTTAAATTTCTTGTTTTATTCTCCACTTAAACTGACATCCCACCCCTCTTACTCTTATCTAAAATTTGAGATTTTTTATAGCCCTTTTATATTTTTGTGGGATTTTAAAACATTTTTCAATGTAAATAGATATCTTTGAGGAGGTGATTGTCTTGTTCTAAATTATAGAGTAGGTGTGGGTTCCAGTCAGCTCAACTGGTAAAATCTCTAATGGTTGTATAAGAGATCTAAGGTTTAATTCCTGCCTACAAAAAAATTGATTGGTGTCTTAGTTTGATGATAAAAGAGCTATCATCAGGAGCAAACGCCAAAGGTTGAAACTCTCTCAAAAAAAAAAAAATTTATAGAGTAGGTGAGTATAATTAGTAATTAGGGACGGAATCATATGTTGATTGCCCCCCTCCCCCCGAACATGCGCGGAATTTTTTTAAAATTAATTAATTATTTATATAGTATTTATTTATTTATTTAAAAGTTTAGATACAAAAATTTATATCCCCAAGTTGAAAATTAGTCATTTCAAATTGTAAACCAACCCAAAGAATTTAAAATATTAAATAATCACTTGACTTATATGTGTTTAGTATTACAATTTGCTTGTTTGATGTTTAGAACCCAAAGCTATAAGTTTGAGACTTTAGATTTTAAGTGATGTTGTGCTACATTTTCACCTAAGTGTTTGTTATTTTTTGCATGCGTGTTTGCTAGTCTTAATTTTAACTTAACAATACTAATTTTTTTAATAAGAATATTTTGCATATAATGATGATAAATATGACTTTCAACTTTTGTGGTTAACATTATTTCATTTATAAAATAGTTGTATTCCTGTTTACTTTTTTAATTTTTATATTGCAATTAAGAACCAAGTATTTACCGTCATGAATATTATCAAAGCTAGGTTTCACAAGAAAATAAAATATGATTTTCTAACTAATTATTTGATTTTATACATTGAAAGAAAAATTGTTATGACATATAACCCAAAATCAATCATAATGATTGTTGTGATTTAAAAGAAGGTTGAATTACATTTTGATATATCACAGATGATTGAGTAGATTTTTTTTTTTTTTTTTTAATAAGAGTAGAAATGTATTAAAAAATAATCATTTCAAATACTTTTTTTGTGCACATTTTTTTTAATATTGAATATGTGCTAGTTCAAATTTTTATATATTATTTAGTTTTGAATTTTTCTATATTCTTATTTTTAAATGGTTAAAAAAAATTTCATGCCTTATTTTTTAAAGGTCAAATCTTAATGCAATGATAAGTGTCTTGTATTCAAAGTAATAGATGGTAGGTTTTTGCTTAAGAATTAGTCTCTGAAAAAAAAAATTAGAGGCGAGGCTACAAACCATCACCTCTTCTAAATCCAAACAATTATAAAAAATAAAAATAAAAAATTGCATTGAATATAATTCCACCACCCCCACCCAAAAAAAGAAAAAGTGCCTGAGGAATTTTCCCACAAACTTTCTTATTACACAATATTCCAGGACCATGATAAACTGGTACTCACTTTTCTTGTATAACTGGGTTCTATACTAATGGTGAGAAAGCCGTATTATTGTACTTTTGGAGTGTATTTATTTATTTATTTATTTTTCCGTAAAAGGAACAAAGTTACACATTATACACTTCCTCAAGAATTAGAACTGGGAATGGGAATTCGCATTGCTAGGCCCAGAAATCTTGCTTTGCTTGCTAAATCTAAATTAATGTGGAGAAAAGCTTATTATGGACCCAACTGTTGAAAACGAATTATTGAACAGCACATAGCCTTATCTTGTCAACAACTGACAGATGTGAGATGACCATAATAATAATAATAATAATAATAATAATAATAATTGGTCATCCACAGCCCAAATTAGGCCTACCATTTATAATAATTGCTCTTTTGGGCCTATTCGAAATCTAATCCACAGACCACTCCATCAAAGTGAAGAAAACAAAGTCAGTCAAGCTATCGGCATGAAACAGACAGTGAAATCAAAGAAATGGAGATCGTTCATGATTTCATGGTTAAGATTTTAATTTTTAAATTAAACGGAGTACAAAACTACAAATGTCAAATCATTTTTAAAATCTTAAATGACATGACATTAGAGACATTTACTCAGAAATTGGACTGGGCTGGGCTTCCATCCAGTGTAGTTACAAAATACTGGGACTTACGGGATGGGTTGGTTTAGGGATCAGGAGCCTAGTTGTTAAGATAGATGCAATTAATTAGTGTTACTCCTCATCCTCAGTAACAATCATAGGCCTAACCCCCTAATCCATAATATTGAACTTAAACTTAGCTACTAGTAAGGGAATTGTGGGGATGCCTTAGCAAGAAGAGATTTCAATAAAAGTGTCCAAGTGATGACTCTCCCATGCACTAAGTGCATGGGTCCAATGGGCTGGGTCCAGATGCATTTTTATGCATTTTTACAAACTGTGCTAACTTCTTATTGGATTTCATCTAGGCCCACCATTAACATTATTTTTTTCATTCACTAATAATCACCCATCACATCAGCAATATGTAAAACTTTTTGTAAAAAAATTTATATCTCTAGCATTACTCTTGTATAGTTTAGTAATTTCTAGCCATAATAAATACAGTAATAAAAAGCTATTACCAGGAGCAGACATTATAGGTTGAATCTCTCTAAATATATATATATATATATATAAAATAAATATAGTAACTTTGATGCTGTTACGTGGCGGCTCTAGGAATTTTTTAAAGAGAGAGAGAGAGAGTATTTGCTACAAATTGAAAGCCAAGAAGTAGCTAAGGAGAGCAAAATTGTTACAACTACAAAACTAAAGAGATCATAACTACCGTCATATAGTATTTCTCTTGGTACCATTTGTTAAAGAAAAATAAAAATATGGATTATTTTTATTAAATGAGTGCACGAGATATAAATTTGAATGATTAGATATTTTTATCTTTTTGTTTTTGAATATGCCATTTGTTGAATAATTTGTTCACTTGTTGTTGTTGTTTGGTTTAGTCTTGTTTTTGTTTGGGTTATTTTTGTTGTTATTTGGGCTAATTTATATTTATGTTATTTAAGCTTTTTTTTTTTTTTTTTTTTTGGTTAAGGATTATGTTTGGGGAGCCAAAATTATTTTTTGAGTAAGTCTACGTCCACAACATTTTTACAATAAATCTTATACAAAAACTATTATTGGTGAAGTAAAAGTTTTGTCAGTATTAGGTCCAAATTAGAACCAGTAACAGCTTACCACATGAGATTTGTTATGAAATTATTGTAAAAATGTTATGTACGTAGTATTACTCTTATTTTTGTTGAACCCTAATTTGTATGATTTTCAAATTAGGGTGTTTAATATTTTTATTAGGGTAGTCACAACAGGTTAGTTTAGCATATAATTTTATTTTTTGCAAGTATACATACATATATATATACACACATTTTTTTTGCAAGTGAGGGTGGTCTTGTGACCACCTCACTTGCACGTAGAACCGCCTTTATGCTTACTGTGGGGCCCAAATATTTGGCAACCCCGCCCCACTCCATATCGGGCCTAAAGCCCATGCCGAGGAGAGCACAGGATCCGAGGATGAGTGGGAGAGGCCCAAGTCATCAGGCAACTTCGCCGAGGATGACCACGTCCTTGGCAGGCCGACGTTGATAAAGGGAAGCTGTCATCCACCCATTAAATGTACGCCACCAACACTCTGGCCACATCAATGGTGAAATGACCAATGAACAGTGATGTCTTGGTTGCTTTAACTAACAGAAAGCCTGCAAAGGTGGCTGATGGGACAAGCACTCAGACACAGGTTCAGATGGCCAACAAGTGGACGGCAGAGATCAACTGAACAAGACTATATAATAGATTGAACCCCCAGAGTGGAGGGGGGTGGGTTGGCCCTTCGGTTGGGAATTGAAGGGGTTTTCAGGGTGTTCAAGGACAACCCTTGTATTCGTTAGTTCTAAGGGAAGAGTTCCTCGGACTGGGCCAAGGACGAACTTTCCCTTAGAACACTTAGCCAAATTCCAGTTATTGGTCTTGTAAACCCACACCGACTGTTATATCTTTCGTTAGTGCCTAGTCCTTCTACCCATGCTCTACAAATTTATTGTACAGGGTCGCCTGGGCTCGGGTCAGCCCATCCCCAGGAGGGAGGCGCCCAAACCGGGTCCCTACAATTGGCGCCGTCTGTGGGAAGGACTTGTGCATTAGCAAGTGCGACAATTGGTGTGGAAAGATCAACAACGACATTTCTTTCAAGTTCAGAAAAAAATAAACAATACAACCAATGGCAACATACTCATTCAAAAGGCAAACATCACAAGAAATGAAAAGATGCAAGAAGTAAAATAAATGAAATAGGGCTACTTCTTTATTAATCGAAGAGAGGTTACATTATACAACAGATGCCCATGCAGGCTTATTCTAAAGCTAACTACAAAGAAAAACGCCCAAACAGACTTGTGCTGAAGCTAAAAGAAAAAGAAAATGAGAGGGGCCTAGGCAGGCATGTTTTAAAGCCTGGCCAAGTGTTGGAGGGAGAGGTGGAGACAAGCCTATTTTAAGACCGTTCACAGCTCCCCAACCAACACTTGCGGCTCCAGGAATGAGAACGAAGAAGAGGCCGCGGCACATGACGATTCCACCTCAAGGTTCCACCTGGTTTCCCTCCCAATCCCACAACCACTGGGAGCCGGCGAATCACTACCAGCTTGGAGGGCCGGCAGATCTGCACGTGGAGGAAGGACGTTACGTTCCTTTTGGATCCCCCTCCAAACGGCAAGTCCCATCTCTAGCTAGGTTGAAAAGAAGAAGGATCTTTGGCCTCTGCCTACCCCACCTCCAATGTGATGTCTAGGGTCGGAGTGGCATCCTCGGCTTCTGAAGGGGGCTCGGCTTCCTGGTCACCGCCCTTTCCCAAGGCCACTTCATCTCGTGAGGCACAAACTACTATTCTGGCAAAGCCCTTGAGATGCCCAGAAAGTGGAGTGTTTATGAGATTTGAACTTAAGTGTTTGTGAGAATTGAAGAAGGGGTCACCCCCAAAATGCCTTATATAGAGGGCAAAAACTGGTGAAAGCCATCCCGCACAGAATCCTAAGTAGAAATTACCAGAGATATTAACTCCACCCAATTTCTAAGAGGCTTATTAGCCGCTGGATCCTCGTAAATCCACAAGGATATTAATGAGGAGGCGCCTCGCGAACCGAAGCGTCAAGCGCGTTACTCGAATAGCCCAAAAGGCGCCTCATAACCAAAAATGGCGCTCCGGACGAAAAGGCTAGACCAAAGAAGAGTCCTCCCTCGATGGAGCAGGCTCGAGGCCGCTGTCACCCCGAAGGCAGACTCCCCAACGCTGAGGATGAGCCCCCTAACTCCAAGCGGTCTAAAAGAACTAGGTACTAGACAAAACCTGGGTCTTGCATAGTCCTCAGGCTCAAACCTATGGGGAAACTAGCTACTTCAGAAGACAAGTGTTAGACAGAACCTAGGCCTTGCATAGTCCTCGGACTCAAGCCTCTGGGAAAACTAACTACTCAAGAAGAACTAGGTACTAGACAGAACCTGGGTCTTGCATAGTTCTCGGACTCAAACCTATGGAGAAACTAGTTACTTCAGAACTAAGTGCTAGACAGAACTAAGGTCTTGCATAGTCCTCGAACTTAAGCTTCTGGGGAAACTAACTACTTAAGAAGAACTAGGTACTAGACAGAACCTAGGTCTTGCATAGTCCTCGGTCTTAAACCTACGGGGAAACTAGTTACCTCAGAAGACAAGTGTTAGACAGAACCTAAGCCTTGTATGGTCCTCGGACTCAAGCCTACGGGGAAACTAACTACTAAAGAAGAACTAGGTACTAGACAGAACCTGGGTCTTGCATAGTCCTCGGACTCAAACCTATAGAGAAACTAGCTACTTCAGAAGACAAGTGTTAGACAAAACCTAGGCCTTGTATAGTCCTCGGACTCAAGCCTCTGGGGAAACTAACTACTAAAGAAGAACTAGGTACTAAACAGAACCTGGGTCTTGCATAGTCCTCGAACTCAAACCTATGGGGAAACTAGCTACTTCAGAAGACAAGTGTTAGACAAAACCTAGACCTTGCATAGTCCTCGGACTAAAGCCTCTGGGGAAACTAACTACTCAAGAAGAACTAGGTACTAGACAAAACCTGGGTCTTGCATATTCCTCGGACTCAAACCTATGGGGAAACTAGTTACTTCAGAACTAAATGCTAGACAGAACCAAAGTCTTGCATAGTCCTCGGACTCAAACCTCTGGAGAAACTAGCTACTTAAGAAGAACTAGGTACTAGACAGAACCTAGGTCTTACATAGTCCTCGGACTCAAACCTATGGGGAAACTAGCTACTTCAGAAGACAAGTGTTAGATAGAACCTAGGTCTTGCATAGTCCTCGGACTCAAGCCTCTGGGGAAACTAGCTACTTAAGAAGAACTAGGTACTAGACAGAACCTGGGTCTTGCATAGTCCTCGGACTCAAGCCTATAAGGAAACTAGTTACTTCAGAACTAAGTGCTAGACAAAACCAAGGTCTTGCATAGTCCTCGGACTCAAGCCTTTGGGGAAACTAGCTACTTAAAAAGAACTAGGTATAGACAGAACCTAGGTCTTGCATAGTCCTCGGACTCAAACCTACGGAGAAACTAGTTACCTCAGAAAACAAGTGTTGAATAGAACCTAGGCCTTGCATGGTCCTCGGACTCAAGCCTACGGGAAAACTAACTACTAAAGAAGAATTAGGTACTAGACAGAACATGGGTCTTGCATAGTCCTCCTATGGGGAAACTAGATACTTCAGAAGACAAGTGTTAGACAGAACCTAGGCCTTACATAGTCCTCGAACTCAAGCCTACGGGGAAACTAACTACTAAAGAAGAACTAGGTACTAGACAGAACCTGGGTCTTGCATAGTCCTCAGACTCAAACCTATGGGAAAACTAGTTACTTCAGAACTAAGTGCTAGACAGAACCAAGGCCTTGCATAGTCCACGGACTCAAACCTATGGGGAAACTAGTTACTTTAGAAGACAAGTACCGGACAGAATCAACGCCTTGCATGGTCCTCGGACTCAAGCCTATGGGGAAACTAGTCACTTCAGAAGATTCAAGCCAATGGAGAAACCATCCCCCCATGAAATACCAAGTGTTAGGCAGAGTCAAGGTCTTGTATGTTCCTCGGTGTCAAACCTATGGGAAAACTAGCTGCTTCAAGGGAATCCAAGTACTAGACAGAACCAAGGTCTTACATGGTCCAAAAACTCAAACCTATGGGGAAACTAGTCACTTTAGGAGGATCTAAGCACTGGACAGAACCAAGGTCTTGTGTTGACCGCGGGCCCAAACCTACGGCGAGGCTGACCACTTCGGTACTAGTAATGAGCACTGCAGGGGACGATAATCAATGTAGTCGGCTGAAGCGCAATTGAAGCCAGAATCATGCAAGTAATATATATATATACATATATAATATGCGCAAAACGGATAAAAGGAAACAAAATATGCACTTCACTGAATCTTTAAAAAAGTTATACAAGGCAAATGTGCCATTACAATGCTAAAAAAAAATGGAAGAGAGGGAAAACAAGTCAAAGGCGCAACGGAGGATCACTCCCTCGGCTCCATCTCAACTCCCCCCTCAAGGGGCTGGACAGAAGAGGTCTCAGAGTCCTTGTGGCCCTCGCTTGGGACTGCAGCCTGGGAAGGGTCAGCTGGATGAGATACCTCCTCAACAAGAGGTGCTTGGACATCAGCTAAGGGGTCCGCAATCTCCCCAGGCGCATCAGCAATGGGACCCTTGCTTGCCTCAACGACCTCAGGAGGATCAGCTTCCTTGATGGGCTCGCCCGAAGTTATGGCAGCTGGGACGCCTTCCTCAGAAACAACCCTAACGCCCTCGGCAGCCACATCGGTTTCAGAACTTGTAGGGGTAGTCTCGCGAATGGCAAGAGGATAATATACATTCTCCACCTTCCATAGGTCGGATGAAGTCTCAACCCCAGCCTGTTTAAGGGCCTTGTTCCAAACCTGGGAGCAGTAAAGTCTGCACACCCCTGGCACTTGGGCTCTAAGGCTGTCTTCTCTTTCAGTCACCCCTGCCTCATAGGCATCCTACGCGGCCCTGCTTTTGGAAGCCTCAGCCTCGGCCCTGGCAAACTCAGCCTCTTCCTTGGCTTTCAAAGCCTCATCCCTGGCAGACTCCGCAGCGCCTCTGGCCTTATCTGCCTTAAGTACCCTCTCCTCCAGGGTCGCGATCTCCTCTCTGGCTATCCTCAGCTGATCCTCTGACTTGAGTAGGCGGTCCGTTTGATCTAATGCCAGTTTTTCAGCAGCAGAAAGGGCCGACTCAACGGTGTCTCGAGCCTTCTTCATCTCCTCCAACTGGTCTGTCGCCTTTTTAAGATCAGCCTTGGAGGCGTTGAGGGTCTGCACAGCGTCCAACAGCTTTTTACGCTTCGAGCCCGCAACCTTGCTCTGGCTACTGGCCATATCCTCCAACCTGAAGATAGCGTGGATGGCTTGCCAATTGAAACCAATACGCAACAGATAAGGAGCCAGGAAACAAGAAGTCAAGAAAATCACAAGCAATCAAGAAACTTACCATGCCCAAGTACTGTTTGAGGCCGAGGAAGACCTCCTTGCTCCTCAGAGCCTCCAATTGGGCCATGTCCAGTTGCTCCTCAGACCTCTCCAATGCGTCAGCCACGAGCGCACCTTCGCTCCCTTGAGGGTCCTTGAGGGAGGCGTCGTCCGTCAGAGACTTCCCATGAAGCATGGGGGCAAGAAGCCAAGCCTGGGCCCTAGCCTGGATGGCGGCCTGTTTCTCCTGGCCTTGGCATCCAACCCTCAGCTGTTTCGATGTCTGTCGAGCGCCGCCATCACCTTGGGAAAGATCAGACTCTTTGCCCCTCCTAGGCCTTTTTCCTTTGTCCTTCTTCTGCGAGGACTGGTGGGCTTGGACCTAGACGACGAACTCTGTTGGGATGGGGGAGGAGGAAGCTTGGGAGGAGACTTCCCCGGCGTGTCCTTCCCTGGCTGCCCCTCAATCAGGGCCAGTAAGCTCACCTGGGGTCGCTTTTTGAAACTCATCTTCGACCAAGAAGAGGCTTCTTCGGATAAAAAGTCCGCTTCAGTTAAACTGGGGTCGCCCAAATCACCAAAAGGGTCCTCGGGCGAATGGAGTTGGTCGAACACGTCAAAATCACCCTCGGAGGGACCAGAATTGGCAACTTCCTCTTCCTCTAGCTCTTCCCCTTCAGCTTCGGCAGCTTGAACTGATGAAGAAATACCTGCCAACGATGTGGCCTCAAGAATGGGAGACCCTTCGGGGATCAGAAATCCGTGCTCGACTATGGTGATGCTACACAGCCAAAGATCTTTAGCTCGGATCACGTGCTTCGGAGCCGAGAATGATTTTTGGATCGGGTCGTATCCTAGGATCACGTGGGCGGCTCTAACTTGGTTGTCATCTTTATTCACAAAGATCTCCGACCTCAGCACCTTCTCCAAGTCTTCCTTATTGACCTGGCCGAAGTGACGCTCAAAAGCGCGCAGATCTGCATAAAAGAAAACAAGTTCCTGTCAAAAACCAAGCGAAACAGGACACGAAAGCACAAGGAATTAAACACTCTCCTAGTCTGGACACCCTACCTGGTGTACCCTCCACTGTTAGGCAATGAAGGACCTCGTGCCATTCCCCAAACACAATGAGGAAGTCTTTGTTCAAACCCTTGCTGGACTCAAGGATGCACTGGATGAGCTAGACCCTATCGTCCCTCGTCTTCATGTAATAAGACTTCCCCCTCAGGCGTTGGAGGTTGTAGCACCAGTTCACATCGTGATGGGTTAGCCTCAGCCCCATCTTCTATTTCAAGGCATCCACACAACCTAAAATTCTAAATACATTAGTGGCACACTAAGTGGGAGATAGGCTAAAGTGCCTAAGATAGTCCTTCGTCACCGGCCCCATGGGGATCCTCATTCCACCCTCCAAAAAGGTGATTATAGGAATCGCCACCTCACCCTCTTTCCTCCTCGAACTCCATTCCCCCTCTCCACAGTACCTCAAACCCACTGTATCAGGGATCCTATAGTCAGTGACAAATTTGTCCATTGACTCCTCAGACTTAACTAACTTCTTAAGCCTACCCATCCTAAAGAACTAACAGGGAATTCAGGCGAACAGTATGAACTAGAGAGAAAAGGACTTACAGAAATGAGGAAAAGCTCATCGGGCAGACTTTTTGTGCTAAAAGAAGTCGCAAGTACAGTTGGAGATGTGACCGAATTCGAAGTATGTGCGCAAGATCTCTTGAATGCAAAAATGAAGGGGCAAATCAGTTCGATTGGGTATTTATACTCCCCATTAAAAATAACCGCACGGACTTCCCCGTCCAATGAGCCAGAAGCATCCCCACCGTCCATTCATAATCACACCGTTGAACGTGAAGGACACAGAGCCGCCGAAATTTAATGAAGGCACGCTCCAAATTTCGAAACGTCAAGAACGCCCCCTAGGCAGTTGAAAGGATTTTGACACTGACAGAAAGACAAAGCTCGCCAGGCCAGGACAAGAGCCCGAGAGCATCAAAATCCTCCTCCCCGCCCAAAAGGCCGGATAGTAGAATTTTGAGGGGCTATTGTGGGGATATTTGGCAACCTCGGCCCACTCCATATCGGGCCCAAAGCCCATGCCGAGGAGAGCACAATATCCGAGGATGAGTGGGAGAGACCCAAGTCATCAGGGAACTTCGCCGAGGATGACCACGTCTTCAACAGGCCGACGTTGATAAAGGAAAGCTGTCATCCACCCATTAAATGTACGCCACCAACACTCTGGCCACATTAATGGTGAAATGATCAGCGAACAGTGATGCTTTGGTTGCTTCAACTAACAGAAAACCTGTAAAGGCGGCTGATGGGACAAGCCCTCAGACACAGGTTCAGATGGCCGACAAGTGGACGGCAGAGATCAACTGAACAAGACTATATAATAGATTGAACCCCCAGAGTGGAGGGGGGTGGGTTGGCCCTTCGGTTGGGAATTGAAGGGGTTTTCAGGGTGTTTAAGGACAACCCTTGTAATCGTTAGTTCTAAGGGAAGAGTTCCTCGGACTGGAAAGAGTTCCTCGGACTGGGCCGAGGACGAACTTTCCCTTAGAACACTTAGCCAAATTCCAGTTATTGGTTTTGTAAACCTACACCGACTGTTGTATCTTTCGTTAGTGCCTAGTCCTTCTCCCCACGCTCTACAAATTTATTGTACAGGGTCGCCTGGGCTCGGGTCAGCCCATCCCCAGGAGGGAGGTGCCCGAACCGGGTCCCTACACTTACAATCCGATTGTAATAACTTAACATTGTTAGATATTTTTACAAAAATATCAAATTTTATTTTAATACTCATTTATGTGAATTGAGGAAATCAATTATTCCTTAATGACAGATACATTGATTGCTAAATTTTGAAATTCAAATATAATTCAGAATTTAAATAGCTATTGTCAATGGGTTTTAATTAGGAAATTTTTGAACATTAACGAAATATTAATACCATCATTGCCAACATATTTGGTTTATTACAATATATATATATATATATATATATATATAGAGAGAGAGAGAGAGAGAGAGAGAGAGAGAGAGAGAGAGAGAGAGAGAGTTACGCCTGGTGTAATTCCACAAAAGTTACACGTTTTTTAAGCTATTGATTTCTAAAAGAACAAACGATTAAAAACAAAACACTATTATCCATTACATCTATTAAATATTTAACAAATTAATAACATACTCATTATCTCTTTCCTTATTAAATGCTCATGTATTTTTCTCTCTCTCCTTTTTAAGTCATTCATTGTAATTTCTTTTTCTATGCAATTCCTTCTACTATTTCCTTACCTAGTTTTTTTCTCCCCTAAATAAAACCTCATTCCTTTTTTACAAAATGTTCAAGCACAATTGAAAATGAAAAGGAATCAGAATTTATTTTTTATTTTTGAGAATCAAGAAATCGGAAATTAGCCCAGCTCTCTCTCTTTGTGTGGAGATTAGTCATATCTAATTGACTAAATGCTGTTGCAATGAAATCTAAAAATAACTTAAAAGTTAAAAACAAAACATGGGATCTTCAGGATAAATCTATAGGGTAAAAATAAAGTTTAAAGAATTAATGAACCCGCCCTCTAAACCGAAAAAAAAAAAAAAAAAAAACCCAATTCATACAAATCCAATAGCTTCACCAACCATTTCCATGGTTTTGATAATTAAGAAATATCAAATTACATTGTTTTGATCTTATGGAATAACAACTCAACTCTTTATAGAAAAGTTTCAAAATCAAAAACATAATCGTCTATGCCGTGATTACTTGAGCCTTGTTAAGGATTCTACTAATACTAATCATAATACTAGTTTGAGTTCAAATGCAAGAGATAGAGATAAGGACATATCCGGCAGCCACACCAAATATAAGTCCTAAGTCTGTAGAAGTCCATCCTTAGTGATAAGATAATCAGGTTTTATCTTAGGTGATGAGGTTGTTTGCAAATCAACGAACATTTAAAAATGATTTTTAAAAAATCGAGCAAGTAAAATTCGAACACGAGATACAAAGTACCTAAACTAAAAATAATTAGAAGTTCTTTTCAAGAAATTTGTGGTCTTGTTATAGTTGTCTGATGCTATTTGTAGCTCCTGCTGTGAATATTTTTGCTTGAACATTTTGATAAAAAAAAATGAGGAAAGTGATAGGTTTTATTTAGTGGAGAAAAAAACTGACTAAAATAAGAAAAGCATGGAAAGATAGAGATGGTAGAAACATACTAGGAATTGCATAGAAAAAGGAATTGCATAGAAAAAGGAATTACAATGAAAATTGAAATAATCAATAAGGAGAGAGAAAAAGAGACACAAAAAACATTTAATAAGGAGAGAAATAATTCGTATGCTATTAATTTGGAAAATATTTAATGATATAATAATGGATGACAGTGTTTTCTTTTTAACTGTTCAATCTTTTGGGAATCTACGACTTAAAAAGGATGTAACTCTTATGGAGTTACACCAGGTGTAACTTAAACCTATCTCATATATATATATATATATATATACACACTTTCCTTCATAAATGTTTTGCATTCAAATGTTCTTATTTGAATATGATATGGTAACGTCATATATGGAAGATTTTTCAGCACTTAAATGTACAGCTATTGCTGAATTATTTTATGTTATAAAAAGTTACCATATATACACAAGTTTTTACTATTTGGTTTAATGGAAAGTCAAAATAGATGGCAATATTTATGTGTAGGGACACGTTTTGTAACCCAAACCCAAGATGTATGAGATGTTGGTCAAATGAGCCCAGTACAATAAATTTGTAGAGAGTGGGTTAAAAAACTAGGCATTAATGAATTTGACAACGACTAGTATGGATGTAGAAGATGATTAAGCAAGAACAAGGAACATAGAACTGAATGAATTCATTGTCCGAGGAAGTAAGTTTTCATATAAATTGATTAAACAGAATATAAGTGCAATTTAGACTGCTACAATGCCTCTTCTCTATTTTTCTTGGGGCCTTTCCTCATGGAAGGTCTTTTACATTATATAACTTCCTTTGTACCATCTTGATCCTACACTTGTTGATCATCTGAGCCCTTATTTGAGTACCCATTAAACACCCTTTTTGTCTTTCTGTGAGTTGTGGCAGCCAAGGCAACACTGTTCAGGGGTCTTCTCCACATAAATATGGCCAAAAAAGTAGCTGCAATGCATTCAATGCGGTGGTAGCAGCTTTCCCTTAGATATTTTTGGGTTCCCATTTTTCTTGTACTTTTATGGCACACATTCCTATCATTAGAGCTTTCTGAAAGGTCACTTTGATCATTAGGATCTACATCTGATCTATAATTAGCTTATCCAATGAGATATTTCTCTTCGGACCACCTTCCCATTTGTATCTTGCTCATTAAGTCCTGAGTCTGAACTATTCATTACCATTCGTTCATTCTCGGACTACTCATGCTCTTGGCCAAGGCTCAAGGCCTTATATACAAATTTGGGCCCTTACCCCCACATTATGTATATTCTGAAATTGGCTTAAATGGATTGGTATTCAAATTTCAGCCACTTTATGGGCTATTAATTTCAATAGCATTATGACACCAAAAGACAATTGGTTTGGCTATTAATTTGTTTTCATCGTATATAGACTTGGAAAAAGACATCAAAGACAATTTGATGTCTAGCTTTTATTTTTTTATTTTTATATAAGATAGAATTTCTACTCTAGCATAATCTAAGTGTATATGTGTGTGAAACTCCCTCCTGAAGACTTAAACCCCGGCCCTTACCCCCTACACTTCACAAGCACTTATACTTGTGGAGTGACCACCGCACCAAAGGTACGCGGTGAATGTCCAACTTTTATATTATATATATAGAAAGAAAGCTATTGATTGTCTATTGATTTCAATAGCTTTATGGCCATTTAATTGATATCAAAAGTTTTGATTCTTTGGCTAGGGACAAGTCCAGCTATTATATATATATATATATATATATATAGAGAGAGAGAGAGAGAGAGAGAGAGAGAGAGAGAGAGAGAGAGAGAGAGAGAGAAATTTGATATATCACCTCATTTTTGGATAACAAAGCTACAAACTTTCAAAAAATATTTTATTATTGTTCAAAACACTCACCATCTGTGGATTCCAGTTAGCTCAACCGGTAAAATTTTTGATGGTTAAATAAGAGACCTAGGGTTCAATCCCCGCCTAAACCAAAAACTGAATGCCATAAGTTGAAACTCTCTAAAAAAAAAAAAACACTCACCATCTACTGATTCTTACTCTTCACAAAAATATTTTATCTTTTACTCTATTTTCTGGAAAAAGAAAGTATTATAAAAAGCTTATATCCTATGAGCAGTGTAAGCTTGCAAGGATAATCAGCAAAAGTGGTTGGGCTGTTGTATCCTGGGGATAACGTGCAAAAATTATTTGTCTAACTACATCGAATAAACCGTAGACGGCATGATTTGTCTCAAGATAATGACTTGGTCCACGCCTCATCTCTGCCACCTCTTTTGGTAATATCTTTGTTGTGTAAATTTCGAGGAAAAATCAAGTAATATCTCTCATTTATTTCACTTAACATATTAATGCATCTTTATTTACTTAAAAATCTCGTGTTACCGCACGGGACTGGTTAATTGTAATGATGCTATTGGCCACTTTTTTTTTGTTTTGTTTTGTTTTTTTGTTTTTGTGGGTTTATCACACAGATGATAGAATTAAATCAAACAATGAAAAATATATATTGCATTTTAGTATTTAAGTAATGCTATTGGTTTTTTTTTTTTTTTTTTTGGTTTATCATACATAGGATAGCATTAGATAAAACAATGAATAAAAAAAAAAAATATATTGCATTTTATTATTTAAGTGATGCTACAGTGAAGAAAAAAGAAAAATATTGTATTTTATTATTTAAAATATATAAAGGGACATTTAAAAATAAAAACTGATCATTGAGCTTGGAATCTTCTTGGAGGCGCTAATGAAGCGCTAATGTATGAGAGTGTGAAGCAAGGAAGAGTGGGATTGAACATTGTGTTTGAACCCAGCCTTGCTCTGAGAAATCCGTAAGGAGGAGGAGAGGGTAGCGTGTGGATCTAGTTGGTAAAGGTTGAGAGAGGAGGAGACATGGGATGACGATATGGAATTAGGAGGAGATGATGTTTTACATTTATAGTCTTTCTCGTTAGACTCCTTGGTTCTGGTTGTGGGATTAGAAGAGCTCCAGACCCTATTGAGATCACCCATAAAAGTGTGTAGGTGAGATGTTCTTGCTTAGGCCAATGAGTATTATCATTGTGATTCTCTTGGCTTCCGTGTTAAATGTTAATGCATCATTTATTTGGGCACAAAAATTAGAAAATTTAGATAAGATACATGACACAAAATCGGAGTCCAATTTATAATCTTCATAAAAGTGTGCAGGTAAGATGTTCTTGCTTAGGCTAATGAGCATTATTATTGTGGTTTTCTTAGCTTCCGTGTTAAATGTTAATGCATCATTTATTTGGGCACAAAAATTAGAAAAGTTAGATAAGATACATGACACAAAATTGGAGTCAAATTTATAATCTAATTAGATTTTTTTTTGAGTTTTGGTTAGGACAAGTGGCGCAAAATTGAGAATCCAATTGAAATCTAATTGGATTTTCTCTCTGCTTCACCTATTATTATATATATATATGGATGGAAAGAAAAAGGAATATAAGTATAGAACACTATTAGTCTACTACATTACATATAGATAGAGAATCCCTCGCTTACACATAGAGCCGCCCCTTATGTTTACAATCCGGTTTTAATAACTTTACATATTAATGCATCTTTATTTACTTAAAAAGGGGTGGAAAGAGAAAGGAATAGACGTATACAATACTATTAGTCTATTAAGCTACATGTAGATAGAGAATCTCTCACTTGCACATAGAGCTGCCTCTTATGTTTACAATCCGGTTGTAATAGATTTACATATTAATGCATCTTTATTTACTTCAAAAGGGATGGAAAGAAAAATAAATAGAAGTATAGAACACTATTAATCTATTAAACTGCATGTAGATAGAGAATCTATAGGGTTAAAGACCTTTTTTTAAAAAAAATCTTTTTTGAAGCTTATAGTTGTAGGGGTTAGGACCTAGGACTTTTTTTTTTTTGATGAACGGTTAGGACCACTGCATGTAGATAGAGAATCTATAGGGTTAAAGACCTTTTTTTAAAAAAAATCTTTTTTGAAGCTTATAGTTGTAGGGGTTAGGACCTAGGACTTTTTTTTTTTTGATGAACGGTTAGGACCTAGGACTTGGGACAAAACTTGATGGTAAATCATATGAACCATGCGATTCCAAACTAGGGCGGCATAGACTTTGGGGTAAGGCCCAGCCTCGTTGAAAATTAGATAAGCCTAGAAAACCATCTAGACTCAACTTTTTTGTCCCCTTTTTTTTTACTGAAAAGACTTAACCTTGAACAAATAGAAGCTGCAAGCGAGCGATATACTTAAATTTTATTTTAGGAAATTTTAGACTCACGTTAATATAACTGAATTTGAAACTGGGTACCCAACTGGCCAATTAATTTTGAGAAAGATACTTTGAATGAAGATTCAATAATTTGTTTTAAAAAGAACTAAAATAAATTCTTTGAAATTTTGAATAAGAAGAATGAAGAAGAAATTTGTTACTTTTCACATTTTGAGATAACTAATTAATTTAGTTGTAGGAGATAATATTCAAATAAAAAAAAATTAACTGTAGGATAAGGTATTTTATTTTTTCATCATCAAATTTGGCGAAAGTTTAAAGTCAAGGACGAAAATTTGGACAAAAATTAAGGGCATTTGTCATCTTTTTCTTTGCATTTCACTATTATTTACTAAACCTTTTATTACCCTGTGAAGAAGCTTCTAATCTTGTTAAATGAATTGTGGAATGATTTCATTATTCGACTTCCATGTATATCTCGTGTATTTAAAAGAAGTGTTAAGTTTATAACGTTTTTACAACAAATTATATTTTTTGGTAAAAAAAACCCCACAAAAAGTATAGCTCCAATACAGGCGACACATCTGCCTAAGAGCATTTGCAGCAGTGGAGCTAAATAGCTATAATGCTATTTTAGCTCCACCAAAATACCTAAAACAGCCATGCAGCAGTGGAGGCATTCTTATAATTTTTAGCTGAATTGCTACAGTGCACATCTATCTATAGATGCGCACTGTAGCAGACATCTAAAAATAATAATAATTTTTTATTCACCTCGGATTAAAATAACACTACTTGGTTTATTTTTTTCATTTCTTTTATTCTCATCTCACCGCGTTCACTCTCAGTGTCACTCTCAAGATCCCATCTGAAATTTCTCTCAAGCTCTCACCTCTCTGTTACCGCCGCCAGCCCTCCCCACCATCTCACCTGAAACTCAAGCTCTCACTCCGTGCCCCTCTCTCTCTCTCAGTCACTCAGCTCTCATCCTCTCCCAAGACTCTCTCAATCTCTCACCAATCGCTTCACCGTCACTCTCCTCTCTCACCGTCACTCTCTCAAGCTCCCTCATTCACCGCCGCCGACCCAAGCCCCTGCCCAGTGCCGATCGCCTCAAGCCCACGCTGCCATTCGCCTCAGACCCACGCCGCCAATCACCTCTGGCCTCGTGGATCGAAGTGGCTTCCCTCACCTCCACTCCGTCGCTGGGTCGTGGTTGTGCTCCGGTGTGCATTGGTATCAGGGTTGAGATCGGGGTTGTGATTTGTGGCTGTGGGTTTGTTTTGTGGTGTGCTATGGGTTGGTGCTATGGATGTTTTTTTGGGTAGTGGAATATATTATTTTATTATAGTGATTATATTATTTTATTGTGATGTTTATATTATTTTATTATGTTAAAAGCTAAAATAGATCTACTGCTGTAAAATGTGTGTAGGTAAAATAGATAAAGTGACTTTTTGTATAGTTAAATAGCTAAAATTTTAAATTCACTACTGTGAATGCTCTAAAACTAGAAAGAACTTTCATCGTCAAAATCGACCACAAAGATTTTCCAAGTGAATAATGATTAAAACCTCTCAAGAAAAAAGTGGAAAGTTGTACCTGCAAAATAACAGAATTGACCAACTTTAAAACCCAATAGTTTCAAAGACCACATATTTTTTTCCCATCTTTTAAAGCCCCTTTAAGGGAAGCATGAAGATTAACAGTCACCATATAAGCCATCGATCACTCTAGTCTTGAATGCATTTCATCAACTCGCATGCTAATTAGTTTGCACATTTCGATCATCATCATATCTTTATAGTCATAAATACGACAAAGATATAAGCAAAAACACACAACTTTTTGGTGTCACATGCATTCCACGCCCCAAATCACATCATCGTCCCCACACCAAGAGACTGATCAAAATGGTGGGGGCCAATCATCGGCTCAAAGTAAATATAGCTCTAGCAGTCCCCACCACTTGATTAGTTTTTGATACGTCTCTTTTGATCACTAAAGAGATAAAGATATACCATTCTCTCCTAATCTTTTACCATAGTTTTGTAACTTTGTTTTTTGTTTTGTTTTTTTATTTTTTTATTTTTTTTTATAAAGTTTTTCGATAAAGTTTACTATTAGATCTGTTGAATCTTTCAAAAACCGTAATACTCATTTAACAATGCCCTACGTGCTTTGCAAGTGATAAGAACTAGGAATTAATTACTATCTAGGAGCTAGAGCTAGTAGTGGCTCAATAATTATTTTCTTGGTATGAGGCATGTCTTGAGTTTGAACTTTAGGGGATAGAGGACTAAGAGGAGGATCTTGGTTCAATTTAGAGATTATTGCTTTCCATTGATTATAAGTAGAACCAAACTCAAGTTGATGATGCTAAGATCGTCAGTCGAGATGGTCGTCCAGGCGAAGATCGTCCACTACTGGAATCAACCCTGCGATACAAGGCAAAAGAAATGATATCACCGGTGGGGTGCTACCCACGACACCTCCGATGATTAAATTAGAGAAACTTGGCGAGTAAGATGAAATAGAAAGGAAGTAAAAATGTAGAATCAAGTTTAGAAGTGGTCTGTTTTCGTACCTCTCTATCTCCTTCCTTATGGGTATATATATGGGTTGTATTAGTGCCCTTCTAGCCGTTGGCTCTGTCATTATGGATACATTATTGCTGGATATGGAAACGCCTGTACCCGATATTAATTTGACCGACGGATCTTCAACGGTATCAATATTTATTGCTGCTGGTTGTAACGGTCGTTCTTTGCTTGTTTGTTCGGGTAGTTCTCCTTGCGTCGTGCTGGTAATGGGATCGTCTTCATTAGGTCGTCCTTACACGAAGGACGATTCTGCTGGATTCTTGGGCCCATCAGTTGCCCCCCTATTCCGGGTTCGTCTCTGACCCAGGACGATCCTGAGAATATAAAACGTTTTTTTTTTTTTTTTTTTTTTTTTTTTTTTTTTTTTTTTTTTGAAATGTGTTCACCGCATTTACTGCTTGGTGGCGGCGTGGCATGCTCCGTGGCCACGTGTCGAGTTCTGATCGATGGGGTTGCTTTGTTTCCGGCGAATGTCTTTTCGGCTTCCCGCGATTTCCAAGGTAAGTTTTATCTTTTACCTTTCCCAACCCCTTCATTCTATCTTCTATTTGGGTTCCCTCTGATTTTTTTCTTCTTATCTATTCTGCGTTTCTGCTGCTGCTGTTTTGCTTTTCTGATTTCAGAATTTCCTCTTTTTCCTTTAAGGTGCGTATCCCTTCTTCTTTGCTCCTTTCCTTTTGCTGTACGTATTTTCAGTTTACTTTCCTTTTCTGAAATGCACATGCCCCCCTTTTTTAATGGTAGTTTACACTGATTCTGAGCGCATTTCCCCCTCTGTTACTTTTTTCTTTGCTCGCTTAGGGGGATTTTTAGAGCTTTCTGGTGGCCAGTATCCACAATCTAGTGATTTTGTATTTGGGAGGAGTGGCTTAGATTTAGTTTTAAGAGACTTGTACCCATTGTTGCAACGATCACTTTCTTGGTTTAAATCTGCTAGTGGGGTTCATCTGAGGGAAGGAATGGGTTCAATCGTAAGATCTAGTGGTTCCGGGGAGGGTTCGTCCTCTGGTGCGGCTGCGGACGGGGCTGTGAGGGACACAGCTACCTCCGTGCTCCCCCTTTCGTCGATACCCTCCACTTCTATTGTTGCCCCTCGTCCCTTCCATGCTCTTAAAGAGAAGTGTCACTTGAAGGACGAGGTCTTTAGTAAGTTTAGGGATAGGTTTCAATTCCCAGTAGAAACCAGAGTTCGTCTTCCCGAGAAGGGCGAAAAGGCTTGCGCCTTTGCTCATGGAGAAATCTGCTTTTACGAAGCGGCCTTCCTGTGTGGTTTGAGATTTCCCGTCCACCCATTTATCTTGGAGCTTCTAGATCATCTACAAATTGCTCCTGGGCAACTTATGCCCAATTCATATAGGATCGTTATTAGCTGCATGGTGATCTGGACGATCATAGCGGACGGAGACATGATAACCGTGAACGAGCTTACCCACCTTTACCGTTTGAAAGAATCTAGGGAGTTTGGGTATTACGAGCTTGTTCCCTGGGATAGGAGGTCTCGTTTGATAATAGACCTTCCTTCGTCCTTCCGCTATTGGAAATCAAGATATTTTTTTGCGTCTAGAGATGGTTTGGAGACTTTGTCTGATGATTTTTGGGGGAACATTCCCCGGTTGCTGCGACGGTGGGAGATCCCTCGTCTTGGTGCGTTCGTCTTTCATGTTCCCCTACTTCTATCCTCATGGACGTTTTTATTTGTTCGTTCTTACAACTTTAGATGGTTTTCTTCTTGTGCAGTGAAAGAGCGTCCTGAGTTGGAGAGCCGGTTTAAGGAGAGGGTCCAGGAGGCAATTAGGTACGCGAGGACGATCGACGATTTCGACGATCTTGTAGATCCTCGTACCTTGGCTCTCCATTGCCTGGGTCCTGAGCCTTCGCTTTACGTGCTTCAAGCAATTGACCGTGAACAGCGAAAACGTAAGTAATTTTGGTAAATGGTCGTCCTTCTCTTACTTCTAAATTTTCTTCACCCTTATCGTCATTCATTTTTCTTTGTTGATGAAGAGATGACGAGCAAATTCAATAAGGATATGTATGCGAAGATAAAGGGGAAAAAGAATGAACCCCTTTCAAGCATTGGACAGAAGACTCTCAGGTTTACTGACAGGGAGAGAGAGAAAGAAAAAGAGAAAGAGAAAGAGACGATAGAAAGAGGTTCGTCTACCCCCACTTTGGACGAAGCTGGGGTTGCCTCCCCGGCCATATCCCTTGAGGAGGTTCCTGCCCCAAAGAGGCAGAAGACGGGCAAAAAAGGCAAGGAGAAGGTAGGCCTCTCTGCTTGGGAGGACGCTGATACTGCGTTTGCCCGGGCAAGCGAGCTCTTCACTCCCGAGGAAAAAAAGGAAATTTCTCTTGTGCCTTCCCATCAACTGGTCAATCAGCATGTGCACAAACTCGTGCAAGTATGTCTTCGTCGTTTCCTGAAGAAATATTTTCTCTATGTATATATATACATATACATTTTTTAACTCACGTTTTCATCCCCAGGTGTTGGGGGAGACTATGCACCTTACCTCGCAGTTTTTGGCGAGCGAAGAGAAAGCTGTCATGGCTGCCTCGAAGGTGGAAGCTCTGGAGGCTGAGGCTTCAGTCTTGAGGAAGGATTTAATCGCTTCAATGGACGCTCATAATGCTTCCACGGCGCAGGTCAAACTCCTGACTGAGCAGCTCGATGCTGAAAAGTCCAAGGTGAAGCAGAGGGACGAACTTCTGGCTGGCGCGGGACAAAAAATGAAAGCAGCTATGGCTAAGGCCGTCCTTGCCTTCCAGACGACTGAAGAGTATAATACCATCTTGTTTCAATGGTATTTTAAAGGTTTTGAGTTGCTGCGCCGATACCTGATCAAGCACGGGCAGGGGGTTAACCTGGACGATCTGGACTTTGAAGCTGTTGATAAGGAAATTGAAGCGGACGAGGCTGCTTCTACAGCTCAAGCTTCAATGGCTTCAGGTGAAGACCTCCCAACAGCTGAAGATGGCGAGGATGACGCTCCTGCAGAATGATATGTCCTTTTTTTTTTTTTTTTTTTTTTTTTTTTTATGTGGAAAACATTTGGTCCCCGTATGTTTTGGGGTTTTACTTTTGAACACTTACATATATATTTATGCCATGTTTTCTACTTTCTCACAAAGTTTCTATTTATTAGACTTGGAGAATTCTGGATTGTTTCTCACAACATTACTTTCGTCCTTCCGTGGACACAAGAAATTTTCGAAGGAAAATTTCTTTCGTCTTTCCGTGGACTTAGATAATTTTCGAGCGAAAATTTCTTTCGTCCTTTCGTGGACTTAAATAATTTTCGAAGGAAAATTTCTTTCGTCCTTCCGTGGACTTAAATAAATTTCAATAGGAGATTTCTTTTCGTCCCTCTGGGGACTTAGATAATTTTTGAAGGAAAATCATTTTCGTCTTTCCCAAGTAATTTAATCTGGGTGACACATAGCCTTCTGGATTCCATCGTCTTTTAGATCTGGACGATGTTTTATCGTCTTTTCTATCTGGACGGTGTTTATTCTCCTTTGTGGAGGAGTATCGTTTCTTTTGTGAATTAACCGATGTGCTTCTTTCCGGGCTTCGTCTTTTTGATCTGGACAATGCGTATTTTCATCAAAAACTACCATCGTCTTTTTGATCTGGACGATTAATTGCTATAACTTTGGGAAAAATATTCAGAACTTAATAATTGGCTGGAACGAGGATGTTGGAATGCTTGAATGATCACTTATATAATCCTGGATAATTACTTATACACTTTCTCATATAACTTGTGGTAAGAAGCATGTAAATAACTTGCTTTAACGGAAAATGTAATGACAGACTTGCTTCAATGAAAAAAGGTAACAACAAACTATGGCATTTGCTTACAAGATGGCCGCGGACTCTTTCATTCTTTTTCGTAATACTTTTTTAAGTGCTCAACGTTCCATGGACGGGGTAGCTTTCTCCCTTCAAGATCTTCCAGGTGGTAACTCCCTCGTCTGGAAAAGTGGACGACCCGATATGGTCCTTCCCATGTTGGACCCAGTTTGCCTTGTGTAGGGTCTTTTGTAGCAGGCGTTACTTTTCTGAGGACGAGGTCACCAATCTTGAAACTCTTCGTCCTTACTCTCTGATTGTAGTATTTTGCCATCTTTTGCTGGTACCTGACCATTCTTTGGGAAGCTTGATCTCTGACTTAGTCTAGGCAGTCTAGGCTCAATCTCAAATCGTCTTCATTGCACCGTTCATCAAAGAATTCCCTTCTGGTGCTGGTAAGTCCCACTTCGACCGGGATGACCGCCTCCGTTCCATATGTTAGGTTGAAGGGAGTTTCTCCTGTTGGCGTTCTTGTCGTCGTCCTGTAGGCCCATAAGACGCCTGGAAGTTCCTCGGGCCATGCACCCTTTGCCCCCACTAACCGAGACTTAATGGTTTTGAGCAAAGTTCGGTTAGTTACTTCCGTCTGTCCATTGGCCTGAGGGTGTCCTGGTGAAGAATATTTGTTCTTGATACCTAGGCCTGAGCAAAATGATCTGAATCCTTGGCAATCGAACCGACGACCGTTATCTGAGATGATCGTCCTTGGAATCCCGAACCTGCAAATAATATTTTTCCAAACAAAATTTTGTACCTGAGCTTCTGTGATTGTGGCAAGAGCTTCTGCCTCGACCCATTTCGTGAAGTAATCAATCGCCACCAGCAGGAATCTTACTTGTCTTTTTCCTTGTGGTAAGGGACCCATGATGTCGATCCCCCACTGCGCGAATGGCCAGGGTGAAGAGATGGTCGTCATTCTTTCTCCAGGAACTCGTTGAACATTTCCATATCTCTGACAGCTATCACACCTCTTCACAAAGTCTGAAGCATCCCTTTGCATCGTCGGCCAGAAATAACCTGCTTGCATGATCTTCCTGACAAGAGATCTTGCTCCCATGTGGTCTCCGCAGATTCCTCCATGCACCTCTTCGAGAACGTACTTGGCCTCGTCTTCCTCCAGGCATCTCAGGTAGGGCTGAGAGAAGCCTCTTCTATAGAGTTGATCGTTCAGTATGGTGAATCGGGCAGCTCGTTTGCGGACTTTCTTGGCCTCTTCTGGGTCTGATGGTAATCGTCCGTCTTTAAGGAAGGACAGGATTGGGCCCGTCCATCCTTGGCCAGTGTGTATGGGGAAGCTTTGTATTTCTTTAATGCTGGGGTGGTTCTGTTCTTCTAATTTCCACCTGTTGGTCGAGTCTGGGACATTTGTTGAGGCGCTTCGTGCGACTTCGTCGGCTTCTCCGTTCTGTTCCCTTGGGATCTGTATAAACTCCACATGATTAAAGTTATTTACCAACTGATTCGTCAATTTGAGATATTTTTGCATCCTTGCTTCCTTTGCTTCGAATTCTCCCCTGGCTTGCCCAATGACGAGTTGGGAATCACTCTTGACCACCACATTCTCTGCTCCCAGGGCCTGAGCTATTCTGAGTCCTGTCAGCAGTGCCTCATATTCTGCTTCGTTATTAGTTACAGGGAATTTCAATTGAACCCCGTATTTGAGAACATCCTCCTGGGGGGAAGTAATAACGATGCCTGCTCCTCCTCCTTTTTGTGTGGACGACCCATCTGTATTAATCGTCCATACATCCTCCCAACCTTTTCTTTGCTCGTTGATGGTGAATTCTGCTATGAAATCTGCTAATACTTGGGCCTTTATGGCTGTACGCGGACGATATTCAACATCGAACTGGCTAAGTTCAATCGCCCACTGCACCATCCGTCCAGCTGCTTCAGGTTTGTTCATTGCTTTCTTGATGGGTTGATCTGTCATGACCTTGATCGGGTTGGCCTGGAAATAGGGACGAAGTTTTCTCGAAGCCATTATTAAGGCGAAGGTGATTTTCTCTATTTGGGGGTAACGGGCTTCTGCTCCCTGGAAAGCTTGACTGACGTAATACACAGGGAGTTGTTTGTTATCATCTTCCCTGATTAAAGCCGCACTTACTGCCGTAGCAGATACTGCCAGATACAAGAACAGATCTTCACCTTCTTTGGACGGACTTAACAGTGGGGGATTACTCAAGTATTGCTTTAAGTCTTGAAACGCTGCCTCGCACTCCTCCGTCCAGGCAAACGCCTTCTTCAAGATTTTGAAGAAAGGGAGGCATTTATCCGTTGCCTTCGAGACGAATCTGTTGAGGGCCGCTACTCGTCCTGTGAGAGATTGAACTTCTTTAATCGTCCTTGGTGATGACATCTCGAGAATGGCCTTTACTTTTTCTGGGTTTGCCTCAATACCTCTTCGCGAAACCATGAACCCAAGGAACTTTCCTGAGGAAACTCCAAAGGCGCATTTGGAGGGATTCAGTTTCATGCTGTACTGCCTAAGCGTGTTGAACGTTTCTTCAAGGTCGTTTAGGTGATCGTCCTCCTCTTTGCTCTTGACGAGCATGTCGTCCACGTACACTTCTACATTTTTCCCAATTTGCTTTCTGAACATCTGATTTACCAACCTTTGGTATGTGGCTCCTGCATTCTTCAAGCCAAAAGGCATGACCTTGTAGCAGTAAAGCCCTTGGCTTGTGACAAAGGCAGTTTTTTCTTGATCTTCTTCGGCCATTTGTATCTGATTGTACCCAGAGAATGCATCCATAAATGTTAGGAGCTTGTGTCCAGCAGTAGAATCAACCAACTGATCAATTCTGGGCAGGGGGAAGCTATCTTTTGGACAGGCTCGGTTTAGGTCGGTGAAATCAACACACATTCTCCACTTCCCGCTTGCTTTCTTGACCATGACGACGTTAGCCAACCACTCCGGGTAATAAACTTCTCTGATGAAGTTTGCAGCAAGTAGCTTGTTCACTTCGTCCATTACTGCATTGTTTCGTTCAGGAGCAAAAACTCTTCGTTTTTGTTGGACAGGCTTCTTTTCCGGATCTACATTTAGGCGGTGTTGAATGATATTTGCAGGGATCCCTGGCATATCTTCGTGACTCCATGCAAAAACATCAAGGTTATCTCTCAAGAAGCGGATGATTAGTTCCTTCGTCTTCGAACTTAGGTCCGTCCCTACTTGGGTCGTCTTTGACGGATTTCCTTCAACTAGTTCTATTGCTTCTAGCTTCTCCATAATCTCAGGTGCTTTATCCTCGATCATCCATGTGTGGTTTTCTCTGGATGCCAGGACTGCCTGGTAACACTCCCTTGCCAATACTTGATCACCTCTTATTTCTCCCACTCCTTGTTCTGTTGGGAACTTTACCTTCAGGCAATATGTGGAAGTAGCGGCTTTCCAACGGTTAAGTGTGGGTCGCCCGATGATCACATTGTAAGATGAAGGAGAATCGACGACCAAAAAGTTGTGCCTGTTGGTTACTTGTAAGGGGTGTGAACCAGCGGTTACGGTTAACGTCACAATACCTCGTGGGTACACTTTATCCCCGCTGAAGCTGACGAGGGGTGACTCGAAAGGACGAAGTCTCCTCGGATCTACTTTCAACTGCTGGAAGGCAGGCAGGTAAATGATGTCAGCTGAGCTCCCGTTGTCTACTAGAACTCTCCTTGTATTAAAACCTTCGATCATGATCATGATGACCAATGGATCG
Source organism: Quercus glauca (assembly GCA_023736055.1). Taxonomy (NCBI): domain Eukaryota; kingdom Viridiplantae; phylum Streptophyta; class Magnoliopsida; order Fagales; family Fagaceae; genus Quercus; species Quercus glauca. Next base: position 29,386,735 of record CM043326.1, read on the forward strand.
TCATGAGGCTGCTTTATCCCCCTAGCATCTTCCTCCGAAAAGTACATATCCTGATTCGTCCTTCGCTGCTTCATGGGTGGTAAGCTATGGACACTGTTTACCTGCCTCTGGTATGATTTCTTGAGGGATCTGAACGATCCTCCTGTGGACGGTCCCCCCGCAATGGTCTTTATTTCTCCTCTAACATTCTGTGGACGAGGTGGTTGCCCTTCGTTCCTTTGGAAATCCCCTTGTTGTTCTTTCTTGCTATACCTGCTAGCTTCTCCCCTTTTCACGTATTTTTGAAGTTTTCCTTTCTGAATAAGCTCTTCTATCTGTTCTTTCAGGTCTCGGCAATCTTCTGTATAATGCCCGTGATCTTTGTGGAAACGACAATACTTTCTTTTGTCGCGTACACTAGGTGGTGACTGGAGTGGTCTAGGCCATCGGAGGTTTTGTTCGTCCCTGATCTCTGATAAAATCTGGTCAACCGGCATGGTCAATGGTGTGAACTTTGTCTGTCGAGGATTTTTATCGTCCCTCCGTCTATTCTTATCGTCATTACGTCGATCTGCCCGGTCTCTCTTTTGCCCTCTTCTGTCATCGTCCCTCTCCTTCTTCTTCTCTTTCTCCTTTGTCTTTCCAGTATCATCTATGGCTGCCAGGGCATCCTCAGCATTCATGTATTTCTGCGCTTTCAGCAGAGCTTCCGCCATTGATTTGGGTGGATTCTTCGCTAAAGAAACCACGAAATCCCTAGATTTCAAGCCGGCTTTAAAAGTTGTAAGTTGTACCTTATCATCAGATTCGTCCACCTCTAGCATTCCTCGTGTAAAGCGCGTCACATAGGACCTCAGAGTTTCTGTTTCACCTTGTTTGATTGTGAGCAAGTGATCTGCTGTCCGTTTTGGACGTTGTCCCCCCACGAAATGACGAATAAAAGAGTTGCTTAACTGCTCGAAGTTATCAATGGACGATGTTGGTAGTTTTGTGAACCACTCCCGGGCTGCCCCTTTTAGTGTAGTTGGAAAAGACCGACATAGAATCTCGTCTGGGGGCTGTTGGAGACCCAATGTAGTTTTGAACGTATTCAAATGATCCAACGGATCTTTTAATCCGTCAAAAGGTTCAAGTTGTGGTAGACGGAACTTGGAGGGTACCGGACACTCTTGGACGGCTGCAGTGAAGGGAGAGTCGGTTTTTCTAACAATTCTATCCAGCCCTTGATCCGTCTTTCCCTTTATAGCCTTTCTTAATTCGTCCATTTCTTTCCTCATCTCCTTGAGGAAACTGGAGTTCACTTCTTCTGGAGTGTTGGCCCTTTTTCTATGGCTGCCTTCATCCTCGTCTCTATTAGCCTCGGTATGGTTATTTCCTTGTTGCAATTGTTGTCTCATCTCTTGGTTCTGCTTAGTGAGTTCCTCCACCGTGGCTGCTAATGCTTGAATCTGTAGCGCCAATGCAGCAGGGTCTGGGTTAGAGCTGGACTCCATCTCGTTGAAACAGGAAAGCGTTCTTGAACTGAACAAACACTGTTTCCCACAGACGGCGCCAAACTGATGATGCTAAGATCGTCAGTCGAGATGGTCGTCCAGGCGAAGATCGTCCACTACTGGAATCAACCCTGCGATACAAGGCAAAAGAAATGATATCACCGGTGGGGTGCTACCCACGACACCTCCGATGATTAAATTAGAGAAACTTGGCGAGTAAGATGAAATAGAAAGGAAGTAAAAATGTAGAATCAAGTTTAGAAGTGGTCTGTTTTCGTACCTCTCTATCTCCTTCCTTATGGGTATATATATGGGTTGTATTAGTGCCCTTCTAGCCGTTGGCTCTGTCATTATGGATACATTATTGCTGGATATGGAAACGCCTGTACCCGATATTAATTTGACCGACGGATCTTCAACGGTATCAATATTTATTGCTGCTGGTTGTAACGGTCGTTCTTTGCTTGTTTGTTCGGGTAGTTCTCCTTGCGTCGTGCTGGTAATGGGATCGTCTTCATTAGGTCGTCCTTACACGAAGGACGATTCTGCTGGATTCTTGGGCCCATCACAAGTTATGACTCAACTCACTTGATGGAACGTCTTCAACCTTATACCATTTCAGTGTTTTAGACATTAGTTTCTTAGCAGATAGGAGAGCTATTATGATTATGTTCATTTAGATTTATCAAGATTAGTTGCCTTTCACTTTTTTTACATAGAAAAAAGCCAATCCAACTTATCATAATTGTCACTAAAAAAAGGGAAATACTGTGCACTAAGGGTCTATTTGTTTTGGCTTCAAATGGTTTCAAGAAATCATTTTCCGTAAAATAGGCTGTTTGGTTGGCTTTGAAAATAGAATTTTCCGAAAATTATTTTCAGTTGACCGGGTAAAATGAGCCTTTGACCCGGAAATGGTTTTACATTTACATTTTTATTTTCACTTCAAACCATGTCCAGACTCTCGCACAAAGAGAGAGAGGGAGAGAGAGAAAGAAAGAGAGAGAGAGAGAGAGAGGAAGAAGAGAGAGCCCAGATCGCAAAGAGAGAGGAAGCAAAGACTTCGCCGGCGAACCCCGAGCTCTAGTCCGACGACCACAGACCGAGCTCCAGTCCGACGATCGCACTGCGCCGATCGCACCGCGCTGCTCAATCTTGCTGCTCGATCTCGCCTTCACCTCCGCCACGCGATCTCAATTTGACTGGATTTGATAAGAAAAATTTATGGGTTTTGTTTCTTTTGTGAGTGAGTGTGGAATTGATTCATTTTCCACATGTTTACAGCTGAGAAAGTGTATGGAAAATTGGGTGGCTTGGCTATGTAAAGCATTTTCCGTAAAAATGTTTGAACAAACCAAACACCGAAATTGATTCCCCGTAAAACGAATTCTGAGGTAGCCAAACAGCTTGAATACATTTTTCTTTCCCAAAAATAACATTTCCGGAAAATATTTATTTTCTGGAAAATATTTTACGGGAACCAAACACAGCCTAAAAGCAAACAATGGTCCCTTGAAAATTAAACAAAAATTAGGCTAATACAATCTCCCTTCAAAACTACACATAATTAATTCCAACAATTCTTAAATTCAAAAATAACATGAGTTGTTGATAATCATATGCGTCTTTACTTTTTAACACTCTGGAAAACTTTTTTTTTTGGAAAAATAAATTGTTTTTCTATATTTGTAGTAAACTTGAAAATGATTTTGAAAACATTTTATGTCATTTGACTTTATAATTTTTTAAAAATATTTCATGTAGGTATGGTGTTGTTGGCAGTGTGTACCTAGTGATGGCAAGGATAGATTTTTCGATACCCCAAAAGATATAGGTATTGTCTATTGTCATGCTTTATAGATTTTTCTTAACAATTTAGATTTTAAATTAGGGAAAGATTATTGTCAGATAATGTCAGTATGTTATTCGTCCAACGGAGCCAACGTCTTCCTTGAATACTTGGAAGACAAAAGAGAGATTTTGGTAAAGAAAACACCAATAGGGTGTTTTCTTAAAACCCTCCGATAGTGAAGTCAGTATTGTGACTTTAGTTAGTGATAATTAAGTAATCAAAGATTCTTTAGGATTTCAATGATGTATATGTGTGTACCTTTCTTTAGGAGCTGGACCTTGTAACCTGCCTTTATTACGCCATAAATCAGGCATTATTGCCTTTGTAACGTATCAAACAATTAAGTTGACCATCTTTAATGATCAGCGGTTACAGAACCTGCTGAAGGCTTTGTCAATTATTGATGTACGTGTATCAACATTAATGTCCATTTATTGTCATTTGGACGAAACATTTTCGGATTCATCATAAATAATATGATTAATTATTATACATTTTTTAATGAAAAAAAAAGGTACGAGTCCTTAAACTTTCATAGATATTATAGTTTCTTCTAATAATTCTATGATTATATTTAAAAAATGATTTAGACCACACTAGCTTTCATTGATGCCATCCGATCATAATTTCTCTGAGTTTTATTAAGAAATAAATGATCCTTTTATGGCACTTGTAACTTTTTTTTAGAATAATGATAAAGATACAAATTATTTTACAAATTACTGATATGGTGAGTGATTATTGGTAAATGAAAATATACTATTAATGGTAGGTCTAGATGAAAAGCAGTAAGAGTTTGACCACATCAATATCTTGTAAAAATATTGCAAAATAGTTTGTGCTTGTAGAATTTTTTTTTTTTTTAAACATATGATACTCTTGTAATCCTGTCTATCCATTTTCATTATAAAAAAAAAATCATACCAATCTATCCATTTGATAATCTGTTTATCTTCACAAAATATATGTGAATTGTTAAGATTATAAAAATTAAAATGAATTATCAGAGTAATGAGGATGTCAGTATCATACCAAAAGAGGGAAAAAAAATGAAACTATGAAAGTAACATAGAATTAAAATTTGTTTTAATAAAAAAAAAATTAAAAGGTGCTCATTATATAGTATCAGAAAAGTATTCAATTTTTTTTCTTCCTTGAAAGAAAAAAAAAAAGAGGGGAGGGGGGCTCGAAATAATATATAAAAAGGGATGGACTAACAATAACATAGTAATACATGCACCTTTTATTGATCTATCTAGGTAGTGTAATACGCTCGAATGTGTGAAAGGTAGTAATTGAATACCGGGAAAAGTGAAAACAATAATGGTGTAATTGGTGCAATGCAAGAAGGGTAGCAGCGTGAAAGAACAAATGATGAAAAAGAGGCTCAAATTTATCATGTGATTCAGACTTCTTGTTCTATCCCCTTTCCATCTCAATGTCAAACAGATAGTCAAATTTGCTTTTCGTAAAAAGAAGGATCAGAATGACGTTAATGAGAATGACACAATGTGATAGTTTAGTGGAATGTTGTTGCCGAGAATGACACAATGTGATAGTTTAGTGGAATGTTGTTGCCTAATTTTTTTGAGCTTTATATTTTATTTTAAATTTCACATCTATAAATTTTTTAACGAGCTTTAAAATGAATAAAATGTTAGAACTACAAATTTTTTTACAAATTGTTGATATGGTGAATGATTATTAGTAAATAAAAAGATTATGTTTTTTTTTTTTTGAGAAAACAAGTAAAAAGATTATGTAAGTGATGAGTCCAGATGTGAATCAATAAGAATTTGTACATCAACAGTTTGTAAAAATGTTGTATATAAGTCTGTAGCTATAACATTACTCTAAAAATAATTAATGATATTGTTAAGGAGGGCAAAATATAATTTTTTTTGTTGCTAAAATTAGTAAATATATATGTACACACACACGTACTAGACTCATCACACGTGCTTTGCGCATGCAATAATACTCTTTTTATGTATTTGTTTTTTGATTTAGTATTATAATGTTTAAAAGTGATATATAAATAACTATGTGTATTTTTTATTTTATTTTATTTTAAGATGTAAGGTATTGTGGAATAATGTTTAAAAATGAGATAGAGATGGTATTTTAAGTTTTAGGCCGAATAGAGAAAATAAAGGAAAAAGGCAAAACTTAGGAATAATAAATTACTCTTTTAACCAATTTTTTTTTATTTAAAATTATTTAACTAGAAGATAAGGGTATTTTAGAAAGTTTAAGAATTTGTGTGAATGTATTTTTGTGTGCAAAATGTTAAAATTCAAACAGAGAATCATGTTATTAATAATAATAATAATAATAATATATATATATCTAATAATAATATATTTTTTTAAAACAAATTGGGGGGCCATTGCCCCATAGTCAATGTATGCCATCGTCATAGGATCGAGATATAGCTTTCAATTAAATTTTTTTTTCTTTTTTTTTGAGAATCAAATTTTGAAATATTGAATGTTAACAAATGGAGATGAGATCTATAGACACATAGACCCAAATAGACATACAGCCCGATCGAAATAATTAATAGAAAATAAAGAATTGAATTCTATATATTGAACCAAATGAAAAAAAAAAAATGTCAAAACATAAATCATGTATCTCAATAACAAGATCAAAATAAGAAAGAGCAGTCTCATGAAAACACTATAAAATTAGGTTTGAACACTATAGAATTAGGTTTGATCTTTTTTTTTTTTTTTTTTTGCAATAAGTAAGAGAGGGAAGATTTGAACCCATGTTTTCTTAAATAAAAGAATCGGATAATATCATTGAATTATAAAGTTCTTGATTTTTTAATGTTTAAATTTTTTTAATGGAATTTCTTAAATATTCTATTATAAAAAGAAAAAGTTAGAAAGAATTTAGATTTTTAATTTCTAGCTGCCCATGAAAGAAAACAAAAAATGAACTTTTATTAAATTTCTTTTTCTTTTCTGAATGAGATCTTGCTTTGCATGGTAACATGCTTTTTTGGGTTTTTTTTTTTTGGAAAGATTAGCAAATGTCTTTAGAGTAAAAGTTAATAATTTATTTAAAGAAAAATTTTATAAGAAAATAAAAAAAATAATTAATATTTTGATAATTTTTTTTTTTTTTCATAAAAGTAATGTCAAAATTTTCTTAAGTTTGATTGTTACTTATTGTCGTAATGACATTTGTTAGCGTGTCTTCTTCTTCGTGGAGAAGAGAACAAAATCATAGAGTGTGCGGTGTGCCTGTCGAATGCTTCCATGTGTCTCACCATTGAATTGCAGGAGGAAGTCACGTGCTTTCTAATTGACGTGGCGCAACAGGGATGCGGCTTTCTATCTTCTGTCTTTAGAGCATCCGCATTTGGGTGGCTATATGCCAAATGCAAAGCATTTTTGGCATACAAACCCAAAATACACCCAGCAGCTGGAAGGCTATATCTCATATGCCAAAAAAAATTTGAGATTTTGCTACAGTACCATCTCAAATGTAAGATGGTACTGTAGCAAAATTGTATAAAAAATAATAATTTTTTAATCCTTTTTTACCGGGTAATTTCTCTCTCCTCTCTCATTTTATCTCTTTCTTTTCTCTCTCTTCCTTCTCTCTTTCTCATCCGCTCTCTCTCTCGCCATTGTCAATCTTCTCTCTTTTGTCTGTGCCAGATCGGAGCCCGCGCCGATTCACCAAGCCAGATCGGGGCTCACGCCGGATCGGGTTTATAGATCGGCGTGGTGGCGAGGCTTCTAGATCGGAGCTCCCTCTCGTTTACTCTTCTCTCATCCTTCTCTCTTCAGACCCAAAACCCATAGCTTTTGTACTTTGTCCGCTCACTTCCTTCTCTCTTTCACGGTGCAGATCGGTTGGCTGATGGCTGCGATCGAGTGTGGTGGTTGATCGGTGCGGATTGGTTGATCGAGTGTGGCGTTGTGGGTTTGGGTTCAGCGTGGTGGTGTGGGTTTGGGTTCGGCGTGGTGGTTGATTGAGTGTGGTGGTGGTGTGGTGGTTGATCGGTGCGGATTGGTTGATCGAGTGTGGCGTTGTGGGTTTGGGTTCGGCGTGGTGGTTGATTGAGTGTGGTGGTGGTGTGGTGGTTGATCGGTGCGGATTGGTTGATCGAGTGTGGCGTTGTGGGTTTGGGTTCGGCGTGGTGGTTGATCGAGTGTGGCGGTGTGGGTTTGGGTTCGGCGTGGTGGTTTATCGGTGCGGTGGTGGCGTGGTGGTTGATCGGTACGGATTGGTTGGTTTGGTGGTGGTGTGGTGATTGATGATGGTGGAGCCGTGGAGGTGGGGTTGCCCTGTGTGCGTGTGTGTGTGTGTGGCTGGGTTGAAACCGGTAATGAGGGAGAGAGAGGAAGAGGAACAGAAAAAGGGGAATAGTAAAAAAAAAAGGAATAAAATAGATTATTTAAATAAAATGGGATAAGATATAGAATTTTGGGATGCTGGGTGTATTGTAAATGGTATTGTATAATTGAAAAAGTAGATTTTTGAGGTGGTAAAATAGGATGAGATTTAAGATTGGGATGTGGATGCTCAATAAGATAAGATGCCATTCAATTGTAGATTTTTTTTTTTTTTTTACAAAATATAAATTATATTATAGTATAATAGAAGTGTATATGTATATGAAATTTACTTATACTTATTTGAACTTTGGGTTTTATCTTCCACACTTTACAAGTACTTGTACTTAGGAACAAATTTTTGTGGGGCCCGAGTCCCCTTGGGTCCAAAATTTTTTTTAGTTATATAATATTTTTTATTTTTGTAGTTAGGCCTCATTTCCAAAACTGTAGTCTCCCTTTTCCTCAATAAGTTTAACTAGCATCATCCAAATAACAACTATCCAACCTAAAAACTTAACAAAAACAATAAAAATATTTACAATAGTGATTGTATTTAGCAAAAAAAAAAAAAAAAACTATTTTACCACCAAAGCACAAAAAAATCATGTGTTATTGGAGAAGCTAAAGCTAAATTTTTTGAAACTACAATAAACTGATATAAATACCAGTTAATTGTAGCAAGTTGTTAAAAATAAAATATAATATTTTATTAAAATTATATCCCTTCCTTCAATTAAAAAACTCAAATTCTCTTGCTTCGTTTATTATTTTAATAAGTTTTTTTATATTATTTTAAATGAAGTGATAAAAAAAAAATAGAACATTTGATATTGGGTTTATTGTAAAGTGGGGTGATAAAATAGATAAAGTAACTTTTCGAAGTACTAAAAGTTAAAATTTTTAACACCACCAATGTGAATACTCTAATTTCAAAAAAAAAAAAAAAAAAAAGAACCCTAGCCAACCTAGTATTTATAAAAAAAAAAAAAAAAAAAAACATTGTTTTGTTTTATTTTTCTTTGTTGGTAAATGATTGCATTTTAATATATTTAGAAACAACGATTTTGAGTATTTATAATTTTTTTAATACTATATGAATGTTTTTTTGGACTTTTTTTTTTTTTTTTTGTTTCTCTTTATACTCTAGCCTCCACTAGCTTAAATCTTAAGTCTACTCAAGCTTATACTTATAAAGTAACCATTACGCCATTGGTGCACAGTGGTATTCAATTGTATTATTGGTGAGCATAAAACATGATCCATACGTGCTTATATACATTTTTTTTTTTTTTGGAGAAAGTGCTTATATACATTTATGTTTGCTATGTTTATAAGATTTCTTCTTAAAGAAGGGAAGTTCATGAGTCAGAATTTAAGACAAACTAATTTTGGGATAAAAGGGAATTTACATTCATTATGCAGTCTGCCCCTCCGGCAAAAAAAAAAAAAATCCTCAAGGACATCAAATCATTATACTAAATTTGATTAATGAAATATCTTTCAAAGCATTGATTTAGAAAGTATTTTTAGTTTTTTATAAAAAATTAATTGATTTTTTTTTTTACAATTTTTTACATTTATCATAAATGTGGTATAAAAACTTTCTTAATATAGCCTATTAATAAATGTTCTAAGGGCACATATTAAGAGGACCATTTGATTAAGAGAAAAAGAATAAAAATTGATTTTTTTTTTTTACTTTTTTTTTTCCTTAAAAATGATGTTAAAACTTTCCTAAAATGATTTATTAACAATTGCAAAACCTTTGATTAATTGTTTGGAATAGTGTAATACACTGATACTTTCCGGACTCTCTTTTGATTGGCTCATAAGTCATAACCGTTTTTTAAATAAAGAAAGTACCATTTTTTTTCAATGAAACATGTGGTTCCCATGTAATTATTTAGGAAAACGCTATTTTATTAGATAAGAAATTCTGCAATTTTTTTTTGAGAGAGTTTCACAACCTATGACATCTGCTCCTAATGATAGTTTTTTATCACCAGACCAAGATACCAATCAATTTTTGGTATAGGTGGGGATTAAACCCTAAATCTCTTATTCAATTAGAGACTTTACTAGTTGAGTTAACTGAAACCCACCCATGAACATAATTATATGATGATAAGGAAGAACCGCCCAAGAAAACTATTCACCAGTGAATTACTACAATTGTTACAAAAAGGAAAGACTAGTGCATCAATTGACACCGTTTAATACTCCACTAGAAATTTTTTTTACATATATTTAAGAAATAAAGTCAAATTATGTATATAAAATTTCGAAAAAACATATAATTATGATAAATTTTTGCATGCAAACCAATAAATAATTGAAAAAATATATTTTTTTAAATATACATTCAAAAAAAATGTCTAAAGACTATCTACTTCAATCAATCTATAAATGTGTATATTTATATTTTTGCTACAGCAACTATGTATTACACCGTTACTCTAGCTTTATAAATGTATATTTTAATAGTATTTTACTTCACCCATGAGGAAAAGAGAGATTTGATTTTAGATAATAATAAAAAATTGGTAAGAAAATAGCATTTTAATGAAATGTAGTGTAAAATAGATAGTTTAATGTGGACTGTTTTTAAAAATGAGTATGTAAAATAAAAAAAGTATATTCTTATTCTAAAATAGACAAAAAAAATTTGCATGAGCTTATGCAAATACTCTAAGAGCACTCACATCAGTGGGTGCAAAATTGTGCAAAATAGAAAAATATGCAAAATGTACACAATATTTCCTAAATCTGCTATGCATCAATCCGGCTATTGTTGTGTAAATATACACATTTACTATAGTAATCGTGCATATTTGCACGGTTACTGTAGATGTGTATATTATTATTTTAATAATTTTTTCTCTCACCTCTACTCTCATTAGTCTCTCTTCCCCCAAATACTCTCACCACCACTCAATCACCACCACCACAACCCATGATATTTTAATCACAAAATCAACCAAAAACAAAGAAAAATCAAACCAAAAATCAATCCAAACCCAAAATCAAACATTCAATGGAAAACTCAACAACTTAGAACCCAAAATTAAACTTTCAACAAAAAACCCATCAACCCAAACCCAAACTCAAATCGAAGCCGCTGTCACCACTACCATGGAGAGCTTGCTGCTTTCTTTGCTCGTGGAGAGCTTGCTATTGCCATTAGAGAAGAAAGAAACAAGCGTTTGAGAGCTACGACAAAGGAAAAGATCAAAAAATTAAAAAAAAAAAAATGAAGAGAAAAGACCGTGGGAGTAAAGAGAAAGATGTGATTTTGTGAGATAAAAAAGAGGGTCACATGTTTTAGTGGTGGGGGTTAAAAGTGAGGGGAAAGGAAGCTTCCAAGCTTCCTTACTTGTAAATATCTCAATAATATAATTTAATTATAAAAGAATTATAATTGAGTTTTTTTTTTTTTCAAACAAAGCATTTTATTTGGAATTTTATTAAAGTCTATATTAAAATTTTTAATTCAAATTAGTGCCTTTGTTTAAAACTAAAATCATACTAATAGTAAATAATATCTCTCTCTCTCTCTCTCTCCAATGCATAACCCTGAAACGACACACGTAAATATTTCATTGATGGCAGAATGATGGTCAAAGACACCGATCTGTCGGCTGTCGCCGAAACCACTATTTTGGTGGTCTGGCCACTAGTGCTAGCGGCTCGGTGGACGGAGACACCGATCTAGCGACGGTCGTCGGAAACACTATTTCGGCGGTTCGACCATTGGACCTCTACCACAAGTGGCTCCATTGGGCGAGCCATCGGTGTTGGTAGTTTATTTAAAATATAAGTTTAAATTAAAAAATTATGACCATCATTAGGGAAAATAATAAAAAATTGATGAAGAATGAATATTTTATTAAAATATCTTGTAAAATAGATAAACTGATGTGAGTGTTTTATAAAAGTGATAGTGTAAAATATAAATAAATAAAAAAGTAGGTTTTTTTGTATAAAATAGATAGAATCTTTCAAAAGAGCTGATACGGTTATTCTAACATATTGGTCATACAACTAGACTACTCTATTACAATAACAACATACTTTCTTTTTTTTTTTAAATCAAAATAAGAAAAAGTGTCCCACAAGTTTAATAATTCCCTCACTCAAAAACCAAAAAAAGCTAGCACCTAAGATTTATGATAAATTAGTGTGCGTTTGGTATTATCTTAAAATGCCAGTTTTTTTTTACTACTTAGCTTATTTTTGCTACTATTCTTGAGTCTCATTACACTTTTTGGTGCTATTTATGAATCTCATTATACTATTTTAACTACCTTTTAGCTTTATCTACAATACTTTCAATAAAAAATTTTCAATTTCAATTAAATAAGTTGTTCTGTATATATATATATATATATATATATATTGTACACTTACTCAATCTAATCTATTATTTAGAAAATAATGTTATTATATTTACAACACATTCATATTAAACCCGAGAAAAATGACATATTCTCTTCTCTTTTTTCTCCCTCACCAAAAAATCTCAAACCAAAAAAATACTAAAAATATCCATCTACTGGTACGTAACTAACATCAATCCTATCCTAAACTAGCTACTCATAAAGTGTACTCCTACCACTTGTATAAAAATTCCCTTACTCAAAAAAAAAAAAAAGAAAAGAAAAAAAAGCTAGCACGTAAGATTTATGATATATACTATATATATGTTGTACACCTACACATCACAGACAGTGAAACATCCATGGAAAAGGCATGAATGGGTTTGCGTTCTTCAGAATTTAACAGTCACATAACACAAAACAACGGGTGGTTTGAAAATTCCCGCATATTTTAAGACACATACAGCTCATCCCCGCTCTATATCACCTGCTCCCTCTCTCATCCTATCCAAAAAAACACAAACAAAACAAAATTGTAAAGTCACAAACTCTCTTTTGTGTGTGTGTGTGTGTCAGCCAATTCGTTGAATTTAGAGAGAGAGAGAGAGAGACCCACTTCCTCGACCAAATCTCCGCCGTCGGTCTGTCATTGTAGTTACCGTCCAAATGCTGCCGTACGAGACAATACAGGAGGCTTCGGCGGCGCTTGGCCGCAACCTGACCACGGCGGAGACCATTTGGTTCAACTACTCGGCTAACAAGTCCGACTACTTCCTTTACTGCCACAACATTATCTTCCTTTTCATTGTGTTCTCAGTGATCCCTTTTCCTCTGATCTTTTTTGAGCTCGCTCGCTTGGCTGGCGTTGATCGATACAAGATTCAGCCGAAGGTTAGGTTGTCTTGGCCCGAGATTTTTCGTTGCTACAAGGATGTTATGCGCATTTTCCTTCTCGTTGTCGGTCCTCTACAGCTCGTTTCATACCCTTCTATCAAGGTATGCTTTTTTGTGTTTTTGGGAATGAGATTTGGATTTGCTTTTGGGCTCTGCCAAATCTCTGGTTTTATTGATTATTTTACAATTTTGGCTTGTTGGGGTTTTCAATTTCTTTGCAATGGTGATTGTGGGGTTGTGAAATTTGGTGATTATATATATTTTTTGAATAAAGTTTTCATCTTTACTTTATGATATTTTTACTGGGTTTTCAATGCAATACGAATTCTGTGATTGTTTATAATGTCAAACAATTTCTATGATTCGAGCTTTTGGCAGTTGTCCTGATTTGAAGTAATCATTGCGAATTCTTTTCCATGTGCCTAATGAGATTTGCAAGCTTCTGAATTTATGAGATTTTTTTTGGGGGCTAATTATGCCTAAAATCTTGAACTTCTGAATGAAATAACGGGCCTTTTTATTTTGGGGATTTTTCTTTTTGGTAATTTTAGTACCCATGGACCTGTTCTTTATCTTTCTGGAATAATTTTTGAAGTATTGAATTTTGAGCAAATTTGTGTTCATCGACAGATGATTGGGATTCGAGCGGGGTTGCCATTGCCTTCAGGATGGGAAATGTTTGCACAGTTGTTAGTATATTTTCTGATAGAGGATTATACCAATTACTGGATCCACAGGTTTCTGCATAACAAATGGGGATATGAAAAGATTCATCGAGTTCACCATGAATACACAGCTCCAATCGGATATGCAGCACCATATGCACATTGGGCCGAGGTTTTGATCCTCGGGATCCCATCTTTCCTTGGGCCAGCCATAGTGCCTGGTCACATCATCACATTCTGGTTGTGGATTTCTTTGCGGAATATAGAGGCGATTGATACACATAGCGGGTATGCATGATACACTTGACTCTTTTACTTGCTTACTATTAGTTGAGTGTGATGAAATGATGCCAACTTTAGAATTTTTTTTCATTCTTTATTTCTTATCTCTAGTAATAGAATTCTATTTAAAGTACATTGGATTTCATGAATCTTCAATAGTGCCTTGCCTTTTTGTTGAGGGGTCCTAGGGTCAGTGTGATGCCTATTTGCTTTTCTTCTTTTATTTTTCTTTTTTGATGGTGGGGGATGGCTGGGGGCAGAGAAGGGAGAGTTCTTTGCTTTGTTGTTAGTTTGTTTTTGAGTAGTGAGTTACTGTTAATTTTTACACAAACAAATTAGCAAAATGAATCATTTATACATTAACAAATATAAAAGTATGAGGAAGATATGCTGAAACTTGGAAATTTCAGTTTAGAAATCTGTTGCCAGTTTAGATGGAGGGTGATAGTTGTGGGTGCATGAATTACTCTAATTTTGCAGTTCAGATCAGTTGCCATCCCTAAAAGTCAACTTTGAAACTTTTACATATGCAATATTGATATAAAGGTTTTTATTTATTTATTTTTATAAATGTCTTGTGCATGCCATCTAAGGACTGCCCCATTGATGATTATCATTTCTTTATTAAACTTTGTAAAAGCTTTGGCAATGTGCACATAACTGATTAGTTATTGGAGTCGCTAGAGATTGTTGTCATGATAGTTGATACTATATGACTCTTTTTGCATATTAAGTAACTTTAAGCCTGCCTATCTTTTTAATTCATTTTTTTTAGTCTCCTTGGATGTTATTTCTTGTTTTTGCACCACATCAATTCTTTATTTTTATTATTATTATTATTTTTTTTTTTTTTGGGGGGGGGGGTGTTATTAGGCCTAGTTTTAGGTAAGAGTGTGCTTGCTAGTCCACAGTAGTCTTACAAAATCTACTAATCACCATGAAGAAGAGTTGTTAAAGGCTTACAACTTACAAGTTGATTACAGTGAGGGAGAGGAAAGACAAGATATTGGTCAGGATTATGAAAAGTAACCTAGTAATTTAAGTATGCATACTTCCATGGGGAGAGACTGATAGAAATAGAGGCAGTGTTGAAAGTGAATGTTATTTTAATAATAAAAAATAAGTACAAACTTGTTTTCCTTATCCTTGAATCAATGTTTTTGTACGTGCTGTATCATACCTGATGCCTATTGTTATATCAGGGTTGTAAATTGCATCTGCAGAACTCTACTCGCAAGAGTTCTAATCCAGTGACTTTTGGGGAAAAAAAAGTTTTTTTTTTTTATTTTTAATTTTTTTTATAGTTAATTGATGGCCAACTTCCCAAGAAGTCACTGAAGCCTCTGCAACCTGTATGGAGCTGTAAGGGTAGGATGGGATATGCTGCAAGGTTTTTAATAAAGCAAGTTAGAAAGATGTATTGGTATGCCAACATCATCAAGAATAAGTATGAAAGAGAAATTTTTAGTGGAAAAAAGGCTGGTGTGATTATCTGTTCAGTTTAATAGAGAGTAAGACATCTTTTGATATTTTTTTACTACTATTGTGTATGATCTTAGCAGTTCATTCAAAAAGAGAGCTCAATGGTCTTTGTTATCTGCAAGTGGGTTTGACTAATGAGATCAAAATAGTCCTGGAAAGAAAAAGTACCAAGTAAAGTGAGTTTTAGATGATAGCCTATGTGGAAAAGGATCCGGGTAGTTTGCCTCGAGATGGTTGTGAACTGGCCACAAGACAATGATGACAATAATTGCTGCTTCGTAGGTGGGGTATTAACGGATGAATATTTTGGTCTTTTGAGTATTACATCTGGCCCTGGGTGGGTTTAGCGAATAAGTAATATACTAATGTTGCTTGTGACTTGGATTATTATGTTCCAGGAATTCAGTCAGTTGCTTAAATTACATGTCTATCATTGTTTTGCATGTTTTGGGAATTCACCTATGATGGTTCTTCCTTTGTATGGATTTTTTTACCAATCAGCTCCATTTTTTTTATAGGTAGGTAATCATCTGTCAAAAAAAAAAAAAAAGGAGTTGATTAGTACATATGTTCTATGGTTTCACTTTCACATGCTACTCTATATCCTTGTTGTCTTCTTTATGGAATTCTTTACCACTGAGGGCAGCAGAAAAATGTTGAACATATGTTTTGCACTACAGGTATGACTTCCCTTGGAGTCCCACTAAATACATTCCTTTTTACGGTGGTGCTGAGTATCATGACTACCATCATTATGTTGGAGGACAAAGCCAAAGCAACTTTGCTTCGGTGTTCACCTACTGTGATTACATTTATGGAACTGACAAGGTATTATCAAATTTTTTCAACAAATTTATTTTGCTATGTACATTGTTAAATTACTGGTTCTTCCAAAAGCTTAAGCTACTAGAAAATGGTGAATTTAATCATTTAACCATAATTTAATACTCTCCCTCACATGTGGGCCTAAATTCCCCCTTAATAAGTGGGTCCCAACACATGGGATTTTTTTTGACTTTTTAAATGGGAAGTAGAGTAAAGCCATGGATCAAATTTAGGATCTCTTGTTCCGATACCATGTTAAATTACTAGTTCTTCCAAAAGCTTAAGCTACTAAAAAATGATGAATTTAATCATTTAATTATAGTTTTAACATACACATTGTAAAATGGTTGCAACTGAAAGATGTTTCTGCAATAATTCTTTGATTGTTTTCTTCAGGGCTATCGATATCAGAAGAAGATCTTTCAGAAGGTAACCAATAATACCTCGCCCTTCTCTTTATCCTTTTGTTTTTGTTAGAATGTTAATAATGTACTATGGCATTTTGGTTAGAGCCTATTTGACATTTTTGTTAACATTTGCGGGGTTTGGAAAATCTGGACACAACTGTTTGGTATGGGTCAAAGATTCTTGAATTAGTCTGACAACTTGATTAGTTTCATATCTTGAGAAAGACAAAATTTGAGTAACTCAGGAACTTTCTAGACACTTGTTTCCCCATAATTTTATTCAGATTGATTTAGCAAGCAGGTAAATGTTCTTCTTTATGTAGAATGTATTAAATGGTTGTCCTGGAGGTTAAACCGCCTTGCATTTTATATTTTGATCATGAATTTTTTATTTTGTTTTATGCAGGTAAGATCTTTTCTATCTTGGGTTTTGTATTTTCTTCTTCCTACTAATTGTTTTACGTTGCTTTTTATTTTATTTTATTTTAAATCTAATACAGTTGAAAGGGGAATTGAAAGGCA
Source organism: Quercus glauca (assembly GCA_023736055.1). NCBI lineage: Eukaryota > Viridiplantae > Streptophyta > Magnoliopsida > Fagales > Fagaceae > Quercus > Quercus glauca. Next base: position 29,403,870 of record CM043326.1, read on the forward strand.
ATGGTGAGCAGAATGGAGTCTCATATCGCTTTTCTACCCAAGATCTTAAATCCGACTAGATGTGGTACTGCAGAACCCTATCTGGAACAATGTTTTTTGTTAAGCTTCTTGCTATTGACAACATTCTGGAACCTTCTATTTAGAAAGTTAACGTCAGTATGCTAGTCAAAGTAGAAGTCCATAGTGACCAAGGTGGATATTAACTTGGGGCTCTTAAAAATTGTGATGTTGTGTAGCTTTAGGGAGGGATTTCTAATGTCTAAGATTCAGAATTCGACTTTGTGTTTTAAAACAGAATTTCAGGATTTGGGATCTTGGATTGTGTTTATGAATTTCAGGTAAGTGTTGGTCTTCTATCTTTAGTTCAAAAGTAAAATAAGGTATGCATGTTGATGTTGTGTTGTCTCTGGTCCTCTGAGATATGACTTTCTCCTTTTGTGGATTACCTGCCAATGGTATAATTGTCAGATTTTTGTGCAAATGATTCACTGTGCAACTTTATAATAGGCATTCCTTTCCATGTTATTTTCTGTAGATGGTCAGGTTGGTTTTAGCCTTGTATGAGCTGTTGGGATTACTGTATCAATAACTCAATATTGGACTCTTACATTATTTGCCAAAAGTTTTGGGGATTACAAATTCTAAAACAAAAACCTGTAAAGGGGTAGTATTACAATCAATGCCTGACTGTGTTACATTATTTGCCAGATGTTTTGGGGATTACAAATTCTAACTCAACCTGTAAAGGATAAAACTTATGCTTTAAATCGTAATTGGATCCCATAATATTTATTTTTATCTCATATTTTTCAAATGAATTATTACTTTGGATTTCATAATGTAATCTTAACTCTTAATTGGCATTTGCATTTCAAGAAATGGGATAAGTAGACACCAATTGCTCCAATTATGCAGTGAAGTTCTTTATATTTCGGCCAATTTATGAATGTTTTCCTTCCATCAGAAACTGTATGAAGCTCGTGGAACAAAGAGTGCATGGAGGGGGTTAACATATCTCGTTCAAAGGTTCCAACTTCCAATTATTTTTGCAAAGGTTAAAAAGCTATTTTTGCAAAGGTTAAAAAACTTGATGAACTTCTTTTCAGCTAAGTAAATTGACGAGCTTTGCGCACAGTTTAGTTAGTCAAAGTTTGTTTCTTTTTACACGGAGCTCCTGAAATTTGTGCGAAGAATTTTCAACAATCAATCAATCAAGCATCTTTCATCTTGAATATAACCGGACTTTAAATTTGTTCCATATCGTAGTTTTATATTTCTTAGGATTTATAAATATTTTTCGTGATTAGTTTTTTTTTTTTATATTAGAAAATAATTCTATCGGAAAGAAATCTATTACCAAATTTTTTTTCTTTTTGAGAGAAAGTTTCAAATTATGGCGTTTGTTACTATTAGAGATTTTACCAGTTGAGTTAATTGGAACCCACAATTATTACCAAAATTAATTGTTATTTATTTTTGTAAGGCATGCAATGTTCAAATTAAAATTTTTTATTGATATCTAAAAACATTTTAAATTTATTTTAACCCTTTCCATGGTTAGTTCAGGGACACGAATCATTTATAATGCTGCTTTGAAAATTTGACTTTCACCTCAGTTAGTTAGGAATTTGAGTTTTGACTATGTTATTACAAATATGAAATATCACATAACCGTCCCCAAATCTCTCCTCAACCAACAAAATAAGCACATTTTTTTTTTGACTTATTAAACAACAATGGGTCAAAAAAATTAATTTTTTTTTTCTTTTCCCAAAATGAGTTTATAAAAAGTATATCTTAAACCAATGCCTTTAGAGCATTTATTAACTTTTCTCTTAAACAATAAACATAATAGGAAAAATGTTAAAGGTTACAAGACTTGAATACTGTTGATATCCATTTTCATGACACATTTCTACAAGTCTGATTCAACCAAGCCCAACCGCCTTGTGGGTCCAATTCATGTATTTTATTATATTTTATCATTTTAAAGCATGGCTCAAGCCCATGCAACAAATGAAGGAAATTGAGTAAGTGTGATTTGAAGCGTATGAGTCAATTTCTTTCAAACATTTTGCATGAACCTAGCTCATGTGTGCTATCAAGTGGGCAAGGGACACTAGTAGCACCTAAGGCTCATGGAGGAGGTCTTGTACCCGAAATTTCCACCCCAAAAGAGTTTTTATGCTCTGGCTATTTGTGGCCCAAAGTTTTTGCCCTCAACCATTTTTGCCTTTAAAACATAGTTCGCTCTCATTGGCCAACTCCAGCTGCTAGCCCTCACATAGGTGAGTATTCCAATAATTTGAAATGACTGATAGAAGGCAGCCAATTAGAGCAAACCCATTTATTTCCCAAATCATTTTAAAAGCATGCCAAACTCTTCCCTAAAAAAAAGCAACCGAAGCAAGACACCAAATTATTCCAATAATTTGAAATGATTGATAGAAGGCAGCCAATTAGAGCAAACCCATTTATTTCCCAAATCATTTTAAAAGCATGCCAAACTCTTCCCTAAAAAAAAGCAACCCAAGCAAGACACCAAATTAGTGTCATGGACTGATGGGGGATAAAAGCCTCTTCTACTACCAAAAACCAGTCATTAGCAACCCTCCAACTCAATATAAAACTCTCTTCAGCTCAAAAATCAACCAATCACGTTTTACCCACATAGTTGAAACTTTAGAGTAAAAGCCTATTCAGCCAGCTAACATTCTCACAATTCTAAAACCAAGGGGTGGAAATATGGGTACAAATGAACCTTCCCTCTCTTCCTCACAACCTGTCTCAATTTCCTCTTCTTGCTGACTGTGGGTCGAAGTTTCAGACCTATGTGCTCTTTCTTCATTTTCTTGTAATTTAGTTATGGCATTTTGATTTTTCTCTTGTTAAAGCACCATTAGCCTTTTGTTCATTATACATTTGAAATTTTGGGCTTAATTCTCCACAAAGAAACATTTCTAAAGAACCCAAGGGGAGATTTGAGACATTCTCACATTTTCAACCCTTGTCGTAAAACGTCCTTGACATCTTCAGAATACCTAAAGTAGTGTGTGATGGCATTAACTTAGTCTTGGCAAAATATTGGTGGGGCCAAACACGAAATGAGAAAAAAATCCACAGGATCAATTGGGGGAAACTATGCTCGCCTAAGAATAAGAAGTACATTTTGAAGGCAGGTAGGGAGGTTCTTATCAAAACTGTAGTCCTGGCAATACCAACTTATTCCATGAGCAACTTCAAAATATCTAAAGAAGTGTGTGATGGCATGAACTCCGTCTTGGCAAAATATTGGTGGGGCCAAACAGGAAATGAGAAAAAAATCCACTGGATCAATTGGGGGAAACTATGCTCGCCTAAGAATAAAGGAAGGATGGGTTTTTGGGACCTTAATGTTTTTAACTTAGCTATGCTCGCAAAGCAAGCCTGGCATTTCATCCAGGGAACACATTCGCTATTCTATCGAGTGTATAAAGCTCGTTACTTCCCTACATGTTTATTTATGGAGGCTGAGTTGGGAAGTAACCCCTCGTACGTTTGGTGGAGTTTATTGCAAGCGAGGGAGCATATAAGGGAAGGCTTTGCATGGTGAATAGGTGATGGTGAAACTATGGGGGTAGCTAGCCACAAATGGCTTCCTCAACCCCCCATCTTTCGACTTGAAACGAATCAATCCCTGAAAGTGAGTAGTTTTTTTAACTTGAGCACTTGCCATTGGGATAGAGCTCTTCTCCATTCCATGTTCACTGCCTCCACAAGAGATGCAGCCCTTAGGATCAAATTGGGCAATTTAGGAAGTCGAGACAAGCTATGCTGGATGGAGACTAAGCGTAGAAACTTCACTGTCAAATCTGCATATCATGTTGCAATTAGAATGGCCAAGCCTTTCGGTGGTGAACATTCCCTGGCTGGCCATGATCACAAGCTGTGGACAAGGCTTTGGATGTTGAATACTCCACTAAAGGTTCGAAATTTTTGTATGGCAAGCTTGTTTCGATATCCTTCCAACTAGAGAAATCTTCTCTGTCGTAAAATCAAAGTTGATCTGATATGCACCATCTATGGCCAGCATGATGAAATGACAGTCCATATTTTATGGGAGCGCCCCTTAGCATGGAACGTTTGGGCTCTGGTCAGAGGTAAGTTGCAGAAATGTAGTGTTGATGCTCTAAACTTCTACCTCCTGGTTTGTCACCTAGTTATCGACTTGATAGGAAGGAACTAGAAACTTAGGCAATGATTTCTTGGGCCTTGTGGAATGCGAGGATATATCACTTTGAGAGCTTACAGTCCCACCCCACTGCAATCCTTCAGGGAGCCACATCCTTGCTGGATGATTACCAGTGCCGATTTGTGCATCTCCCCAACTGATGAACACGTTCGTGTGTAGTTTGGTTTGATTTGCATGTTCGCTCTGTTTGTTTCACTGGAAAACTATTTATATAGATAGTTTTCCACATTTTCCAGTGTTTGGTACACAAAAAAAATTAGTCAATGGAAAATCCTAATAAAAACAAGGCTTATTTTCTATGGGATGTTTTCCAATTTTTTTTTTGGAAAACAATCTCTCTCTCTCATACGCATCACATCTCCTATAAATATTATCTTTTTCTTTACCCTTTGTTGCCACGGGAAACAACTTATTTTGGCGCCTACTCTGTCTCATAGTCTCACAGTAAGCTCTCAGTTTTCTCCATTCTCTTTGCTTTTTCTCTCTCATATTTTCACTGTCTCTCCCCCTCTTATCTCTCCTCTTTTTAGTTTTCACAGATCTCTCTCTATCTGTCTCTCACAATCAAGAACTCTTCCTTGCATTGGTAATATTTCATTCTTCTCTACAAAAACCCCAATTTTATAGTTTGCTTTCTGTGTCGCTAATGATACATATGGTAATTTAATGTTTTTATTAGTTTCTTGATTTCAATTACAGTATTCCCTTGTTCAGCGTTTTTTAATATTAAATTTTATAACCTTTGGCATTTGTTGTGGGGCGGGGGGAAGTTTGAGTTGAAAATTTGTATGAGAACAAATAGACTATAGTTTAGGTGTTTTATATGGTTTTCGATGTTTGTGTTTGATGATTTTGACAGTCAAGCATGTGGGCATGCTCAGACATCCATGGTTCTAATTATTGTTATTACTATTTTCCATTATACAATTTGTTGTTCTACCTACTCTATTCACAATTTAGTCTCCTAAGATTTGCATGGCTGGTTCTTGTTTGTGTGTGTTTCAATATACTTGATTTTATTCTTCTCGGTTTGATGGATTCCTGTTTGGACTACTGCAGAATTTTGAGCTTGCTTTTTATTTTTTATCACTGTGAATTATGCAGATTGTGTAATGCTCTATTAGTAATATTAGAATCCTCTCTCAATGTCTAGGGAGTTAAAATTATTAAAGAGTTGTTTTTTTTTTTTTAGTTGTTGTTGTCCTTCTTGTATTAAGAAAGTTCCTCATTTGCCAATTGGAAATTGAGGAGTGAATTGACACGGGCATGTCAAATTAAGGTAATAGTTGTTTAGTATCTCAGCTAGAAAATCTCTAGTAGAATTAGTTTGCTAGATAAAGCTATATTTGAAACAGCATAGTCTCATCAAACTTATGGAGTGATGATGTTGTTACCTTATAGTTTAGTCTCATCAAACTTAAAGTGGTCATTTTTTTATGAAGTGTTTTCTTTAGGTACCTGTATATATGAATGCTTTCTTTAAGTACACATTTAATTCATACTCATCAATTTTTTTTTGGAAATATAGATGGATAACCCATCACTTCCTGTTGCCATAATGGGGGCAGCTACATCTGTTATTGCTTTGGGTGTTGTTCTTTTGAAAGGACTAAGATTTAGGAGAGTTATGCCTAGAGAACCTCATGTCAATCGAGAGTATGAAAGAGAGACATATATGAATGATATTCTTTGTAGAGGTGATAAGCGTTGTCTCCATCATATAAGGATGAGACCCATTGCTTTTTATGCGCTATGTAAAATTTTGAACTAGAATAATCTACTTCAAGAGACCATTCATATGTCCATTAAAGAACAAGTGTTAATTTTTTTACACACTATTGGGCATGATGTGAGGTTTCGAGTTGTTGGTGGGAGGTTTTATAGATCAGTTGAGACAGTGCACCGATACTTTAGGCATGTCCTTAGAGCAGTTTTGCAATTATACAAACATATGATTAGAGAGCTTGACAAAGATACACTCTTGGAGATAAGAAATAGTAGCAGGTTTAACTCCTATTTTAAGGTAAATTCCAAAGGCTTTCATTTTCCTCTTTTTTTTATATACATATAAAGATATAAGATGAATGTAACTTATATTGGTCGTAATTAGGATTGTGTGGGAGCTATTAATGGAACTCATGTTCGTGCATCTGTTCCAATTCAAATACAAGGAAGGTTTTGCGGCCGAAAGGATGGAACAACACAAAATGTCCTCACTGCTGCTACCTTCGACTTAAAATTCACTTATGTATTAGCTGGTTGGGAAGGAAGTGCACATGATTCACGTGTCTTAAATGACGCACTCTCTAGGCCAAGGGGATTAAAAATTCTTGAAGGTATTATAGGAATAGAAAGTGATTTTATTATGGATAATAGCTTTTGGAGTGATTTCTTTTCCTTTTGACTATGAATGTGTAGGTAAATATTATCTTGGTGATGCTGGTTATGGAGTTCGGAAAGGAATTATATCCCCTTATCGTGGTGTTCGTTACCATTTGAAAGAGTTTAGCGATAACCCGCCAAGAAATGACAAAGAATTATTCAATCTTCGCCATTCTTCTTTACGCACTAGCATTGAGCGTTGTTTTGGGGTTTTGAAGAAACGTTTCCGTGTGTTAGATGCAGAACCTCCGCTTGTTGATGCTAATGTTGATGACATATCCAAAAAGAAGCAAGTTAATCCCTCACATGTGGCCTCAAATGAAACAAGGTCTCACAGGAAATGAAGTTATGCTACTATGATTGAAGATGCTGTTACCAAGATTTGTCCATACAACTTGGTAAGGTTGCTTCTGCAATAGAAAAGATTTCTGAAAATCAGCTAAATTTTGGTAGTCTTTATGAAGAAGTTATGAAGATGGATGGGTTTGAAGAAAATATGCTTGCGTCTGCATTTGACCATTTGAATGGGGATGAAAAACAAGCAAGGTCATTCATGTTGAAAAATGACAAGCTCCGTAGACAATGGCTGCAGAACTTCTTTGACAACTATTTAAGCCAATTTTGATTATGTAAGTGCATTTTTGTTAGAATTTATGCTTTTCTATTTGGACAATTTGGCATTTTGGTATTTATCAAACTATTTGGCGTTTGGTTTGTAGGTTTTGAGATCATTTTAATGGGTATTGGTTTGCAACTTTTAGTCCTTTTTTTTATGGGCATGTGGATCTGGAAGCAACTTTTAGTCCTTTTGTTGGCTAAAAATTATTTTAATATGGAATGATTGGTTTGCCATTGTTACTAGTGGATATTGATTGCATAATTTTGGTGGTTAATAGTGTAAGTGCCATGCTCAATCATGACAAGAAGCTGAGAAAGCTATTTGCTACAAAGGTGTGGGATGGTAAAACTTAAGCACTTCTTGCCACTATGTGTATTTCTGTTCACTTGGTATTGATGCTTAGAGTTCCAAAGCCACAAAAATTGCAGTGGTATAGCTGCAATGAGATAGTTTTCTAAAAAAATGAGATAGTTTTTCAAAAAATGTTTGTACATGCCAAACACTGGAAAACATTCTCAAGCCCATTTTCAAGGTCGTTACCAAACATTGGAAAATGAGATAGTTTTCCAAAAAATGTTCTCTGAAAAATGACACATTTTTCAGAAAACATTAATGCTGAAACAAACAGAGCATTTAGTAACTCTCTTCTTTAGGTCTGCCAGCCACTATGTTTGGCGTTTTTTATGTATGGTAGACCCCTTTGGTTTTTTACATTGTATTTTTTACTATATTAATATACTTCTATGCTATTTTGTCAAAAATAAAAATAATAGAAGTCTTTTTAGCACCATTAAAGTTTTCAAAACGACGTCGTTTCCATTGTGCCCAATGTGTTATTAACTGTAGCATTATTTCTCTCGGATCCTCTTGGGATGCCTTGAATGGCCACGAGGTTTGTTTTTATAAGTTTAGAGAAAAAGGATGAGTGATTAGACCAACAGCCCGTCTAGCTCAGTTGGTAGAGCGCAAGGCTCTTAACCTTGTGGTCGTGGGTTCGAGCCCCACGGTGGGCGAATCTAATATATTTTTCTCACTTTTTGGACCATATGGGCGAAGAGCGTAAGAGGTGACAATGGCCCAGGAGAGAGTCCCTACAATTGAATCTGGGCTTCTAGGTCCAGCTTAGATTTCTGATAAAATTTGTTTCTGTCCAACTTTTTATTTCATTGCCGACACCTGAAAGATACCTTAAAGGCTTAAAGCCTTAGACAATCACAAATCCAGCAAAAAGAAAAAGAAAAAGCACTTTTTTTTTTTTTGGGGTAGAATATTATTTTACTTGTAAGTTGGTAAATGTTAACTGGTATAGAAGATAACTTTGTCTAAAGTTACGGATAATAGGTGTACGTGCTGTCCTTCTAGTTCTAAGTTCAAACCATGTTGCTTGGAGCTTGTATGGAATTTGTCCTTTACTCTCATTTAGAGAAGGATGTAAGATTTATGGAAGTTTGGAATTTCTTTTGTCAAGTGTTCTGTCAAACTTTTTTTCTTTCTTTCTTTTTGAATAAAGTTACATTCAAATTTACTACTACATTGCCGTCACAACTTTAAATTGTATCAAGATTTTGTTGTTAAAGAGACTTGTTTTCCATATGTAAATTATGAACCAAATTTCCTATCAATGAGATGTCATTTAATGTTCGGCCCATTATATGCATTTTAAATATTGTTTTCTTTTAAAAGAACTAAATTTTGAAGAATTTATATATGAGATGTTTTATTAATTTCCAATCATCATTTTAATGTTTGACACTATGATGGGCATAGGAAAAACATGCAATTAGCTGTGGGTTTAATGAACTCTAAAGAATAAAAATGTCTGAGAACTTTGTAGTTTAGTTGGTGTACTTTATGGTATTTTAAAATGAGACATTTAGGGTTTAAATAATTCTTCCTAACTATCAAATTATATATATAAAAAAAGATATAAAGATGTCCAGATTAATTAAACATTATATTAAGTATAACTTGAACTGATTTAGCAAAGAATAATTTTTTTTTTTATTTATTTTAAAGTATAAATTGAACTGACCCCTTTATGTTTATTGAAGGAGGGAATTCTATGTAGCCTTTTTTGTTTATTTTTTTAGGGAGGGTATGGTACTCAGAATAATTTAATTTTCAAGTGATTTCATGAATATAAAAAATAAAAATGGGTTAGGATTAAAACACTTAAAATAAATGATGATGAATATAGTGTGTACCTTATGTGCCCTCTTAGATAGAAAAATTATTAGGTACTCCCATAGTATTATAAATGTATAGTTCTTCATCTCATATAAATGATGAGTCTCATCATAAATTTAATTAGTATGACTTACTATTCATGTGAGAGAAAAAAATACATATTTACGGTACTTTGAGAGTACACAATAACTTTCCCTTAGATAGAAACGCAAGAAAACACTTACTATATATATTAGAAACATTTATGAGGCCCTTAAAGTTACCTTTTAAGGCACATCTATTCAAAAAAGCCTAAAATTATTTCTGGGCCTCCAATCACCCAAGGATGCTCCCGAGTTTATCATTGGTTACAAGGCCCATCAATTTCGCATCTCTGTTTTAAGCACACGAGTTAAATAATGCAATATATGAACAGAACCGCGATGATGAAAAGAAACAGTGTGAATCTTTCTATCCAAAACTCATACATGCATTTCCATCATGAGCCTCGTATCTAATCACCATGAAAAAAAAAATATATAGAAATGATACTCTACAACATAATACACTTCAATGGGTCATAAATTTTTTTATAAAAAAATAGACCCATTTAGGCAAATTATCCCATTAGTAAAAAAGCAGAAACTGTAGGTGAGAGACAATAATATGATTCAGTGGCTAAGAAATGATCAACCAATCTAAGTTAAATCTTAAGTGATCTCCAAAGTGGAATGAAAGACATTATTATTATAAATTTCACCTAGAGTGGGTCCATCAATCATGTAGCCAGCTGTTTCGAATTGCAAAACAAGTTTCAGCTTTCAGTGTTTTTAGGCCTCCTCTTCCTCCTTGGCCCATTTACTTTTCCCCACTTTTATAAAGGAGAGAAATTGCAAATTTACTTTCCCAGTATGTCCTAGAGAGCTTTATGATTTGGTTTGGTTTGATTTGGTTTTTTATTATTTTTCTTCTTCTTCTTGGTGTGGCATCATTGGGGGATGTCAGCTTCTCAATCTTTGCCCTACACGTGGTGCGGACCCTGGTAATCATGGGGCCTGAGTACGTGACAGTCCCTACACCCTTGCCAAAGACCATTCAATTATAATCCAACCTATTCAAAGGAATCTACTCAAACTCATTGTGGTGCAAAGGAAAATTCTTCCAATTTATTTCTTAACAGTTGAGATGCCTGTTAACTTATATTTTGTAAGTTCCAATTAGCTTAATTAATAAATTTTTTTATTATCAAATGAGAGATTTAAGATTTGATATTTGTCTATATTAAAAATTAATTATTGTTTTGATATGTTGATAAAGAGCAATTATCAAAAACGAATGTTGTAAATTGAAACTGTCTTTCTATAATAAAAAAAGTCGCATCACATTTTTAATGAATCTTGTACTATGTTTAAATAATATACATGAATGATTTATGAATTGGTACGTAATGGGTTAAAAGAGATTCATTCAAATTAATTTAGAAGAAAACTTTGGTCATTTATAAAATTAATTACTAGTATTATTTAAACAAGTCACATAACTTATGTAATAGATTATGCAGTATAAAGTATATGTGCATTGTTTTTTTTTTTTGTTTTTTTTTTAAACGGTGAATGAGAGGAATATTTCTCACAACCAAGTTAAGGTAAACTTCTTTCTCAAAAAAAAAAAAAGTTAAGGTAAACTTTTTCTCTACAATTATTTTGCCCTTGCGAGAAAATGGATTTTTTTTTTTTTTTTTTTTTTTCGATAGGATGGAAATTTTATAACTTTATAAAAAGTCATACAATACCTCAGTCCTAGCCTAAGTCCTGTCTATCAAAGTTAGTTAGGTTGCAACTATCTTCTAGGACACACTGAAAAGACAGAGATACAGACAAATTCCCAACATTTTGACGGTAAGTTACCGTAGTTAAGTTACGGATTCGAACTACTACGAAGCTCTGCTTGTGCTAAATAAGGAAATTGGTGTAGGACAAAACCAAAAGGCTCATTGGTATCCTAAGTGTGTGTGCAAACCGAACAATGTCATCACTATTAAGAACAATGCTATACAAATCAAAATTTTCTTTTATAGAATATTATACGCAGTAATTATATCCTCGTGACAGATAATTTAAACAAAACTGTAAGTGAACCAAGTTTTATGGAGTATAGAATTTATGAGGTTGGCTTGACAACAAAAATAGAATATTCAAGTTTAGTTCAAGCTTGAACCATGCTAACAAATAATATTTAAACTCAAGTTCTTCAAAAAATCAAAAAAATTTGAGCTCAGCTTCATTCGTTAGTTAAGTTAAGCTTGAACTTAATATTAAGCTCTTTAGCTCGAGATGTAACACATGTACTGTGGGCCCCAAATATTTAAACAATCTCGGCCCACTCCATAGCCGGCCCAAGGCCCGCGCCGAGGATAATATAGAGGCCGAGGGTAAAAGGGAAAAAGCCCAAGCCCTCAAGGGGCCTCGCCGAGGATACCCACCTCCTCGGAGAACCGACGTTGATGAAAGGAAAATATCCCTCACCCATTAAATGTACTCCACCAACATTCTGGCCGCTTTAATGGTGAAGTGACCGGCAGACCCAGATGCCTCGGTCACTTCAACTAATAGAAAGTCTACAAGGGCGGCTGAGAACTAACATAAAGCCTACAAAAGCAGATGATGGGACAAACCCTCAGACACAAATTCCAGATAACCGACAAATGGACGGCTAAGATTAACTAAAATGATACTATATAACCAAGAGGATTCCCATCATAATGGGGAGCCCCTGATATTTTTCAGTCCTAAAAGAAAGGACAGGATTGAGATGAGTTCTAAGAAAAGAGATCCTCGGACTGAGCCGAGGACGAATTCACCTCACAAACACTTAGCCAAAATCATTATCAGGATCCTCACAAATACTTAGCCGAAATCATTATAAAGATCCTCATAAACACCTAACCAAAGTGATGATGATTATCCTCACAAACACTCAGTAAAATTACTTTGCTATTATTCCCATGGATTTCATATCATCCGTTATTTGTTTTGCTAATGCCTAGCCCTTACACCCATGCTCTACAAATTTTATTGTTGAGGGTCCATTACAAATTGAGTCCCTACATGTACAAATATGTTAAAATAAATAAATACCTTCTAAAATACTCTTTATACCCTTTGAGTTTGAGGTTACAATAATATGCCGAAATATTAGTTACAAGAATGTCATTAGCAAAAATGATATCATTTTGGATATGAAAATAGAAAAATAACATCGTTTTTAGGGAGATTAACAACAAATATGTGATGGACCATAAAGTAAAAGGCACATTGGCATTATTGTAATAATTGTTGGGGTAAATTACAAGTTTAAAAGTTGAGAGATTGATTTAGAAGTAACCCATGATGTGAAATACATTTTAACCAAAATTATTAGGAAAATTACACTTTACCCCTTAAATTATGACTACTTTTATACTTTTCACCATAAACTATGAGAATACACTCTTTACCCCCCTTTAACTATACTCCCTTCTACACTTACCACCATAAACTATGAGATTACACACTTTATCCCCTCTAAACTATGATCTCTGTTATACTTACCTCCATAAACTTTAAGAATATATACTTACTTCTCTAAACTATTATCCATGGTATGGGATAGGGTGCAAAGTGTTACACGAGTAATAGTTTAATGAAGTAAATGTGTATTCTCATAGTTTAGAAATATAAGTGTAAAAATGTGTATAGTTTAAGATGGTAAAATGTAATTTTTTCAAAAATTTTCTGCGCACAATGCCTAAAAGCTCATTGGACATGTATGTAATTGTGTAGGAAAAAGATACCAAATCCAAGACCATTTAAGAGCTCCAAAACCCATTCAATTCTAAATTCAGGCAATCAAATGTAGGCTATGCAGCCCTATTGACTGGATTTTATTGAGCCTAAGAGAAAAATGGTATTGTATGATACTGGCCATTGGTTGACTCGTTCGTACCAAATAAGAACCAATTTTGGATTTTATTTTATTTTTTATTTTATGATATAGAGAAATCATATTTTAGCATAATCTAAGTGTAACTGTATGAAATTTTCTCCAAATTCTTGAACTCCAACCTTTGTTCCTTTACTGCACAAGTATTTGTACTTGTGGAATGACCATCATGTTAAGGATGGACGGAGATAGACATTACTTTTAATAAGAAAAGAATTTGGAATAGGGGAAAAAAATATGAGGGGATCAAGATATAAGAAATGAGAGTTTTTTTATTACTGCTGTAAACAGGAAAATAAAAATATAGGTTAAGCAAAGCATATGAAAAGCTAGCAAATAGGGGAAAGTATCCCAAACTAAATATTGGATTATCTCTGGGATTGATAGGACAAAAGCAATATTGGTAAAACCTAAAAGAAGATTCTATTATTTCCATCAAGAAAAACAATCTTTCCTAGGTAAGGGAGCGAAATTGGAGGAACAAACAGGCTCACTTTGTAGCTAACTATGTTGTTGGCATTATGAATTATGAAATTTAGTTGGACTTTAGAAAAATTACAACTTGAGTTTGGAAGACGCCAAATATTATTGGCTGATATGTTGAAACTTTGGAACCGGACTATAATGGCAATTATAATGTGCACCTTAACCACAAACTTTTCAAATCAATATATCAATCCCAGTTTCTCAACCAAAAAAAAAAAAAAAATCTCAATCCCAAATTAATTATAATGTCCACGTAATGTCTAAATTAGTGTCTAGACTCTGGACTCTAGATCATCAAATTAGTAAGTAGATTAATCTCAATTCAGAGTGTAGATTGTAGAATTTCTATAGTTTAAAGTACACATTCCAATTGCCTCATATTTTATGATAGATAACTATCCATAAATTTGTTAATTAGATCTCTAATTAGGCAGGGCGGAATAATAATAATAATAATAATAATAATAATAATAATAATAAACCTATGATGCATGCTCTATAAGAAATACGGTGATAAATATCTTTACAAGTTGATATAGCTGTAAGCAGGGACGGAGGCAAGCTTTGATGTGGGGGGCAAGCTTTAAAAAATATTAGTATATACTCGGGTACTAATTTTAACAATTTGGTTTTATAAAATTATACTTTGCCCCCTTTTAATAATATTATTAATTCTTTTAAGAGTAATGATATTGCCACAAACTTTTCTACAACATTTATATAAACTGCTAAGATAGAAAATTCATATTGGTTTGCACTTGCCCATTGTTTATACCAATTTTTGACTTACCAATAACCACTTACTATATCAGCAATTTGTAAAAAAATTTGTAGCTCTAGCATTTCTCCTTGTAAAGACCATTAAAAAGGTCAATAGATCTAAAATCTAAAACAAAATATACAAGTCCAAAAAATTAGCATAATAACAAAAATTACCAATAGTAAATCTAAAACAAAATAAGCTCAATTAACCAATTTTATCCAACACAAAAACCTGGCTCTTTAAAAAATTTTAAATAAGATTATTTTGTCCTTACCCAGTAGGAACATAAAAGTCACACACACACACAAAATCCCTCAAATGTAGGGGTGTCCAAACCAACCAGTCAACCGACGCACCCAGCTGATCCGATCCAAGAACTGGCTGATTCGAAGCCGGTGATGGGTTGGCGACGGGTTCTCCGTCCCCAGAACCCGAGATCGGCGGGTCGGTTGCCGAGTCTGAACATGAAAAACCGAAAAAACTTATCTGACCATATTACACTGTAAAAAGTTGTTGTTTTCCATCTATAGGAGCATTTCGCCGGTGGTTTTACTTCGATCAGTCGAGAAATGGCCTGATTTCTTCGAGATTCGGCCAGATCTCGTCGAGATCCTGCCTAATCTTGTCGAGATCCGGCCAGATCTCAACATCTCCGGCCTAATTTGGTACAGATTTAATGGATTTCAGCATATTCCGGTATGGCTTTGCAAATTTCAACCCTGACCGAGAACCGACCGGTCTCCGAGGAGGCTCGACCACCCAAACCGACCCTTCTCACCGGTCGGCGGCAGGTCCAGAAATGGTAGACCCGAAGTAATCGAGTCAGTTTCGGGTTGGGTACAAACCCGACCCGGACCGACTCGTGGACAGGTCTACTCAAATGGCTAAGTAGTAGTAGAGCCAGAGGTCGGAGTCGCCGCATATAACCAACAACAAACCCGTCCCCCCTAATTCTAAGTCTTGACTACATCCTTGGCTGAAAGTTACAAATTGCATATTAGTCTTGAATTAGTGTGCTCATTATAAAATTTTATACTCTAAATTACACATTACAAATGCCCCAAAATTTAGGATAAATATTTGTACTTAATCATATTGGTATATTGTTAACTACAGGTGGTGGCAGAGTCACTAATAAAAGAACTTTAAGGTTGATCACTCCTAGCCCTAGGTAGTTCCTCATCAAGTAATCTAACTACTCCGAACCTGTTAACCATTTTTACTTAGGTTATGAGTCTATGTGGTGAAACTAAGGTGCATTTCGTGCCATATAAACGAACACTTTGTATTCTGACATACAAAAATTAAAATGATTTCAACCAAATATATGATATAAAAATGATTTGTTCTTTCAAAATGTTAAAGTTATTCTTTTTTTTTCTTAATATTCTTTTTATAGATCATGTTTCATTTAAAAATGTAAAGAAAATATTTTCCTTTATATCAATGGTTTTAAGCGTTAAAAATTTTTAAAATTAAAAAAAAAAAAAAAAAAAAAAAAGGACAGGGGGAAAAAGTGAAAGAAAAAGAAAAATTTTTAGTTCAAGAGAAAAAAAAAATTACAAAAATATTGTTACCTTTTAAAAGTGTAAGGACATTAAATATTTATGTAGTAACTTATTATTTTTCATTAAATAGTGTATAAATAATAAATTTTGGAAACAATTACATAATAAAATCCATAAATTGATATATATTTTTTCAAGTTAAATTCTAAAATTTTAGATGCACAAAATGGTTACCATATGGTTTTAAATTGTTATAGTGTAAATATTATCTGATTTTGAAAAAAACTTATATGAGTTATATGAGAATTGAAAGTGAAATTTTGACAATGAAAAAATGACAACACAACTTATTTAGATTTTAAAAAACCTAATAAATTGACACAATATAATGGATATGTTATCTTCCTTTTAGGATTCAGATCTTTTAAATTTCCTAGGGTATTTTATCAATAGATTTCCTTAAATCCTAACCACTCTTTTATAATTTAAGGGTCTAGATTCTGCCATATTAGTATTTCACTAATAATACTCTTAAAATAATAAAATAATGTTGCAAACAAAACAATTAAAATTATTGTTAGTGGAATGCTAACATGACAAAATCTAAACTATTAAATCATTAAAGAATGGTTGAGATTTTAGGAAATCTATTTGATAGAGTACCTTAGGAAATCTAAAAGATCTAAATCCTATCTTTTATGGGTAATCGCTTAATATTCATGTGAGTGGTATTTCATTGTACATGCTGGACTTGAGTATGATATATATAATGCCTCTGTCTTATGCTCATCCATAAGGTGTATAAAGCTATGTAAGCAAGTATATAGAGACATATGTATGTAAAATATAGATTTCAGCCTCCCTGAAGTTGAATCCCTGGCTTTGCCACTTCTTTCGACTGTTAAAGTTTAAGATTATTTTCATTTTGACTCTTTACGTTTCAAATTGTTTATTTTGGCCCTTCATATTTGATTTTTTTTCTTTATGTTAACCATGTTGTTGGTTTTATTTTCATATTGGCTCTTCAGGCAATGTGGGCCAGTGCATGCGATGATGCTAGTTCTCATCCATGTTAGTAGATCCAAGAGAGGTGATCTTTATGGTGATGATGTCGAATTGATCGGAGCAAGATACACGACAAAGATGGTAGGGCAATGGTTTTGGTGTATTGAAGGTGGCGGTGGCGATGACAAACAAAGGCAATGAAAGACATCAAGGAAAATAAGACTGCTTAAGAACATGTCGGAGGGTCAAAGTAATTACTTTAATATCATGTTAGAATTATTAAATAATTTTATTGTATTCGATAATAGTGAACTGTATAGAAGGTACCTTATCAAAGATATATGAGTATAGTACAAATAATATGTTCTTTAGATAATATATGCTAACAGTTATTTACACTAAAAGTCTAGATTACCTATGGAAATCATTTGACTAAAGTGTGGTGAAGATAGTCTTCTTCATGGTTGATTCCACCTATCTCCCCTGAAATGAGCAAAGGTGGAAGAGAAAGTCCTACAGAGAATATCCCGAATGGATATGTTGGAGAAACATGTTAATTCAGTTGGAAAGACAGTGAGTGAACAATAAAGGGTCAAAGACCTCGAAGAAAGTGATTTATTACAGGGAAAATGGAAGTCCTAAGAAGCACTGAAGCTTTGAGAATTACAAGCTCGAGAACATTTGGATTAGTTGAAATAATCCCTATAATGTTAGGTATTGTATATTTGTGCTATAAAATATAAATATTTTAGACTCATTCAAATCGCTGTGTGTTTTTTTAATGTTCTTTCTGCTTAGAAAAAAAAGTTTCCAGGCAATAAATCACAAGCATCCATAATACAACAACATCAACAAGGTTCAAAGTGGAAATTAGTGTGTTCATAAAAAAAAAAAAGTGGAAATTAGTGTCCCTCGCATGGTTTGAATTTGTTTGTCAATAACCTATTAAGGCCAAAGATGTCAAATCCGTCTTTTGGGATTCAAAATTTGGGGGTGGATGACAGTTGGGGGCCTTGGGGCTTACATTTATAATTTATTGACTCATAGAATATTCAAGATTGACTAATAAGACATTTTTATTACTTTAGTTTTAATTATATACTACATATAGTCAATTTGGGTGCTACAGCTACAGCCTGCAATGCAAGAACCCATTAAATACTCCAACAAACTCGTGCTCTTTTTGGTTATTGAGACGAATGAAGAAAAAAGACAAATAAGGGGGAAAAAAAAAGAAAGAAAAAGACAAATTTATAAAGAAATCAAACAGCTTTAAACGAAGATTCAACAATTTTTATTTTTATTCTTGAATGGAAGATTCAACAAATTTTTGATTGCTAAAATTTCCATGAATCAAGCTAATTTAACATGACTAACTCTTTATGTCACAACATTTGGACCCTCTTGTTGTCAAATGCAAAGGGTGTATGTTGTAAAACGCTAATTGCTTTTTTTTTCCCCCTTATATAACAGTTCCTTGAAAATTATATGAATGACATCGCATTATATATATATATATATATAAACAAGTATGTGCCAATCACTCAAAATTATTCTAAAATACCATAGAAATGCTCATATATTTTTTGCCCCTATTGAAGAAAGAATATTGATTTTTTAGATGAGTTGAGTTCAAGTTAAACATTGATTAATTTTAAATAATGTTATACTACTCAATTTTTGTTTTATTCAAGTTTTGAATACATTGTTGGATTTTATATATATATATATATATATATATATATATATATATATTTCATGCTTGTAAAATTTCAAAATGATTAAAGATCAATAATTATGTCATTTGTTAAATGTTTAAATTTCAAGTTTATATTTTCTCAAATTATTTACAAAATATAAGTTTACAAATCAAATAGTATATAACATTTGATTGGTGTAACATTTGATACGAATTTTTTTTTTTTTAAGAAAGTTTCATCTTATGACGTTCGCTCCTAATGATAGCTCTTTATCATCAGACAAAGTCACTAATTAGTATTTGGTGTGTAGGCGGAGATTGAACTTCATATCTCTTAGTATAACATTTGATACATACGTGTATTAAGAATAAATGGAATACGGTTAGATTTTCTTGATAAAAAATTATTAGGTGATAGTATAATATTATTTAAAGTTATATATATATATATATATATATATATATAGTAACTTTGATGATTGGATTGGAATTTGAGCACTAAACGTGTCCATTAAAAATGTATATAATTTAATGTTGTACCTTTTGAGTTGTGTATAAATATTTTTTTCCCCCGCTGAATTTTGGGATTATGAAATAATTCGTCCCTTTAGGTTTTGTACCAACTCATATTCATCCCACCTAATGTTTTTTCCCATAGATTTCACATTGCCTAACGTTCACCTCATAAACTGTTTAGTACAACATATGTTAATGATTTGTTCTTCATATTGGTCTACCAGATTTATTGTAGCAATCATAAACAACTAACCCGAAAGGACGGCAGTAGTTACAAGGAAAAAACAATTCCTAGTGGGAAGCTATTTTAGAGCCTCAACAAAACAAAAGGTTAGGTAATTTGGATAGTAATAATAATTTGAAGGGACTGCGCATTTGTTGTGCGTGCCATTGAAATTTTTGAGTTTTTAGGCTGTGTTTGTTTTTTGGAAATTGATTTTTGAAAAATATTTTTTGTATTTGCTTATTTTGTAGTGATTAAAATTGTTGGTAAACTAAAAATTATTTTTCGATTGACCGTAAAATTAAAGTACTTTGGTAGAAAATGTTTAGGTTATGTTTGGTAACAGTTTTTATTTTTTATTTTCAAAAACCTGTTTTTGGGAATATAAAGAAAAAATAATTTCTTGTATTTTTGAAATAAAAAACATGTTTTGTTAGTTGAAACTAAAAAGATAGGTATTTAAAGAAAAAAATAGAAAATACTAAAATATATTGTTCCTAGGATTTGAAATCTAATTGCTAACTCATTAAATGAGACAGATTCATTAAATTAAATGAGTGTTTTCATCAACTTTTGAAAATTAAAAACTAAAAACAACATTTTACATGTTTTCAATTTCCTTCACAGATTGAGTTTTGAGAACAATTTTTGTTTACTGTTCATTTTGAATTGCTAAACAAGTTTTTTGTCTCAAAAATAGAAAATTGTTTTTGGAAACAAAAAAAAAAAGAGAAAAAATAGTTACCAAACATACTTACACTTTCATTTTTAGTCCTTTCATTTTCTGCCTAATTCAAAACTAGTCAACAAAACCTTCCACTATTAGTTGCCTAAACACCACCTAACGTCCTAGGTCTCTAGTGACCAACCACTGTCGGCAGTTGCCCGTCACCAATCACGATTTTCTTAATATAAAATTCTCATATTTTTATTATATATGTGCTTGGGAGATGAGAAAATGTGGGAAAATAGTAGAAAATTTGTTTTCTATAATATTTTTAAGAACTCAACCAAACAATTGAAAATATTTTACGACCAAAAAATATTTTCCGTTGAACCAAACATAACCTTAATGATAAGATGTAATTTAAAAAATAAATTAATTAGATAGTTATAAAGAGGTTGAAGGATTTAAATTGTGGATGTTTCTATTAAAAATAACAAGAGATGTCAGTTGAACTATAAGAGTCTTGACAATGATAAGATGAAAATGTTATGGCATAAAATAGGAAATAAGATAGTGAAATAAAAGTAATGACCAATATTGCAAGAGTTTTGTAGTTCAACAGTTGGACACTTATTGATGTTTCCAATAAAAATACTTGTAGTTTAACTCTCTCCTCCCCATAGTAACTTTCGAATTATCAAAAAAGAAAAGTAATACTCCTTCCATTTCAAATTGTTATTAGGCATTATCATTTTCAAATGTGCCAAATAAAATTCTCTCTTTGAAAAGTTAAAAAATAAATTTTTTTTTTATACACCAGCCGTCAATACTATTGTAAGGACGCAATTTGGGTCTTTAGCCCAAATGATAGATGAACTTAAGCCCAAAAAGCCTAATACAATAAATTTGTAGAGAGTGGATTGGAAAACTGGGTTTTAATGAGTTAGACAACAAGCAAAGTGGATTTAGATGACAAGAAAAGGAAGATAGACTGATTTAATCTAAAGAAAATTGTCCTCTGCACAGTCCGAGGAAATCAGTTCTTATATATTTCTTTCAAGTTTGATTACAAATTTAGTTCTTAATTGCTATAATGTTTTCTCTCAATTTTTTAATCCCTCTGTCTCAAGGTCTCTCTTTCATTTTATATTATCTTCCCCTTTTATCTCCACCTTCCACGGGCAGATAAGATTGTAGATGTTGATCTTTGTTCCATCAGCACATTCCTAAAGTCATTATATAGCAGCTGTAAGGTTGAAAGTTACTGTTCAAGTATCACTTCCTCATCAATGTGGCCAGAGAGTTAGCTGCAGAGTATTTAATGCGGTGGTAGCAGCTTTCCCTTTAGATATTTCGTAGCTTTTTTCTGTCATGTTCCTTCCTGATACTTATCATCATCCATGGAATGATCTGAAACGTTACTCTCGATAGCAGTCCACACCCTCTGACCTCGACTTTGCTCAGTCGAGGAGGCATTCCTCCTTGGACCACCCTCCTGAACGGTTTTGATTGGACTTCACTTCCTCACCTATTAACATGGATCCTTATGAAAGTTTTTACCCAAATTGCCTAATGTCCTCGGATTGGGCCCCTGACCCAATATATACATAGATATGGGCTCTTGGGCCTATCACCCTTACAACTATTATTTCACTAAAATATAAATTAAAGATGATAGTTTTATAGACTTATATTTTTCATTTAAAAAAAACATCGCATTAATTGATGTAAAAAAATTTGATTTTGTAATGAGGCTTAATAAAATGGGATGCATGCAGTAATAAATACAGAGGAAAAGAAGAAGAAGATGCAAGGAACTCTTTTGAGAGGACATCTATCATATTCTTAATTTTGCACACCACATACAAGTGATATAACATGTAAGGGAAAAGTTAACGAATGCTTTACGAGTATTGATTTAGAAAATATTTTTAGAAACTTTTTGTGGGGCTCAAAGATTTGGCAACCCCGGCCCACTCCATATCGGGCCCAAAGCCCATACCGAGGACAATACAGAATCCGAGGATGAGTGGGGGAGGCCCAAATCATTAAGGAGCTTCGCCGAGGACGACCATGTCCTCGGCAGGCCGACATTGAAGAAAGGAAGTTGTTATCCACACATTAAATGTACGCAATCGACACTCTGGCCGCATTAATGGAGAATTGACCAGCGAACAGTAATGCCTTGGTTACTTCAACTAACAGAAAGTCTGTAAAGGCGGCTGATGTGACAAGTCCTCAGACACAGGCTCAGATGATCAACAAGTGGAAGGCAGAGATTAGCTGAACAGGACTATATAATAGAATGAACCCCCAGAAGTAAAATGGGGGGGGGGGGGTTTCAAGAGGTTCAACGGTCTTCGGGGTGTTCAAGGACAACCCTTATATTTATTAGAAGTCAGGGAAGGGCTCCTCGGACTGGGCCGAGGACGAACTTTCCCTTAAAACACTTAGCCAAAACTCCCTCGATGATCCTGTAAACCCACACCAACTGTTGTATCTTTCACTAATGCCTAGTCTTTCTATCCACTCTCTACAAATTTATTATATGAGGTTACCTGGGCTTGGGTTCACTCATCCCCAGGAGGGAAGTGCCCGAACCGGGTCCCTACACTTTTTATGGGAGAAGAAAAAATAATTAATTTTTTGATAATTTTTTATGTTTCTTATTAAAGTAGTTTCAATTTTTTTTTCTAAAATAATCCATTAGCGGGAAAAATGCTCTAAGAGCACCTATTATTATAACCCAACATATTATAATACGATTGATAAGTACTGTGGGTACCATAGGAGTGCTTCACACGTCCTAGGCATGCTAGGCATGCTTGGCTATGTCCTCGGACAGTGTCCTAGGAGTCCCACATCGAAAGAAAACCCCCCCACTTGCTACCTTATAAGCTTTGAAGCGAAGGGAGTAGTGTACCATTAGTTTATAGTTATTCGAATAACTAAACTAATGGTACACTACTCCCTTCGCTTCAAAGCTTATAAGGTAGCAAGTGGGGGGGTTTTCCTTCGATGTGGGACTCCTAGGACACCGTTCGAGGACGAAGCCAAGCATGCCTAGGACGTTGCAAAGCATGCCTAGGACGTTGCAAAGCCGTCCGAGGACGGCCTAGGACGTTGCATGCATACCGAGGACGTAGCCAAGCACGCCTAGCATGCCTAGGACGTGTGAAGCACTCCTATGGTACCCACAAGTACAAATATGTGATAGGATAAAAAAATTGACTTCCAGTTATTATTATTATGTTTTTTTTAGAGCCTCAACAAAACAAAAGGTTAGGTAATTTGGATAGTAATAATAATTTGAAGGGACTGCGCATTTGTTGTGCGTGCCGTTGAAATTTTTTAGTTTTTAGGCTGTGTTTGTTTTTTTGGTAATTGATTTTCGAAAAATATTTTTTGTATTTGCTTATTTTGTAGTGATTAAAATTGTTGGTCAACTAAAAATTATTTTTCGATTGACCGTAAAATTAAAGCACTTTGGCAGAAAATGTTTAGGTTATGTTTAGTAATAGTTTTTGTTTTTTATTTTCAAAAACTTGTTTTTGGGAATATAAAGAAAACAAAAATTTTCTTGTATTTTTGAAATAAAAAACATGTTTGGTTAGTTAAAATTAAAAAGATAAGTATTTGAACTCTAATTGTTCCTAGGATTTGAACTCTAATTACTAACTCATTAAATGAAACAGATTTATTAAATTAAATGCGTGTTATTATTTACTTTTGAAAATTAAAAACTAAAAACAACATTTTACATGTTTTTAGTTTCCTTCACAAATTGAGTTTTGAGAACAATTTTTGTTTATTGTCCATTTTGGATTGCTAAACAAGTTTTTTAGTCTCAAAAATAGAAAATTGTTTTTGGAAACAGAAAATAAGGAAAAAAACAGTTACCAAACATACTTACACTTTCATTTTTAGTCCTTTCATTTTCTGCCTAATTCAAAACTAGTCAACAGAAACTTCCACTGTTAGCTGCCTAAACACCACCTAACGACTAACGTCCTAGGTCTCTAGTAACCAACCACTATCGACAATTGCCAGTCACCAATCATGATTTTCTTAATATAAAATTCTCATATTTTTATTATATATGTGCTTGGGAGATGAGAAAATGTGGGAAAATAGTAGAAAATTTGTTTCTATAATATTTTTAAGAACTCAACCAAACACTTGATAATTTTATATTTCTTATTAAGGTAGTTTCAAAATTTTTTTTTTTCTAAAATAGTCTATTAGCGGGACAAATGCTCTAAGAGCACCTGTTATTATAACCCAACATATTATAATACGATTGATATGCACAAATATGTGATAGGATAAAAAAATTGACTTTCCGTTATTATTATTATGTTTTTTTAGAATCATTCAAATTGAGAGGCTGATTACTGATACTAATACTTTTCATATATATATATATATATATATATATATATATAATTTTTTTTTCTTTTCTTTTGTGTGAATCTTTGTATGGTTTTTAAAGGAATAAATGTAAGTATGACTTTTATTGGATTTATTTATATATACTTATTTGTTTTCACATAACTTTTTAGAACCTCATTATTTTTAAGTATAATTATATTTTTATCTGACTTAATTTTTCTTCAAAATCAATATAAAAATAAGCTATACCAAATCCGCACAAAGTCATGCATCACCAGGATTATATAAAAGAGAAAAAGAAATAAAGGAAGCACTTGCTTTCAAAATTTGAACGATTCATTTGAAATGAACTATAGAAATTATGAATGATATTATTCCTGAAAAATCGGGTTAAAAAGACCAAAATGCCAAATTAGGCTATGCACGGTCCAGACTCCAGATTACGTACATTCTGATGATGCCAGCTACCTACTATTGAGGCCTTTAAAAATAAATAATAATAATAAAATACAAAAAATATAAAAATATTATACCTACAATATTTTCATAACATAACAAATTGTTATTAGTTCTAATTTGAATATATTATTATAATTATTTTTTTGTCCACAATTAATCAATTAACGACAACAACTTACCATTTAAGAATTATTGTAAAAGTGTTACAAAAATGTAATAAACACCTTATTTCTTTTAAAAAATAATCTCGGGTCCAAATTGCATATGAGATATTTGGAGAACTTTTTCAAGGCAATTCTCCAACAAGTCTTGGTCAACACTGTCCCAGAAGAGCTGGTTGGAGTTCATTTCCTAGGTTGCCCTATTATGTCCACATTTTGTATTATAAAAACACATGAACAAGAAGTCACAAAAGGAAAGCCAAATTTAATTTGAGAGAGAGAGAGAAAAATAAAATAAAAAAAGAAATAATAGAAAATTTTGTATAATAATACTACTACACTATTTAAAAAAGAAAAAGAAAGAAACGGACAAGGAAGACTCTCCCCCACTAGACCCACACAACAAGACCCAACAACACAAAAAGAAAGAAAATAAATAAATAAATAAAGCAAAGAAACATCAAAGGCAGAGAGAAAAGAAGTGAGTGCCCAAGACCTTAGTACCACCCCTTCATTACTGCGTGTGTTTCACTCCCCAATCACCAGCAAGTAACGACCAATCCCCATGTTGTGTTTTCGCACGTTAGACTGTGTTTTTACCCTTCCTTGGTACCAGTTCCCATCAACATGGCTCCATCATGTTCCCCACGCGCATGGTAGCGGCGCGTGAAGGCGCGTCATCATCCTCGTTCTCTCTCTCTCACTCTCTGTTTGTGTGTGTGTGAGAGAGAGAATGAGAGAGAAATACTTTGGTCTCAAAAATAGCTGAAGTGACCCATCAGTGAAACAAAAACCACAACCCCCTCTCTCTCCCCCCAACCCCAAACAAACAAACAAACAAACAAAAAATCTTCCTAAATCGCCGGTCTCCGGCATGGCCACTCGCCGGAAACTGAAACTCCGGCCACCACCCAATTCCTACTCTCCAGGGCTAAATGCAACCAAAACGCCACCGTTTCAGCACCTCCCTCCAACCCCACAAAAATGACAACTACAACTACAACTACAACTACAACAAGAAGAACGATGAAGATACTAAATTAAGAAAAGAACAAAGAATACCCTTCAAGATTGAGAAAATCCAAAGCAAGACCAAGACCCCAACTTTTTGGTGTTTGTTTTTCATTTGGGTCCTGACAATGGCGGCTTCTACTAACACTACAGCACCACCTCCAGTGGACTCAGTCTCAGCTGGAACAGCTTCAGCTTCAGCCTCAGCCTCAACTGACGAGTTGACTGCAAAGGCCGTACACAAGAGGTACGAAGGGTTAGTCATGGTTCGTACAAAGGCTATAAAAGGCAAAGGTGCGTGGTACTGGGCGCACCTTGAGCCCATGTTGGTTCATAACACTGACACCGGTCTTCCCAAAGCAGTCAAACTCAGGTGTTCCTTATGCGACGCCGTTTTCTCAGCTTCAAACCCGTCACGCACTGCCTCTGAGCACCTCAAGCGTGGTACTTGTCCCAATTTCAACTCAGTGGCAAAACCCATTTCGTCTATCTCACCCTCTTCGGCTTCTATGGCTTCCCCTCCACCTCCTCCTTTAGTTCCTATGCAACATAATCATCGTAAGCGTAGCTCTTCTTCGGTTTCAACTGGCGGTGGAGGCTCTGGTTCTTCCTACCAAGTACCACCGTTGGCGATAGTGGATCCGACGAGGTTTGAGCTGCCGTACTCTCCGACGGTGTCAGCGACGACGGTTGTTACGGCTGTGAGTGCTGGGGCCATGCTGACACAACAACCGCATTTGATGTTATCTGGTGGGAAAGAGGATTTGGGGCCTCTTGCTATGTTGGAAGACAGTGTGAAGAAGCTCAAGAGTCCGAAAACTTCACCTGGGCCGACACTAAGTAAGACTCAGATTGATTGCGCGCTTGATTTTCTCACTGATTGGGTGTTTGAGTCATGTGGGTCTGTCTCTTTTTCGAGCTTGGAGCACCCGAAGTTCCGAGCTTTCTTGAATCAAGTTGGGTTGCCGGGGATTTCTCGGAGAGAGTTCACAGGTGGTAGATTGGATACTAAGTTTGAGGAAGCTAAGGTTGAGTCTGAAGCGAGGATTAGAGACGCTATGTTCTTTCAGATTGCCACTGATGGGTGGAAATTCAAGAATTATGGGGTTTTGGGGGAAGAGAGTTTGGTGAATTTGACTGTGAATCTTCCAAATGGGACTAGTTTGTATAGGAGGGCAGTGTTTGTTAGTGGTTCCGTGCCTTCTACGTATGCCGAAGAGATTTTATGGGAGACTATCACAGGCATTTGTGGGCACGCTGTGCAGCAATGTGTAGGAATAGTTGCAGACAAGTTCAAGGCAAAGGCATTGAGGAATTTGGAGACTAAGAATCATTGGATGATTAACCTTTCTTGTCAGTTTCAAGGGTTCAATAGTTTGATTAAGGACTTTAGCAAGGAGCTTTCATTGTTCAAGACAGTCACTGATAATTGTTTCAAGCTCGCCAATTTCGTTAATTACAAGTCTCAGATTCGAAATATTTTTCATAAGTATCAGTTGCAGGAGTACGGACAAGCTGGATTGCTTAGAGTACCGTTGCGCGAGTACGAGAGTGTAAACTTTGGGCCTGTATATACAATGGTGGAGGATATACTGAATTCAGTTCGAGCACTACAGTCGATTTTGCTGGATGATTCATATAAGATGGCAGCAATGGAGGACCCAATTGCAAGAGAAGTCGGGGAGATGATTCAGGATGTGGGGTTTTGGAATGAATTGGAGGCAGTGCACTCGCTGGTTAAATTGGTCAAGGACATGGCTCAAGAGATTGAGACAGAAAGGCCATTAGTTGGGCAATGCCTCCAACTTTGGGACAAGCTTAGAGAAAACGTGAAGGATTGGTGTTCCAAGTTCAACATTGCAGAAGGACCCTTAGAGAGGGTGATTGAAAGGCGGTTCAAGAAAAATTATCACCCAGCTTGGGCTGCTGCTTATATACTTGATCCTCTTTATTTGATTAGGGACACTAGTGGGAAGTACCTTCCACCGTTCAAATACTTGACACCTGAGCAGGAAAAGGATGTGGACAAGCTCATAACCCGGCTTGTGTCAAGGGAAGAAGCTCACATTGCGCTAATGGAACTTATGAAATGGAGAACAGAAGGGCTTGAAGCAGTCTATGCACGAGCTGTGCAGATGAAGGATAGGGACCCCATTACTGGAAAGATGAAAATTGCCAACCCCCAGAGCAGTAGGCTTGTGTGGGAAACGTACCTTACTGAATTTAAGTCACTAGGGAAAGTTGCAGTTAGGCTTATCTTTCTTCATGCAACTTCTTGTGGATTTAAATGCAATTGGTCTTTTTTGAGATGGGTGTGTGCCCATGGGCACTCAAGGGCAGGTATGGACCGGGCACAGAAGTTGATATTCATTGCAGCTCACTCGAAACTTGACAGACGGGATTTTTCCAGCGATGAAGATAAGGATGCCGAGCTGTTCTCCTTTGCAAACGGTGAGGATGATGTGCTAAATGAGGTTCTTGTTGATACATCCTCAGTGTAACATTTTTCTTTTCACTTGTTTAGAAATTTAAATTTTTAGGATTTATTGAATTCTTTCCACAACTTCCGTTTTTCTTCTATTCCATTTTTGGTATTTCTTTACTTACTCTTTAGAAGATTTTGGGGCAGTCAGGTAGGAAAGAGAGGGACATTGATAGGGAGATTGAATTTTGAACTCCTACTTGTGCTTGGCCTCATGATTTGAGCAACTGCCCATCTTCACCCTAGATAATATTAAAGTTTTTGGGTTTGCAGAAAAGGAAATCTTCTTGTTTGTAAAGATAGAGACTGCTGCATGAACAAAGTTACAGAACAGGAAGAATGTTGTAAAATTTTTGTTCCTTCAATTAATTCCAGATAAATAATATTTATGAAGAGGAAGGTTTTATAATTCCTCCTTTAGCTTTATGATTGAATCTCTACTATAAACCTTTTCATTAGATTTGGTCAACTAACACATGGATGATAATCTTAGAGAACATAGAGCAGCACTAATTGTTATCTTCAGCGTGGATGTGCATTATCATTTATCAGAGTTGATTTGGCTTGTAATTTAGAAATGATGCTCTTTCGTGATTTGGTTGTAACACTATGTCTTTAGGTCTGCAACTTGTATATATTTACAGGCACTAGTTGATTTTCTCAAGAAGACATTGATGATTCAAAAACTAACCTTGGTCATCAGATTCTCAAAATCCTAGAATGCGCTGCTTTGTTCCATAATTTTGCACTTCTAATACTATTCTTCACCGTTTTACCATGATTAATGAAGTATTCAATCTGCAAATGCATCCCAAAATCCAATTGCACATTTGAAGCCAATGTGACTGAAGTTGGGATGCATGATTACTCTTCTGTTCAAAACACCATGCACCACAGTGCTCTTTGTGACAATAGCTGAACAGTATAAGAGGGGTTTTGCGTTGGAAGCTCCAAATGTCCTTCTGCAAGTGTCTGGTCTCTTAGCTCACTAAAGTTGGGATGCGATTCCAAGTTTAAGTGGGGCTTCCTTTACAAAATAGGTTCTTGCTTGAACCTTTTACTTATTTTTACTGGCTGAGACACTAAAACTAGTTAATTAAGGAATTACATTTGATTTATAAAAGTATTTATAGCTGATCTACTCAAACTGGCTGCTAGTTAAAAAAAAGAAAAAAAGAAAAAAAAAACCTTCTTCTCTGAGCTAAGTTCAAAATCCTTGCACCCATAAGTCCTCTACAGTTTTCCCTCAATGTTAGTATGGTACAGGACTTCGTGTGTTTGAAGTAAAAAATAAAACTCAGCATTGGAAAATAACAAAGTTGCTATATTTTAGAGAACTTTAATCTTTGCAGTTGAAAGAAATAATGATTACGAGTTGAACTGAAGAATCTGATGATATAATTAGTACTAAATTGATCTTTTTGGTGGCAGAAGCATTGGACAAAGATATGGTTGGACTGGAGAGGCCACCATAAGATGGTTGGTTGTTAGTAGAACTGGTTGGACCATGATTAAAGAGGAATTTTCCAAAAGGATCCAAGAGGGGATTTGACTTGAAAATCCGGCATTGAAGTGTCTTTTAGCAAAAGGCCAGAGCTTGCTCGAGCCGGTTGGGTGGATCGATGGCAAGCAGGGTATTGCTACATGGGTCAACTACCTGGGAAGGACCTTAGAGCAAACCTTTATAGCTGGAAGAGCACTTCTAAGTTCTAACTGTTTCTATCTCATCCATATCTTCTGTTTTTTTGTGTCTTTGAGAGAGAGAGAGTGGAGCCCCACAAAATGAAAGAAGTGGAAGTCTTTATCAAAGCTTTGATTGTCATGGAGAGAAATCAGGGGGGTTTTGGTTTTCCCTTTTCTTTTAACCCCAATCAAATCAGCTTTGGGTTACTTCTCTTTTAAACATTCCTAAGCCTCGTGACGTTCATGCAGAGTCATTGGGTGATGCTCCCCATGATTGTGAAAATGTTCTTCAAAGGCCCCAAAGCAAAGAAGATTTGTCGGCTTGAAGCAACACAGAAGGTGCTTGAGAGTGATTCTACAACGAACTTTGAACTGATTTTTCTGGTTTCAATTTGCTATGGGAGTTGAAAATTATGTTTAACAGGCAGTGTTGTTATCAGACTTTATCCTCATTTCATCTGTGTATATAATCATTTTTAATGATGTGATTACAATCACATAGACATATTGTTAATTTATCATTTTTTTTTAATAGATACGATAAGATTTAAACTTATGGTGCAAGTTAATTATATAATGATTGTTTTTTATCATTAAGCCAAAATACTAACAAATTTCTTTCTTGTAGGCAAGGTTCAAGTCCAAGTTAGTGATTATTGGAATATGTGTGCTCCCAAGTCCAAACTATAAATAATTTCCTACAAGTTACATAGCATTGGTCTAGAATGTCTGTGCCTCTCTCAATCAGAAACAGTCCGTGAATGACTTTGAAAATATTACGAGTTTCTCTTGACCAAGACTTCGAATTTCAGGTCTGTTGGCTCGTGGTATAACTTGAACTTGGGTGTCACGTTTAGAGTATGTAAAGAGTTTGGAATTGAAACTATAATGGGTATTGTAGTAAACTGACATTTTTGCATGGCTCAAGCAAGATATTTCTTTAAGCCAGAAAAGCATAATAATTATGCAGGTGACTAGACACCAAATGGAAATGAAATAAAGTTGTTGTGTAATCTTTTCGTTTAATTACCCCCAACAACATTGCCAATTTCCAACTTTGTACATTAATCTATATTTAATTTTCTGAGAAAAAAAGGAAAAGAAAATAACGGCTTCAATATTCTTCACATATACACTCCCATGAGTCTGAGCCATGCATTTAATCCACTTATTATTCTATGGTTGTAGCATGATGGGTATACACATTGGTTTATGATTGCAAGTGTGCAAACTCTTTTGAGTGAAAAAAAGAGGTGAGAGAAGAAACAGAAACAGAAACAGAAAGACATTGAATTGGATGTACATGTGTGTAGAGTACTGCTCACTTTTCTTTTCTTTTTCTTTTTTTGTGGGGTTGAAAGTTCTGCTTGGTGCTTACTACTTACACACAAGGCAAGCAGAAAATAATGAATTATTGACAACGGCTTGCCATCAACCATTTTTCGATCCAAGCAATGCAATTATTCTATTATGGAAGGCCATCAAAATTTATTTTTGCATCTTTTCATAGTCACACGGAGTAGATTTTCAAAGATACCCTCCATCCAATATCATTTACTCTCATCATACAAAATCCTTAAAAAGCAGTTTGAAATTTGCACATACACACTCACTTACTCTCGATTTCAGAATCACCCACCCACCTCCTATAAACAGTAACAAAGGTGAAAAAAACAGTGGGTCTTTTTAACCTTTTTAGTAGTGAGTAGAAAAGTATGAGGGAATTGAGTATAGTATTATTTTACCACCATGGTCTAATTACTCATTTTTAGTGGAGAGGACAGAAATTCCTGTCGGTAATGCTGACTGCTCACCAACTAAGCTCCTCTCTCCATCTCTCTAGAGGTTGAGAGCTTTTCATCAGTATGGTATGCTTCACTCACTCCACTCATTTTTAATTTTTGTGCTGTTAATAAAGGGAAAAGGAAATATCATGATTAGTATAGGACGACCCTCTCTCTCTCTCTCTCTCTCTCTCTCTTTATACAAGAATCTTCTATCTTCCAATGCTCCTCATCATACTACTTTTCTTTATTTCCTACCCCCTTTCTTCCCCTTCTCTTCCATCTTATTCTTGATATAGTATAACTCAGATTTTCTTAAATTTTTCAAGAAGAGAGAGAGACACACACTAGGAGATTATTGTGTCTATATATATATATATGTATATTTTATAGAGTTTCAACTATGATGTCCGCTTTTGATAATTGTGCTCTTTTCATTAGATCAGGATATCAATCGATTTTTAGTGTAAATGGTAATTGAATTTCAAATCTCTTATTCAACCATCAAAAATTTTACTAATTAACCTAACTGGAACCCGCTTATTTAGTACATCTTTTTCTATCTTTGTGATACTTTAATACTTTAATATTGGTTAGCATGGACTTGACTATCGTATTAGGAATGATCATTGCAATTGAAGTGATGTAGATACAAAGAAAAATTTGGCAGATATACTTGGCCCACAGGCAATAGCACACCCATGGCCGGGGAAAGTCAAAATTTAAACCTCTTTTTTTTTTAATCCCTAAACCACCATATTCCCATTGCAGCGCACCACTAATCGCTTCTACATTCTGATATAACATGGGGATTATTAATCCAATTACACATCAATAAAAATACAATCTAGTAGTGTCTGTTGACTACTATATATATATGTTAAATTGTTAATTACAAAGCAGCATAACATACCTTTTTTTTTTCTTTTTTGGATGAAAGCATAACATAGAAATCCAACCCAAAAAGAAATGCGAATTCCAGATTTTGTAGAGAGTGACGTGTAGGAGATATTACAAGAAAAGTAAACGGTCCAGAGCACTAGCTGCATGAAAAATGCAGGGTCAAGGCATATATTTTAGCATAAGAATTAAGAAAAAAACGTGAGCTTATTATAGTGCATAGGGAAAAAACTTAAAAACAATCGTATGATTGAACCTTTTTTTTATTGCCGATAAGATGGTCCATGGACCACAATTTTTTTAATCTAAAAAGGTCAGCTCATTGGGTTGGCCTATACAAATTTACAAATTCACAAATCACAAACATTAAGCTATAGAAAATAATACCTTACTTTTGGAAAGAAGATACGGTCTACTTTACTTTTTACTGTTCTTTCACATGGTAACCTTATTTTTATGCTTCTTTATGCATAGTTTTTGAGTTAGTTGGCGCCTTCTTAGAAATGTTGCCAAAAGTCTTCCTTCTTTTATGCGCCCATAACTTTGGTTTTGCTTACATGTCCATATTTGTCATTACATAAATTCTGTACGTGGTCCCAACTCAAAACTTAATACTGTTGTACAAGAATCATCCTAACGTATGCACGATGTAGAGAGAGACAGAGAGTTATTGCATTTCCGTTGGTTATTATTTTCTCATGTATTTTGAGTTTTGACAAACCAGCTCTGGCCTCACATCTTTGTATTTTTTCGCTTATATCTTAGGCAAAAAAGAATATGAAAAAATCAAAGGCACAAAATTACAAAAGCAGTCTCATCAACCAGCTAAGTTCTATATATATTTATCTGAGCAATATATGTTAAAAGGCAATATATATTTTGCAATTTTTTTATAACTTGTTGAGATGGTAAGTTATGATTGATCATATCCAAATTGTGAAATAAATTGTGTACACATTTTTTATTGGATTAATTGTCTCCTAATATCTTTGTTATGTTTGATTGACGAAAAAAAAATTGATGGGTATTTCAAACCAAATACTTGGCAAGCCACCAAATAAGTAGCCTTTTATATATATATATATATATAATAGAGAAAATAAATTGAAAAGTAAGGCTATTTTTTAATGAATGAGTCTGATGTGGTTTAAATGGTAATTAGCACCTAATTCACATCACATTTAGTACTGGTGCGAATGCGATTCTTTATCTTCTTTCTTTGTGTTGCCATTATCTGCGACAAGAACGAGAATAGGACATTGCTTTCTTATCATCGCTAAATTATTGATAAAATATTATAGTCAAGTGAGGCATATGACCGACACATAAAAAAAGCAAACTCAGACATTTCTCATTTGTAATGGTAAGTCTTCGTTGCACACTTCAAAGTTTCCAACAAGAACGGCAAAAAAGCAACAGAGATTAATATGGTTTCTTAAAAACAAGAAGTCAAATGATACAGAGAGGTGAAAGTATGGTTTATTTTCATGAGTAGCAGCCGTCATCGCTGAAAAAAGTATTAAAAATAAGCGTCTCCATGATGTGCTTTCACACTTTGACCTAATGCATATGGCAGAATATATGAGGTTGAAGGAGTAGAGTAGTTTATTCAGCGAAAAAAAAAAAGGAGTAGAGTAGTTTGGGAATAAAGATAGCGAAAACCAATAAAACGCTAAACGTTTTAACCTATAGAAGTTTAAGAGTGAGCTTAAATCAGGATTTGTAAAGAACAACAATTGCCAATCAAAAGGTAATTTGAAGTCCATCGAATGTTTGTTTTTACACTGGCCTTATTTGTATCTATGATTCTATATTAATTTATAATCTATATATAATCATTCATAAGTAATATATTAAAGTTAAAATTGAAGCTGAGCGAAAGTTCAATCCATAATTTAAATTAGATTATAATTGCACTCAAATTTCATGTCAAGTATCATTTTAGTTATACATTAATTTTGTCTCAATATATCTACAGGCAAGTTTATATATCTAAATTTAAAAAATATAAAAAATTCATGTCAAATTTTTTATGCATATATATTACACTATGAATATGTATAGCCTATTATTATTATTATTATTATTATTATTATTTTAGAGGAATGTATAGCCTATTACTTAATAAATAGAAACGTTATACATAAATATATCATTTTTTACTCTCTTTTGTTTTTCTGTAGTTTATACTTTATAATTGTATCCATGTTTTCCTATATTTAAGCTGTACAAATATGTAGATATTTTTTTAATCAAGGTTACTAATTTTTACAAATTTATTCTTATTATTTGTATTTTACTCAATACTACATTATATATGACATCATTGCATTCCAAATTTTGGTCCAATCTTGATTTAACCTTAAAACTTTGGAGTTCTCTATAGAAAGAGGACTTTTCAACCATTCACAAACTACTACATCATATCAAGTCTATACCAAGGGAGTCAATCTCGTACCGGAAGTTGTACCAGTTTGGCCAGTGAAACGATATATTTCGATACCGGTCGATACTGGTGTACCGTTTCGGGTTTACCACTAACTATATATGTTATATAATTATTTATCTATTTATATGTTTATTAGTTAAAGTAAGTATACTCTATTAAGAATAGTTAAAATTATAAGCTAATTTTTTTATTCTTTAATTTTTTTTTTTGGGTTAAAATTATATCTGATTGTTAATTTTTTATGATAAAATTAATATATCAAATTATCAATGTTAATTGTTAATAATAAAAAACTCATATAATAAAAATAAAAATATGTACACAAAAGTCTTTGACACTTTAATTCTTGATAGATGTGGCAGGTTTTAAAATTTTAAAATTTGAAAGGCTCACGTGTTTAAGCAGAGAAGGGCACACAAAACAAAATAAAGGCATTTAACAAAACTTAAAGGAGATAGAATAGAAGGAAAACTGGTTTGGGCCCTGGCAAAAAATATACGGAAGAAGAAGACAATGAAGAAGAAAAATAAGAATGGTGGATCATCAACATGGGGGTAAGGCCGGTGAAATTGTGGCGGCAACAACAGCTATCCGGTATCAATTTCGGCCGCTATTTTCGTTTTAAGTGTTTTTTTTCTTATCAGCCGATTTTCTTTTTCTGGCCGAAACACTCCGATATTCGCCGGTATGACCGGTACATAACTAGTATGACCGGTATTTAAATCGGTACGAAATACCAATGTATTTGTACCGGTTTGAGGTCCGGTGCGATATATACCGGCCGGTACGGTATTCACCACCTTGGTCTATACATGTCAAGATAGCCAATGACACCTACTAAGAAACCATAAACTTTTCATTACTAAGAAACCATAAAATTTACATTATGGATGAGGGCTTGCTTAGCAAAGCAAGGATCCTCTTCAACCCAAAAGATGTCATGAACAATACTGTAAGCATTTTTTGCTACTAAGTGAGCAAGCATATTCCCTTGCCTTTTTACATGGGAGAACTGAAAATTAGAAAACCCCTTAACAAAGCTCAATAACCCCATCAATAACAGAAGCCACAACTGAGGGAGAGGAGGAAGAACCCACCAGAGCATTGACCAAGACCAGTGAGTCACCTTTCAGCACCACGCAGGACAGCCACAGCACAGAGCAAACAGGATGCCAGCTTCAAGAGCCTTTGATTCAGCCGCAATAGGTCTAAGAGGAGCTTCCAACTTTCTGCATAAAGCCGCAACAACCTTGCCTAAGCTATCACGGATAACAACTCCAATCCCCATTTCTCTAATATCCTTGAAAGTGGTTGCATCCACAGTCACTTTGTAGAAACCCGGAGAAGGAAGAGACCAGTACAACGACTGGACTGCCGAACCAAATAACACATTATCTTCATTAGCCGCAAGGAACTCAGCCCAGTGTTGCAATGCCCCGGACATCAGTTGCTTACCAGAATGTAACACACCATTAAGGCACCATTCATTTTGACTCTGCCAAACCTTCCACGCTATCATTACCAGCCGAGCAACATGATCCAAATTTACATTATCACCCAACACCAGCTGCCATAAGATGTCCATAAAAGAGCAATCATCTCTTCTATCTATGTTTAGGACCAACTTAGAACACTCCCACACCTCTTGAGCCTTCGGACAACCCCACAGAATGTGACCCACAGTATCGGGCTTCGCTTTACACCAATCACATAGATCCTCAGACAATAGACAACACCTACTACTTAGTGATTCCTATTGTTGTTATTCATCAACTAATTAAAATTTTTCAAGTGTCAAAAAATGAAAATTATAAAGAATATCCAAAATCCATGCGCATGCAAATATGTGTTGGTATTTTGATTTAAAGTGACACAACTAGTACAATTAAAAATTACAATTTGATACTAAAAATTAAGGTACTTTGGTGAATCAAATAATAACATTTATCTCTTAGAGAACGAGACCTAAAGTCCCTCTTGTTAAATTATGACATGTATTGCCAATCACAATTAACCCCGTGTCATTAAACTTTCTCAAGACTCTCATAAATATTGGTACTCGCTAGTCTCTTGGTAGTCATATTCTCTAAAATTATGAAACTTTGCTATAATTAAGCTCAAAAGCCTCCAAGAACTTCAATAACTACAAATCATGAACTGGAGCTATAAATAACTTCTATATATAAATCTTGTGAATACAAAAACATTGAATTATATTTATTCAAGTCATTTTGCCAAACCTTGAAGCTTTACTTAAATTAAGCTCCAAACAAGGACGTATCCAGGTAGAGGGCTGAGGGGGCCCGGGCCCCCCCTGGGCCCAAAAAAAAATATTTTTAGCAAGTAAAATTTTCAAAAAAAAGGGCTTGGGCCCCTGAGTTTTTAGCTTGGGCCCCCCTCCCAAAAATCATGAATCCTAGCCCATTATCCAGCCAGCCCAGGAGCCCATGACCCATATAAATCTAAAAAAAAAAAAAAAAACTCAACTCTCACTCTCAGCAGTCCAAAACCAAACGGAGAAAGCAAAAAACGAAGGAAACAAAAGAAAAAAAAAAAGAAAAGAAAAAAAAAGAAAGGGAAGTGAGAGGTGAGACAGAGAGATAGAGAGGCGAGACAGAGTAGAGATAGAGAGTACTCAGAGAGACGGAGACCCACTCACCCACGCCGTGACGCCGCCGCCCACGCCCACACCGTGACACTTGCAAGTTGCGAGACCCATCTCGTACTTCAACGGCTTTCCGTTCTCGTACCCATCTCATAATCAAAGCACGAACAAAAAATCAAAAGTCCGAGTAGATGGAGCAACAAAAACAAAAACAAAAAATTGAAGCTGACCTGCCGGAAATGGAAGAGGGAGAGAATCAGAATCAGAATAAGATGCGAAGAAAGGTAGTTAGTATTTTTTTGGTTTGGTAGCTGAGTTGGGTTTTGTGGGAGGAAACTGGGGATTGTTAAATTGTGAGCTTAATAAGTAGTATTTTTTATTGGAGAAAATATGGAGTTTGACTGTAGAGTACAGGTTTTAAAGTTTTAAACAAGTGAGCCTCATCCATTCATTTTTTTTTTTTACTCTATTTATACTTTTTTTCTATTTTGGTTTAATGGTTATACTGTTATATAGTTATTAATAGATTTTTTTTTTTTTTGGATAAGTAGTTATTATAAATGTGGATGTTCCAATTCTAGAAAATATGCATTTCCCAATTCTGAAAAATGTCGATGTTCCAATCTCTCAAACACAATTTCAAAGAGTTGATCTTGAATTTTTGGATTATGATCTCGGAACATGCAAACAAATATGGGAATATCATGTTAATCAACGTGATGAAATTCGACGAGCTTACATTAAAAAAGGTCTGCACCAACCTCCCAAAATTTTTTTTTTTTTTTTGCTTATTTCCGCCCCCCAGCTTGAAATCCTGCGTCCGTCCTTAGCTCCAAAGCCTCCTAAAACTTCAAGAACCCAAATCCATTGTAACTCTATAGATTCAACCCCTAAAGCCCTCTACAACTTCCATCCAAAAGTATTCAAATGCAGAGAACATTCAAAAAATATGAAGAACAAAAGGTCTCTAACAGGCGCATAGATAGAGCTTCATGAAAGTTACGTTATAAAGACGTTTCAATCTATTCGCTAATCAAAGTGAAAGAGATAATGAGTGTGAATCAAGTCTACGTTGGCATAATTTTGAATCGTATAATATTTTAAGGAGAAAATATTATTCTTTTATACTAAAGTATAAATATAAAAAATTGTACTCACTTATTCATCAAACTTTCAAACATAAAATTTTGTGTTTACACCCTCCATTTTTGGATCTTTTAAACAGTTTAGTTTTTAAAACATTTGATCATATGTAGTCCAATCTAAAAATTTTTCATCTTTCGAAAAAATAAAAGGGAATAATAAACAATTAAAGAAATTTATAATTTTACTGATAAAAAATTCATATGTTTAGTTAGTAGATTTTTTTTTTAACAAGTGTTTTAAAAAAAAAAAAGTGTTTTTTTTTTTTTTTTTGGAGAATCCGCCTTCAACTTTATAGAAAGCAAATCAGCCAAAATCGGCTAAAAGTACATCAGTAATTTGTGGTGGAACATCCTCCATCCACACATAAAAACCATTAATTTGTTACTAGTATTATCATTTTTTTATATATATTTATAAGATAGGAAGTATTAGCATCTATTTAAATACGGGTAAAATATGAAATTTATATGGAATCAAAGGACTAGGCCTACATATGGGAAGTTTAACATATGAGGACAGGACCTACGGCTACAGGGTGAGGGGGACCTACGGTGAGACAAAGGCGTTTATTGCGGACGTCAAAATTTGACCGAGTCGTCAATTTTTAATCTTTGACATTTTCTTCATCTTAGGGTCCCACCTTGAACGGCTCAGTAAGATTCACTCACTCAGGGAATTTATGAACTATGAATTTTGATGCCGTCAGATCTCCAGCTAAAGAAATAAATTATGATGATGCAGAATTCTTATCAAACAGTGGTCTTTGTTGGAAAAAATTAATGGGACAAACTGTACGGTCCAGATGGACTGTTTGTCGGCACACCCCCATAAATAAATAAAAATCCTAAATTCTAAAAACAATATATATAACACTCTTACCACTAATATTCATGTGGATTAGATTAATTATATAGTATTAATGGCGATATATTTATGCGTAAACAATATAAATTAGAGGGTCATGTTAATTAGTGCCTTTAAAACAATAATTAATAATCAATTTTAAAAAAGTTTTGACATCATTTTTATAATAAATAAAAAAATGTCAAAATATTAATTGTTTTTTATTATAAAAACTTTTTTTAAATAAATTTTTAGTCATTATTCTAAGAGCATTCATTAGTATTTTCCTATAATCCAATCATATATTAACAAAAGTGCAGTATATAAAATTTTTAAAGATGAAAATGAGTGAGAAAAATGAGAATCCAACCATATATTAACAAAAGTGCCGTGTATGAAATTTGGGAGGATGAAAATGATTGAGAAAAATGAGAATCCAACCATATATTAACAAAAGCACAGTGTGTGAAACTTGAGAGGATGAAAATGAGAAAGAGAAAAATGAGGAGAAAAATAGCATGGAAGGACATTTGGTTGAAAGGAGATAATGAGAGAGGAGAAGGGCTTTGATGAAAAATATCCATCTATATCTCTACTTCTTTCATATATATATAAAAATGAGTTTGCTTTCGTTTCACGTTTTTTACATCCTCTAACTAAACAAAGTCCAAAATATTGATATCCAAGTCCAATTCTGCATTTTTATCAAGGAATTATTCTCATCGGCATCCTTTCACTCAAACTTGTAAAAAAAAAGAAAAAAAAAGAAGAAGATAAAACTTCCATTCCATGTGAACAGAACAAACGTACGGAACGTCCCGCCAACAGATAAACATTTGAAAAAACAACCAAAGTGCAAACTGCCAACATCCTTTGACTAAAAAAAGGAAAACAGCTATTGAGGTGAAGACTCAGGTGGCCCATCTACTTCTTGTTTGAATAGTTTGTGGGAATACAATAGAATATGTCAATGTCCGTACACCATGACGTTAAACTTTATAGGATAATGATGTCACTACCCATTTTCTTTTTTATATATATACACACGCTAGTATGCCTTGTCACATGTGGCTCAAACCCATCCATTAGTATTACTATAACCATTCTCAATTCAAACAAGTAAGTCCGGTGGTTTTATAATGATAATATTTGGAAGATAGTTAGGTAGATACTAGATAATATTTTTACTACAAAATTTTTAGGCAATTGTTATTTTTGTTAACTTTTTTTTTTTTTTAAGAATACTAAGTATTTTTAATACCCGCACAGAAAGGGAGAAACATGTCTTAAAGAAACTGACAGTGGTGTATATCCAAAAAGGTCTAACTCTTTAATACACAGCACCGACTTTGAACTTCTTTTGCTCACTCTCATTTTTCATTTTTAACACACACACTTTTCCAATGTGGTTAATTTTTTTGAGAATACTAAGTATTTTTAATACACACACGAGGAGAGGGAAAAAGTTAATTTTTGTTAACCTTAATTTAAAAAGTGATGCTACGGCCACAAATCATTTGTAACATTTTTACAAATTGTTGATGTGGCTAACATTTTACTTATTTTCATTTAGGCCCACTATTAACGTCATTTTTTCATTTACCAATAACTACTCACCATATCGCTAGCTTGTAAAAAAAAAAAAAAAAAATTTAAAAAGTTTACATCTCTAGCATTACTCTAATTTAAAATGAAATATGTAAATAAAAAAAGGCGACAAGAGTTTTGGACGGAGTGTGTGCATAAAACAATTCATGACTGTGGGGCCTCAAATATTTAACAACCTCGGCCCATTCCACATCGGGCTCAAGGTCCGCGCCGAGGAGAGGCAAAGCCCGAGAATAAACGGATGAGGCCCAAGTGGCTAAGGGATCTCGCCGAGGACGCCCACGTCCTCGACAAGCTGATGTTGATTGATGGAAGCTGTCATTCGTTCATTAAATGCATGCCATCAACACTCTGGTCGCATTAATGGTGAAGTAACCAGTGAACAGGGTAGCCTTGGTTACTCCAACTAATAGAAAGCCTGCAAAGGTGACTAATGGGACAAGCCCTCAGATATAAGTTCAGATGACCGACAAGTGAACGGCAAAGATCAACTAAACGGAACTATATAATAAATAGAACCTTCAACGTAGAGGAGGCTTTCTCTGGAATAGAAAGAGAGAAGGGGTTTTCAGGGAGTTCGAGGACAACCCTTGTTTTTGTCAGTTCTAAAGAAAAGTGATCCTCAGACTGAGCTGAGGACGAATTTTCTTCATAAACACTTACCAAGAATCATTGATATTATCCTCTTAAATACTTAGTCAAATTCCTTTAGTATTAGTCCTATGAATCTCACGCCGACCATAGTTCACTTTGCTGGTGCTTAACCTTTTTTACCCCTGCTTTACAAATGTTATTGTTTGGGTCCAAAAATAATTTGAGTCCCTACAATTGGCGCTGTTTGTGGGGAGGACTTGTGCACTAGCAAGTGAGATGGTTGGTGTGAAGAGATTAAGAGCAACACTTTGAAAAAAAAAAAACACCAAAACAATACAATGTGCAGCAACAACATTTACTCAGAAGGCAATAATCACAAGAAACAAAAATATGCGAAAAATAAAAGAGATGAAACAGGTCTACTTCTTTATTAATATATGAAGAAAAAGTTACATCTTACAATTGATGCTCGTGGGGCTTGTTCTAAAGCTAACTACAAAGAAAGACGCCTAACAAGGCTGGTTGAGGAGCAAGAGAAGAGGAAATGGAGGAAGGAAGGCAACGTTGAAGGCGGAAGAGGCCGCGGCATCGGACGGTTCCACCTCTTGGTTCCGCCTGGTTTCCCTCCCAAACCCATCACT
Organism: Quercus glauca; assembly: GCA_023736055.1. Classification (NCBI taxonomy): domain Eukaryota; kingdom Viridiplantae; phylum Streptophyta; class Magnoliopsida; order Fagales; family Fagaceae; genus Quercus; species Quercus glauca. The sequence goes on from CM043326.1 coordinate 29,446,874, forward strand.
GCCGGTTTGGAGGGCCGACGGATCCAAATCCGAGGGAGGGAGGTTACGTTCTTTCTGGATCCCCCTCCAAACAGTAAGGAGGGTTCCACCTCTGATTAGGTTGAAAAGAAGAAGAATCTTCGGCTTCCTCCTGCCCCAACCCCAACATGACGTCCAGGGTCGAGATGCCATCCTCTGCTCCTGAAAGGGGCCTGGCTTCCTCGTAACCGCCCCTTCGAAGGGCCAATTCATTTTGTGGGGCTCAAACTGCTATTTTTGCAGAATCCCTGAACAATGTGTTTGTGAGGTTTGAATTCGAATATTTGTGGAGTTTGAAGAAAAAGGTTGTCCTAGAAACGCCTTATATAGAAAGCGAAAAATTGGTGAGAGCCAATCCGCATTAAATCTTGGGAAGAGATTACCGAAGGCAATAACTCTGCCCAATTTCCAAGGGGCTTATCCGCCGTTAGATCCTCGTAAATCCGCAAGAACATTAATGAGGAGTCGCTTCATTAACGAGGAGGTACCGAAGCGTCAAAACGCGTTACTCAAACAGCCCAAAGGACGCCTTGTAATCAAAAGAGGCACACCAAATGGAGAGGCCAGACCAGAGCAGGGTCCCCTCCTCGGCGGAGCAAATCAGAAAACTAAGTACTGGACAGAACTAAGGCCTTGCATGGTCCTCGGACTCAAGCCTCTGAGGAAACCAGCTACTTTAGACCAAAAACTAAGTGTTAGACAGAACCTAGGCATTGTATGGTCCTCGGACACCAACCTCTGGGGAAACTAATTACTTAAAATCATAAAACTAGGTACTGGACAGAACCAAGGCCTTGCATGGTTCTCGGACTCAAGCCTCTGGGGAAACCAGCTACTTCAGACCAAAAACTAAGTGTTAGACAGAACCTAGGCATTGTATGGTCCTCGGACACCAGCCTCTGGGGAAACTAACTACTTAAAGTCAGAAAACTAGGTACTGGACAGAACCAAGGCCTTGCATGGTCCTCGGACTTAAGCCTCTGGGGAAACCAGCTACCTCAGACCAAAAACTAAGTGTTAGACAGAACCTAGGCATTGTATGGTCCTCGAACACCAGCCTCTGGGGAAACTAACTACTTAAAATCAAAAAACTCGGTACTGGACAGAACCTAGGCCTTGCACGATCCGCGGACTCAAGCGTCTGGGGAAACTAGTTACTTCAGACGAAGACAAATGTTAGACAAAACTTAGGCATTGCATGGTCCAAGGACTCAGGCCAACAGAAAGACCATTTCCTCATGAAATACTAAGTGCTAGGAAAAGCCAAAGTCTTGCATGGTCTTCGGACTCAAACCTATGGGGAAACTAGTTACTATAGGGCGATATAAGCACTGGGCAGAAGGGCAGGGTTCAACAGGCCAGGATAATAGGCCCGAGAAGGTCAAAATCCTCCTCCCCGCCCGAGAGGTCGGACAGCAGAATTTTGAGGGGCTGTTGTGGGGCCTCAAACGGCCCATTCCACATCGGGCCCAAGGTCCGCGCCGAGGAGAGGCAATGCCCGAGGATAAACAGATGAGGCCCAAGTGGCTAAGGGATCTCGCCGAGGACGCCCACGTCCTCGACAAGCCGATGTTGATTGATGGAAGCTGTCATTCGTTCATTAAATGCATGCCACCAACACTCTGGCCGCATTAATGGTGAAGTGACCAGTGAACATGGTAGCCTTGGTTACTCCAACTAATAGAAAACCTGCAGAGGTGACTAATGAGACAAGCCCTCAGATATAAGTTCAGATAACCGACAAGTGGACGGCAGAGATCAATTAAATGGGACTATATAATAAATAGAACCTTCAACGTAGAGGAGGCTCTCTCTGGAATAGAAAGAGAGAAGGGGTTTTCAGGGAGTTCGAGGACAACCCTTGTCTTTGTCAGTTCTAAAGAAAAGTGATCCTCGGATTGAGCCGAGGACGAATTTTCTTCATAACACTTACCAAGAATCACTGATACTATCCTCTTAAATACTTAGTCAAATTCCTTTAGTATTAGTCCTATGAATCTCACGCCGACTATAGTTCTCTTTGCTGGTGCTTAGCCTTTTTTACCCCTGCTCTACAAATGTTATTGTTTGGGTCCAAAAACAATTTGGGTCCCTACAATGACTTAATGCTAGTAGCCAGTAGAAAGTTTTTATGACCTATTATACCTATGAGCTTAAGAGTTGTAAGTTTGAGTAATAACAAGTATCACTAATATGTGGGTGTACAGTCTCACACCACACATGACAAGATTTAAGTGGGCCCAAGGTATTGGCTACTTTTGTGAGTCTCCTTTGATTTTATTTAGAAAAAATGGCTAATGGAAAATTATACAATAGTCCATGACTACATTAATGTCTTATTCCTTTATCTCACATAAATAGTGAATTTTAGCATTAATTTAAATGGTAAGACTCACTCTTATGTGCGAGAAAGAAGTACGTTATTATTTTACTCTTGAAATATTGTATAATTGAAGTGAAAATTAATTAAGTCAATTACAAAAGTCCACGTCAAAATTTAGTGACCAATCATATTCTTATTTTTCACTAAATTAATTAAATAAATAAATCAAGTGGTACTACTATATGTCATTCTCAAAAAAAAAAAAAAAAAAAGCCGTACTATATGTCATCCAAGTGAAAATTAATCCTAATCATTTGTCATTCGAATTAATATCATATTTGCAATTTTTTTTTTTTTTTTTTGTGAAAATCATTTGTCATTCAAATTAATATCATATTGGCAAATAAAAAATTGCCACATATCGCTTGGACCCACAACATAGAGATCAATCTTCCAATTAAATTGGGATACTGATAGTTGATAATTATCCTTATTAAAGGAAATTAAATAAAAATAGACATAATTATCAATAGACATAATTCCTAGTGAGACTCTGTGAAATTCACTACTTATATCAAAGAGATTAAGTAGGACTCATATTGGGGGACCTCTATAAATAGAGGAAACCCCATATCTCCTTAAGATTGAATTTTGAAGCATCGGTACTCTGAAGAAAATCTAGTATTCAAAGAGAATTCATTTCATTCTTCCATGACTTAAATATCTACTAGAATTAAGTAAAGTTTCTAGAAACTTTAAAAGGCCCTAAATCAATGACGCTTTACAGATTCAAGCCTCTAAATTTCCGGGGGGGAAAAATTCCACCTAAAAGCCTTTGAATTTGAATAACATGAAGAACAAGAAATCTCTAACAAGCTCATAACCAATGTTCCAATATATTTTCATTGTAAATATTATTTGTTCTGTCTAATCAAAGTGGAGAAGATGTATACGAATCATGATTCTATTTGCAAGACTCTTGGATTGAAGAACTTTTTAAAAGATTAAATTAAATGATCATTCTTTTATTATTATTTTTTTTAAAGAATCGGATAAAGAGAATTATACTTATTCATTCATAAATACAAATTCATATTTTTTTAATCAATTTCAATTTTTTGAATTTCCAAACATAACATTTTTTTGTGTTTTCAATAATTACCCCTGGCTAACGTCTGAACTTATAGATTTCCCTCATAGCTTAACTTTAACGAACTGAAAGATCTCAAATACATATTAAATTTTGAACTTTCTTCATTAATTTGTTATTGTATTATGCATACATCTTGGTGTATAGGCCAAAACATGCATACCATTATGACATCTTTTTAAGAATATTTTTTATTGATGAGATACACACATTCATAGATTGAGGATTTACATTTGGGAGAGGAAGAACTGTCAATTGAGTTGAAGCTCATTGACGCTTTAGCTACATTATTACACAGTTACACTTCTTCTTCTTTTTTCATCAATTTATGAAAAAAATTATATAATGAATTATAAAAAATTAAATAATTCAATGGAATATCCGTTATGCAACAAAAAAGAAACAAGAATTAAGAAATAAAAGACACCTTAACCAACAAAAAGTAAAATAAAAAATTTTAAGTGCAAAGACACCCTCTAGGACTTGGATTAGTTACACATTGAGTTTCAATTCTTTCTTAAAACTACTTGAGGTTTTTATATCCACCAAATTGATCCCTAAAACTAATTTCGGTTATAATTCTAATATATTAAAAATTATGTGACCACATTAAGAACATTCATTAATTGATTCACGCTACTACTCATGTGATAGTTGTATAATTTTTTTTTTTGTCCTTAAAAACTAGTGAAAATTAGTTCCAATAATTAATTTGGTAAATATGAAAATTTCAAGGAGTTTTAAGGATGAATTGAAACCCCAAAGAGTGTTTTTGCATTTAGGAAAAAAAAAAAAAAAAGATAGACACCTTAATTTATTTATCAATGTGTGTGCGCCTGAGCACACAATCTCCTATGTATACACTTTGTCATTACAAAAAAAAAAAAAAAAAAAAAAAAAAAAAAAAAAAAAAAAAACACACACACACACGTTATATTTAAGAAATTTTTTATTATCTCTTCCACTCTTGTCATTTAAAAAAGAAAAGAACTCAATTGTTCATGATTAATTTCTTTAATAAAATAAATTGATATTTTACAAGTCCTGAAAATTCGTTTATGTTTTACATATCATAAACAATTATAGTTGAAATGAAAATATGAATATTGAACCTACTAAATGAATGCTCTATATATCTGGGTTCTAAAAGCATAATCAATTCAATTTTATACTTTTTTTTTTTAATGTGGTAAAATTTGAAATGTATAATGTTCGTGCTATAATAATAATTTTTTACCATTCGATCAATACATCAACATTTTTTTTTTTTTTTGTAAGAAAACAAAAGCCCTTTACAAATTAAGTTATTTGGAAACCACATTTTTTTTTACCGATCCTAGTGTTATGTTTCCTTCCAAAATTCCTCCATATGAATAGATATTGTTTTTACATATGTTGTGTCCTATAATAATTACAGGGACTAAATATAATTTAATATATTTATAATGGTTGTCTCAACACAATGAATGTAGACTGTAGACTGTAGACTGTGTTAAACTTAAAGGGACTTATCATCGTGGTGTTGAATGTGACAAATACTCCACCTTTTTTGAGAAACAGACAAATACTCCACCTAAACTATCCTAATGCAAAAACCCTAATATATTCAATTATAACAAATGTCTACTACTATAATGAGAACATTGTACGTAGATGTAATGAGGAGATTAATTTGAAGTAGTCTTTGCACCGTGCAGAAGACTTGGAGAGATTGCCCACGTGCGTCTGCAACATTGGCACGTGTGGGCATCATACTCGGGAACTGCTGGGATCTCACGCGGCAATACTCATGGCACAATGTGGTTGTGGGACTCTGTGAGCTAGAGTGGTTGTAATTACCCTTTTAATCTCTCTCTCTCTCTCTCTCTCATTTTTCATGTGCATGAAACCAAAGCTCTCTCTCTCTCTCTCTCTCTCTCTCTCTCTCTCTCTCTCTGTGTTTTTCTTTTAATTAATTAATTAAGGTTCGGTTCAAACATAGCTTTCACAAACAACGAACGAAATCATTGCTACCATTTTTTTCCACTTATTTCATCTATTCAGTTATTATTATAGTAATTAACTTTATTTAATCACGTTCTTGCTGGCTATAATTACATATTGTACAACGCAATATTTAGATTAAACAAATAAAGGGATAATATACTATTGTATTTCTTACGAGGTAGCTAGTTTAATGGTTCACAAATAACGATCCATGGTGGTTCAGAAGTAAAAAAAAAATAAAAATAAAAAAAATAAAAAATACTGCAATAATAAATAAACAGTCACTGTGAGTACAGTGCAAGGCTATAGGATTCATTGTACGTCTAATATGGTTTATTTAAAAAATGTGTGTTTGCTTTTAATTGGTCTGTGGGGGCAAATTAAATAACCGATTTAAAATACTTAATTTGACCTAACACCTTTATTTTTCTTTTAACTTTTTAAGCAGTCAAATGTGCTTTGATTTGATTGTGCATTCTTTTGAGTATTATATTAAAAAAAAAAAAAATCTACCATCATTATTTGAAAATTTTGATACCACTTTTGTGAGAAATGAAAAAAATTGTCAAAATATTAATTACTTTTTTTTCATTTCCCATAAAATTTTTTTTTAAATGAATTATTAACTAATGCCCTTAGAGCACTCGTTAGCATTTTCCAATTAGTATTTAAGTGCTTAATTGATTGAGTTCATCAAAGTGTCAAATGACAAAGGAGGCCTTTCTCTCTCAAGAATGCAATTCTTTTTTGGAAGGTGAAAATGGTACTTTTAGTAAGTGGGGGTGCCTAGTTATTGTAAAGTAGTAAATACTTTTTGTATGTTAGTATAGATAGAATCTCAAAATGAGATTTGGTGGGTGTATGTATTTTTCCTAGTTTATTTGATTGCTTAGCACGAAAGAAGTTGGTGGGATTATTAGTTAACCATTTTGAAGGCATTCACATGATATAATTAATTAGATGCTATTTAATTTTCCATATTGCTCCATTTAGAAGAAACATGCATGTGGTAGTGTATTACACGTGACAAGATACGGAGAAATAATATAAGATTATCATATATATAATTATCAGAAAGTAGTATATAATTATTGTTAGGCCAAAATGTAAGATTCCTCGTAGATACACATAGTTTAATCATAATATATAGATTTATTTTCATACTCACTAGTGGCATCTGCATTTATTAATTATATGAAAATGGCAAGTTATGAGTTATAAGCACTTGCGAATTAAAGAAATAAAAGCTGAATCCAGAGGGAATTATATATATTGAAGAAGATTAAGGTACAAGCAATACGCATACCTTAAAAAAATCCAAAAGACTATGATTCTATGTAAATCTAGGACTACTACCATTATTACTATTTACCTAGCTAAACCAGAAAGTTGAGAATGGTGTGTGTAATTATTATCATTACGGATCATGATGAAGAAGATGACTTCTGTTGCTTATTATATTAGACATGAATTTAGCAAAATAATGGGTAATGTGGTGTTACTACGGAATCTTTGTTTCTTCTTTTAAATAAAAATGAGTGAAATTCTTTGCATGTCATTTAGTAGCTAGCCACTAGGCACTGCAACAATTATTTCTCGAAGCAAAAAAGATAGTAGGACTAATGAACTGTAGGTAACAAATCATATAAAGAATCTCCAATATTGATCAATGAGTACGATTATAGTGAATTGTAAAGTATAACCGTGGATTGGGGCACTGAATATGGGCTTATCATCCTGTTCTATTTCTAAGTACAGATACATGCATATTCTTAATTACAAAAACAAAGATACAAAGAGTCCTGAACATTATAGTGGTTGTTCACTTGTTTGGCCACAAAAAGGAAAGCCAGAAGATTCTGGTATATGCATCAGATTTGTGTTGCATTATATGTTTTTCTGATGAATTAATTCATTGACTTCAAATTTAAGGCGAAGATGTGTATATCAAAAAGGGTAAACTCTCTCTACCCCCTTAAAAAAGAAAACAATGAACATAATTCATGGTCTCACGTGTATCAAATTTCAAGCAGAACATTCATAAGAAGTAGGTTATATTAAGGAGTAAAATATATTTCACAACCGTAGAACCTCAAAATCCAAACTTGATCTAAGGCCATGACTTGGTTGGTAAGGATCGATCATATATATGAGATGGTTGGTCATGAAATGACTGAAGTTGAACCTCAATCCTCAAGTATATAGGCATAAAACTCCTCGTGAAGGGCAAAAGTATTGAGTATTGAGGCAAGGCATTCCAGGTGAATCATTGTTAGATTTTTCAAGCCCGGGCCAACCTATTCATTAGCTGAACTTGAGTTTCACATGTTCCACGTTAATTCGACCGTAAGTGTGCACAACGAGGCAAAATAACTGACGTGAATTATTATAGTCGACACAGAGGATCGGAGGAGGAGTCTAGTTCTCTCAGAAGAAGCAGTAATAATGTAGGATTTTTTTAATGCATGTCTTGCTTTTGTATTAAGCATGCGTCACTGCAAGTGATTATCAGTTGCCTCGTACTTAGGACATGTATTTCTTACAGGCACATCAGCAATAAGAGAAAGTACAATATGCCGTCAAAATCCCCCCATGAATATGGATGGATAGGGAAATGATACGCTGACACATGGTATTTCTTCAAAAATTAAGACATGAGTAATTAATTAATAAAATAAATATTTATTTATATATTTTTTTAAAAAATTATCTTTATTTTAGGTTTTAGAAACAAGTAATGGCCATCAAAATATTTGAAAAAGTACTGTCTAAAATTAATTAAAAAGAACAAATAAATACATTAATAATCGTCAAATAATGTTTGGCTACAATTCAAGATTTATATACTGTTTACCTACGATAAAACATCAAATAGTGTTTAACTACGCATTCTTTTTCTATAATAATAATAATAATAATAATAAAATGTAACTAATTACATAATAAACTATTACTAACCCATTTTAAGTGTTTAACACTATTCACAATATATAATTCAGCAAACAAAACAATAAACAGTTGTTGAGGAGCAATTTTCATTTTTTTGCACACAACACATGTCCTAACTTCACTGCTAGCTACATTACACTTGTCCAGTCAGCAAATATATATATGAGCTCCTAAAATTATTTTTCTTACACCACACGTACACGGGTTGAGTGAGCCTTACCCAAGATTTCTCTTACTTAAAGGAATTTGGGCCCTACATGGCATGAACTTCACTTTACTAGCTAGAAAATGGGCTGAAAGACCCACCGTGACATCACCAAGTCAAAAGCCTGAAATCTCTCATTCCAGTCAAGCTAGGCCCACAAACCCATTCTTTCTCTCTCTCTCTCTCTCTCTCTCTCTCTCTCTCCACAATAGACCACACGACATGGGTAAAATAAAATACCAGCAACTCTGTTCAGTATACTTAGCAAATAATGAAGACATGTAAAGCCCATAGAAAGACTACGGTTTCTCAATTGTTTAAGGTGAACCAGACAATAGTTAGTCTGATCAGGTATTGAAACAAAAGACTTAACCAAGATAAGAGACTTGACACATAACAAGGTGAGTTTAAAACTTTAAATCCCTTCCCCCATCATCTAGTGCTACTAACAAAGACAAGACCTATGATGTTTGTTGGCTTTGTCAAGCATGGGAAGAAGGAACTCCCCCTCTTCCTTAAAATTTCGGTCAACGCTCAAGGGAGTCATAACCAAGACTCTAATACTGAAACCCTTCGCAATATTAGTCATTCATTGATTCATAAACCTTCACAATAGTAGTCATGCATTGATTCATGAACAAAGCAGTAGCACATGAATAACAAGAGGGGAAACATAGGGAGTCATAGCTTGGAGAGCATGAAGAGTTGTCCAATTGAGATCTAGCAACTCTAGGTCAAATGGGAAGTATAGAGCTTGGGATGTCTTCTCCTACCTACTGGGCCTCTAGCATTAATCCATGTGCAACAAGCAAACGTCAAATATCCATTCCTCACCCTTGACATAACTTAAGATGATGAGACTTCCAATTCTCTAAACTCAAAGACCTGACCAAGACTTAAATGCATTTTGTCCAATAGTTTGCACACCTAAACAAATAGGAAAAAAGACCAAATAGCTTGAGGGAAATGAAGTTACAATCTTTAGCTAAGACCAATATATATATATATATATATATGCATTAATATTTTCATATAGATGGATATGATATATTTTTTATTATTGAGTTTGTCTCTGGTATGGATTTACTATTGGAATATGAAATGACATGACTGTGTACTATATTTTTTTTTTTGTGATGGGACATGACTGTGTACTAAACCCAAAAAAAGAAGGAAGACATGATCAGAACTTGTCTAATTCGTATATTGCTGGACCATTTTGGTGTTTAACCACTGGACTACCGTTGAGCATGTAGTTGAATTTTTTTGTGGTGATTCATCATTGCAGGAGACGTTTTCTAGTCTTTAAAAAACAAAGGACTGAGGGCTTTGCCAAGAGTCATTCAAGCATGATTGGGCCTTAGGCTGATATGAAGTATGCATGCACGTCAATAGCCGTTAGGCTTTTTCTTTGGCCCAACGTTGAGTTCCGAGTTTGCTCCCAAAATCACCCTCACATAAAAAACTCCCCCAACAACATTTAAAAGGCAAAATAAGTATACACTTAATCACAATGTAACATTTAGTAAATAAATCTATAAGTAAAAAAGAAAAAATAAATAAATGTAAAATTAAGACTAGAAGACACTTAGCAACTTAAAATAAAAGGGCAAAAAAGAAAAAAAGAAAAAGAAAAAACGAAGATCAAGACCAAAACGAAATAAAAAGAAAAGAAAAACTAAGAATGAGAAATGGGCAAGAGAAGGGACTGTCGAGCTGGACAATGATCAATCCCGATGATCCAAAATTAGGGTCAATAAGCCAAGAACAAGTTGATGAGTGTCACTGTATAGAATTGATATTGATTGCAAGAGCAACTAATCTATGAGAGAGAGAGAGAGAGAGAATATTAGCATTTCTCATAATTGATAGTGTACAGAGTGTCACATCATTTAAAATTTTAAACGAAGTAATACTGAATACACTTTTGAATTTATAATATTTAATTTGCACAATGAAATAAATCATTTCAAATAAAAATCTCCCTTGTCAAAATTAGTCTCCATATCCAAAAAAATGAATTCTGATCTAAGTATACATAATAAAAGCACGAATGAATTGTGCATATCACCAACAGTCTCAAACGGCCAATCCCTACAAAAAATGGAATGACAACAACAGTGCGGTTCTAGCCCCATTGCACCTACGTGGGCTCTTTAAGAAAGTTGAGGCCCATTAATTAGATATTGGGCCAGATTCCCAACAAATGACAGCCCACCAAGAAAAACTAACCTAACGACTAGAGGAACGTGTCTCAGTTAAGAATCCGCCAGGTGTATTCTTTCAAAACCACAACTTTGAACTGTTAAAACTGTTCCTTCCCTCGCTTCTTCCAAGTCCCAACGCAAAGCAAAACTCCCAAATCCCAATTGTTGCCTCTCTCTTTAGTCTTAACTCTTAACCTACGCACCCCTGGCTCACATTATCCTCCACCACCGCCACGTACACTTGCACTTCCCTACACTCCCGGCGCACGTTAGCAAGCCCGTCCTCTTCGCCGCTATTCCTTCGTCGTCAATGGCTTCCGTTTCTTCTCCAACGAACAAGTCATCGTCGTCCGTACAACCACCGGGACGAATGAGGGTTTTGAAGGAACGATCTGGACCGTCGGAGGATGGTCCCGTTGTGTACTGGATGTTCAGGGATCAACGGATCAGAGACAACTGGGCTTTGATCCACGCCGTTGATGAGGCCAACAGGGCCGGTGTGCCCGTGGCCGTGGCGTTCAATCTCTTCGACCAGTTTCTTGGCGCGAAGGCTCGGCAACTAGGATTTATGTTGCGGGGTTTGAAGCAGTTGCAGCTCGATCTCCAAGAGAGTCTTCAAATCCCTTTCTTTTTGTTTCAGGCGAGCTCACACGTGTTCTTCTTTTTATTTAAAATTTACGCTTTGTTTGGATCCCAAGAAAGTTAGGAGAGAAAGGAAAGTTTAAATGATGAGTTAGAAAAGTGTTTCAACACGTGCGCTAATGCTTTAGTGGCAATATTGAAATTAATCTGAATATTTTGGACATATGATGATAAACTACAACTTGTTGCAAAAGTTAAGTTTAACTAGTTAGAAAATGTTGAATTTAATTATTTAACCATTATTCTATCACTTATCTTGTGTGTTCAAACTTTAGACTAATTGGTTTGATACTATGATACACTACCATTTGTCAGAAAAGCTTAATTGGGAAGGAAATGATGTAGCAAATTGAATTTAAATTTGTTATAAATTATTTAAAAGGGAAAGCTGTTTTAGCTATTATATATTTTTTAGCATTGGTGGTTTATAGTTTAATAGCACTGACATTTTTTAGAAATATGTGTAACTTGCTTGCTATCACCAATAGTTGTGTTCAATTGAGTGAAAAATTTGTAATTGTGGGTCATAAAAATTGAACTTATGCCATACCTATACCCGTGTCCATGTCGTATCTGTGTCATACTGGTGTTTACTGGCCGTTTCATGTTATAATTTTTCAAAAATTGCAAATGTTGCCATGTTGTACCTGTGTCTGTGTCCATGTTTGTGCTTCCTAGACTTATGATTTAGAAACTTAGTTTTTTTTTTTCCCATGCATTATCTTAGAAACTAAATGAAGCAATATATTGGGAAGCTCAAATTTTGTTGTGGGTTGAGGTATTAGGGAGAAGCAGAAGAGACTATACCGGATTTTTTGAGAGAATGCGGGGCTTCGCTTTTAGTTACAGACTTCTCACCTTTACGCAAAGTTCAAAGATGTACAGAGGAAATTTGCAAGAGAGTGAGTGATTTGGTGACCATACATGAGGTTGATGCCCACAATGTAGTACCTACATGGATGGCATCGGAGAAGTTGGAGTATAGCGCTAGAACCATAAGGGGAAAGATAAACAAAATGCTTCCTGAGTACCTCATTGATTTTCCTACATTGCAACCTCCAAGTAGAAAATGGGCTGCCACAAGTCGGTTGATTGATTGGGATGACCTCATTGCCGATGTTTTGAGGTTAGATGCTCTATTTTGGTTGAGTTGAGAGATTTTTTGGATTGTAGTGTTTATAAAATAATCTTGTAAAATTAGGAAAGGAGCAGAAGTTCCTGAAATTGAGTGGTGTGAACCAGGGGAGAAGGCAGCAATGGAAGTGTTGATGGGGAGTAAAAATGGGTTCTTGACGAAAAGGTTGAAAGGTTATTCAGCAGATAGGAATAACCCATTAAAACCTAGAGGGCTTTCTGGTCTCTCTCCATACTTGCACTTTGGGCAAATATCTGCGCAGCGGTGTGCTTTGGAGGCTCGTAGGGTCAGGAAACTTTTTCCTCAGGTTAGTTTATCTTTTATATATTTTTATGGAATCAGGATTAGGAAAAATAAGTATGCTTTTTAAAAATTCTTATTTTTGAACTTGTTCTTGGCATCCACAATTGATTGTAGTTTGCTGTCACATTTGAATTTTCTTATTTATTTATTTTTGTTCAGTGTTTAATGGCATCAATGATAGCTTGATCTATCTTCTATATGTTATTCTGAAGGCAGTTGATACATTCTTGGAGGAGTTGATTGTGCGCAGAGAACTTGCCGATAATTTCTGCTTCTACCAGCATCATTATGATTCACTGCAAGGAGCATGGGAATGGGCACGTAAGACCTTGATGGACCATGCTTCTGATGAGCGAGAACATATTTACACGTGAGTCAAATTTGCTCTACTTTGATTGGATTGTGTTGATTCCTTGTGTAAGGTTCTCTAACTTTTAATTGATTATGGAATTTGCAGCAGGGAGCAATTGGAAAAGGCAAAAACAGCCGATCCTGTAAGCTGAATTTTTAAAGATTATTTTGTAATAATGTTGATGAGATGTTGGAAGTATCTGATGTTTCATAGTTTATGTTTTGACCTTTATATTGATGAGGTCTTCTTTTGGTTTTACAAATGCCTCTAGCGTTTTAGTCTTATTTACATCTAGTTGGTGTTATATGCTGTCATTGTTTTGACTATCTTTATGGCTTGTGATTTCCAGCTCTGGAATGCTTCTCAGTTGGAGATGGTTTACTATGGCAAGATGCATGGTTTTATGCGGCAAGTGACTTCCTGAAGGACTTTTTCCCTTCTTTTGTCATTATGGAGATTTATGTTGCTTGCAACTTAAATGGCCTTTGTTAATGTGAAAGTATTTTCTCTTCTGGAAAGCAGGCCAGAAGTACCCTTCCATTATCAATTTTTATATTCTTCATACTTCTTGATAATTAGGGATAGCGCGTGATATTAACTATAAATGGTCTTCATGAACTGATTTGGTTATTTCTTCAGATTATAACAGTGTCGTGATGTTTTGAAGTTTGGTGTCACAGTTTACTTTCTTTGTTTGCTCGCATCATGATCTGTGTGTTAATTGGGGTGGCTTACCATTTTGTTCCTATCTTTATTTTGATTCCCTGGCCACTAGTGCCATATTGCCAGTAATATTTCTGTTATGAAAATGCTGTACATATTAATACGTGGGCGAAATTTGCTTCCTTTTGGGGATTGATGCATTATTTTTCTTGAATATACAGTATGCAATTTCGTTAGATGCACTGTTAATTCTACTACTACTTCTGAATTTTTGTTAAGAATCACAATCTTTTTGACCTGTCAGTGTGTTTGCAAAACCTTGTGCAGGATGTATTGGGCCAAAAAGATTCTTGAGTGGACAAGAGGACCGGAAGAAGCACTTGAAATATCAATATATCTGAATGACAAGGTTAATTCACTTCAGATTTATTGTGCTTTAATGGAGGTTGTTACTGATGCCTTATCAACTACCAAGTGTTATTTACCCAAAAGTTTGCATGCAGTATGAAATAGATGGCAGGGACCCAAGTGGATACGTTGGTTGCATGTGGTCAATATGCGGCATTCATGACCAGGTATGGACTGATCATTTTCTTTTATCTTTGAAGGATTTAAGAATAATATCTATCGACAGCAATAACTCTTTGTTACGATCTTTTAGATGCATTGTTCTACAGCAAAGTGCAGAGGGGCCTGCTGTTATATTGAAAAATCAGAGGGTTGGTAGAGTCACCCAATTAGTCTCGTTATTTAGGAAAATGAAGGCATGCATCTTTACATAGAAATCTGAATGAAATGTAAATGGTAGGCATTGGAGGCAGTCCTACCTTTCTATAAATGGACAAGAGACAGGCCATTGAAATGAGATTGGATATTTTATTGGGCAATGAATTCTCTCTTAGTCCGTAACCTAGTATTTACATCCTTCTTGCTGACATTTCAGGGTTGGAAGGAGCGACCAGTTTTTGGGAAAATACGTTACATGAATTATGCGGGCTGCAAAAGGAAATTTGATGTTGATGGATACATTGCTTACATTAAAAGGATGGTGGGTGAGATTAAGAAAAGAAAAGCAGAAAGCCTGCTCAGTCAGAAGGCAAAGGAACTTCGCAGTTCATAACTTGGGTCCTAAATTGAATATGAAGAGTATGTTAAAGGTGTCCTGTTGGTAGCCAGAAGAAAAGAGTGATGATCTACAAGCACCATTTGGATTGTTGGTGGAGTTGCAGATCTATTCATTGAACCTCTATTTTTAGGGGGAGGCATTAGATCTCTTTTATAATAAAAAAAATTTGTTCCACAATTCCATGTACTTTCCCCTCCCCCTCCGATTTATCCTTTTTGACATAATTAGAAACATTATGTATGAATTTGGAAATAGTGAAATGCAACTCATTTGTTTGCTGCAATCTGCGCTTTACCTCCGTAAACAGGTGACCATATTGCAAATTTAATCAGATCAATATTGTTTTGGATTCCCATCTCATCAATACATATGATCCGTTGTCATGCAAATTATACTGGCCTTGCAATCAAGCACTTGGTGAATAAATGAATACAGCTTTCTTCTGCAGCATTGCACAAGGGGCATTTATTCTCCCCCAAATTCCATTTTTGCTTAATTCTTCACTTCGTTGGGAGCATGTCATCTCAATTCTCCATAATGGTTCTTTCAATCTCGTGTATTTTTAGCATCCATAGTTTGTTCCATAAAGCATTATTCTACTGATTACATCTATACCACTGACTTCGGCCATGTGCAAACTTTACGGAAAACAAGCAATTTGAATCTTTGACCCAAATCCATTTGTCTTGCCTTGTGTTTCTTGTAAGCAGAGTTCATTTCATCATTTTTCTTATTTAAAGAGGAAAAAAAAACTTTTTAAAGTTTAGGAACAAAAAATGAACTTTATGCATGACTTTAAAAAATGAAATAATTTTTTATAAAAGAAACTTACTAAATGGAAAAATCTTGATTACATCAAATCCACAATCAAAGTCTGTGATTCTTCGTCAAAAGCATCTAATTGGTCAAGTTATTTTCTCTGTCACTTTCAATTCGATTCAATTAATGCATGGGCCTATTTTTTTTTTTTTTTTTTTTTTTTTTTTTTTTTTTTTTTTTTTTGTGTTGAGAAAAGGCCTTTAACTAATTTCTCTACGATAATTGAGTGGTTATCTCTGAAAATTAGATATGAAGAATATTATAGGGGATTTTGAAGCTCATATTCTCACTCAAATCTTCCAGTTCGTTTCTTTCATTTTTTTTAAGGACTGAATGCAACTATTTTCAACCATAGACCCACTCAAAAAAAATATCTGGAGATATATTTATACTCCCACATATTTTGTTACGTTGTTGGCAATATAAGATTAAAGAAAGGGAGGGCTTGGCGAATAATATTACAACGTCTCAAGGCCGGGTGGTTTTAAAGTTAATCATTTGATGTTAGGGAAACGAAAGAAAAATGTCACAATCCCACCACCAACTGTTTTCTAGCAGAGAATATGGGGAAAGGCATTTTTTTTTCCCAACCTGGTTTGATATATTAAAAGACCCAAACTATTTGGACTAACCCGTTACAGATGTGTAATGTCATGTGTAATTTTTTAACAATAAAAAAGTTGTCACATAGCTTAAAAAAAATGTCATGTTAATGTTCTGTTAAACACAGGCAATAAAATTATCGGAATGACCAATTGCACTCATTTTTTAAATTTCATGGATCAAAAACACTAACAAGCAAAACTTTTGAGACCAATAGTGTAATTTCGCCTAAAAATAACTTACTTCAAAACCCACCTGTTAAGGAGTATGCATCATTTAAATAATAATAATAATAATAATAATAATAATATAGTAAATGTCGATTCCCTTTTCACTTCACTTTCTTTGAGAATATTTTCTTCAGCATGCAGTGAAATTATAAACCAAACAAAGCCTAAAAGAGCTGTGGCGGACTTGTACAAGAATAGTATGAGATAGAGAGGATGCAGGCTTTATCTGTTACAAAATTCAATTGGTTATTTTCTATGATTTAGTATATTATACACACCTGTAATGGCAACACCATGTCAATTACACTACAAAGCCAAAAAGCAAGAAGCTAGGCCAGGGAGATGCTCATCTGAAATATGCAAAGATACAGAACCTCTGCCATTGCCAAATGAAAATGTTATATATTGAATGTTAAAAAATGGATACAATGAAATGATGTTATCTATGGTTACAAATTGGATTGGGGACCGGAGCATAGAAAACACTGGGCCTCCTAAAGCCACCCCTATGTTTAGATCTGGAGATCATCTATTGAAAGCTCATGTGCTGTCAGCATCTTCAATTTCTGCAATCAAAAACGAATTTTTAAGGTTTAGTTGGTCGGGAAAATAAGAGGTGGAGCTGCTAAATCAAAGTTGGAACTGAAATTAATCACCGTAATAAATTGTGGAGGATCATCAATACTCGATGAGCCCAGAACAACTTCCCTCTTCAATTTAGTTGTAAGCTTGTGACAAACTCTTAGCTGAGGATCAATAAATTTTATGAGTACAAATAATCCAGAAAAGGCAATTGTCAAAAACTGTACAAAATGCATAAAAAATTTCATACCTCAGATCTAGTAGCTCCACCAATGATGAATACAAAAATCCGTTGGCCCATCTTCTTAAAATCACTAGATGCATGTCTTAGAATTGAATCACTATAGACCAGGGAAAAAAAAAACATTATGATGATGAGAATCTACAGAAAGATATTAGAAAATGCTCCTATCAGTCTATGTCAGTTCCACCAATGCCTACCAGTCCTCTAAGCAAGAATCTAAATAGATCAAGATAACATAAAAATATAAGGCATCACTTTGTTAAGACAAACAACATATAGAAGATAACCATCGACATATTGGGGAAAGAGAAAGAAAGGAGGGGGTGGGGGGCTTGTATAGTGCAGGCTATTATCGAGTTTATTGGACTACTCAGACCCACGTGAGGGAAGCATGAAAATAGCACCTTGAATACCCATCATCAGAGTTCCGAGGCCGAGCCCATTTATGTGTCCGCTTTGATTGAGCTGGATTAGCAACTGGAGCATGATTTACTGCAGCAGTCTGAGACGTCCCATGAAAAGTTTGACTCGGTTCATTCAGACATGGATAATCAATTTTTGACAGTTCACCATTGTGAAGTTTTTCAATAAGTTCCTGAAAGATGTCAAGAATTTGGGACTAGTAAGCCATTGATTCCATATAGCTTTAATTCAAAGTTACAGGATAACTGAATTGATCACAATATGACAATGTAGAAAAGATATTGGTCACACACAAGTCCTCCATTGCCACAATACTCTCAAAGTAGCAAGATATATTTAAGACACACGAACGTCAACTAATATGGTTTTTCTCTCAGGTCTTAAATCACTAACAAAAACAGACAACCTTAAGCAGATAAAAGAGTGGGAGCAAATTGTAAACATCACCATTAGCCAAAACAGGACCACAAAGGTACTCCCAAATACAGGATATCTAATGATGACAGGCATGTCCTATATACATAGAACCATCTGAGAGGAAATTAGTGTTTATTTTACCTCAATCATGGGGTAAAAACGTGATAGCTGCCATGTTTCTTGTTCACCAGTACGGTCTTTTCTAGCGGCACGCTTTTTCTGACATTTAAAAAGTTTTCAGTTAGGCATAAATCACCAACCAAGCTGCATTCAAAACTAACATAAAGCAATTACCTTATGCATATCAAACTTCAAAGAGAAAGTTCCAGTTGAGCTTTTTTTGGTATCGGAGGATCCCCCAAGCAACCTCAAATTATGAACAGCATTCATATCCTCAGGTGGCAATTTTGCTAACTGAACCAAATTACAAATATACCATTAAAACAGGTAGCATAAAAAAACACCATCAAAACCAACAATAAAATGACTTGACTTTAAAATGGAAGAAAAATGCAGTTCAATTGGTAAACTGTAACATGTACACCAACCTTCATTATGTTGAGACCCTTCTCACCCTCAAATTTGTCAGGATAAATGGCTGCAAGGACCATCAGCAAGCGCAACTTATTTTCACGTGTTGTATCCTGCCAAATAAAAAATTGTAGTTCTGTTGTTAAATACATATTGACAAGGAATAAGATATGGCCCACTACGATTCACACCTCTTTTGTGGTCAAGAACTTGATTACATCTTTCATTCCAGCATCTCCGAAAACTAAATCCTGTTCCAGCTGCCCAAGTTCTCGAAGCCCCAGTTCCCTAATAGTTCCGTTAATTTTTCCAGCAATCTGGTGAATAAAACCAAATTTAGATGAAGCTATGGCTCCTGTAATCATAAGTCAAAGAAAAATATTCCAATCACTGAATATTTAATAATTGTCAATGAAATCTCCATTTTTTTTTATATAAGCTTCACTATCTAAAGTAATTTAAGCTAGTACTGTTTCTGCCTCTATGGTCAAGGAAACAATTGAAGCTTGAAGCATAAACAAATTTCTTTAAGGAAAAATGATTTTTTTTTTTTAAATCTTTTAAAATTATGAAAAAAAAAAGTGTACCAGGGAAGCTACAAACATCGTCTAGGGTTACATATATCTAGAAATTCCTTCAAACTAGAGAAAGAGTGACCATTCAAAGCAACCATCGAATCATAGAAAGAACATAATATCAGCAGTTTTATCCCCAAGGACGAGAGTTCAATCCCATCGAATTGGTTGAGTTCTCTCCAGAAGTCCACATGATGCATAACAGATCACCCCCCACAAGTCAGAACTACAATGTCTACCAAAACCCCCTTTCAAACAAGCTAGTAAATCAATAGACCTATTAAGCATTACCAATTGAAGTCCACACAAGCAAAATGCCAAAGACCATATATTTTAAGCAAAGGCACAATTAAAGAGCAACTGATCTATGGACTCCCCACTTCTCTTGCACATGCCACACCACTATATAGTGAAGAAATTTCCCTACCAAAGATTATCCATTGTGAGAATCTTCCCTCTAGTAGCTGTCCATGTGAAGAAAGCTACTTATGTGGGAGTCTTTATCCTCCAAATACTTTTCCAAGGAAAGAAGTGGGGAGATCTGTTAGAAAGAACCTTTTTTTTTTTAATAAGTGATAAGGAAACAGGAATTCTACGTTCATGATGGTGAATACAAAGTATCTAAAACAATTACAATCAAATCAAGAGAGGAACTAATTGAATGCTGGAAATCAAAAATGGAAGTACAGTGTGTAAAACTCCAAACCCAAATTGAATGCAAAGATCGTTGCCAATTCAAAATGCAAAAACCACTCCCTGACCAAGCTTTCCCACCCATTATGAATATGCTTCCAAAGGGTCACACCATAGGGTTCATGCGTTACCCCCAAAGCCCAACCACCCCGCACACTCCCATATTTTTTGTCTACTATTGTTCGTCGTAATGTCTTTTTTCATGGCACATTGCCAAAGCCATTTCCCCAATAAGGCATGATTAAAAATGTACAGAGCTTCTAATGCCCCAAGCCTTCATATTGGATCAGCTAACAAATTGTCTTCCAATTAACTACATGAAATTAAAAATCGTCCCCCAAGCTACCCCAAGGCAAATCCTTCTGTAATTTCTCAAAGCGATTAGCAACACTAACAGGGCAGGGAAATAACAAGAGAAAGCACGTTGGTAAACTGGAAAGAGTGCTATTAGGGTGATTCATCATCCTTTTGATAAATAAAGCTTCTTCCAAACTACTAATTTCATTTTCCATCTTTTCCAAAATCAGATCTCATATTGCTTTGCACTTATATTTAGCCCCCAGTGGTAAGCCCAAGTATTCATAGGCAGAGTAGATATCTTGCAACCAAGATGCCAATCAAAACTTTCACCTCTGGAACCTTTCCAATAGGAATCATCTCAGACTTGCCTAAATTGATCTTTAGAATAGATACAGCTTCAAAACAAATTTAAAACTGACTGCTTTTAGATATAGAGAGTTAGTGACTAATGTAGATCTATATTATTATCAGATCAAGTAGCCAATCAACAACACACTCTGGAAAGCTTAAATCCAGAAATGAATATTATGATATGTTTTGTTACACCATACAGCTTTTTTTCTTTTCTTTTTTTTTTTGATAGGTAACATAAAAATATTATTAATAATAAAAAAAAAAAAAGCCAAACTGAGTACATTGGGGATGTACTATGGGGGCACAAAACAGGAACCAAAATTACAATGATCAAGAAAAACAGGAAGGAAAGAAAATGAGAAAAGACCACACTCCAATCATAGAGTGTGCAAGAAAAAAGAATTAATCTCTAGCAAAGAACATTCACAACCCTCAAAGCTTCTAGCATTCCTTTCATGCCAAATGCACCATATCAAACAATGAGGCACTATTCTCCAAACATCTATGTTACGATGTTGCCCAAACTTTCCCTGCCAAGACTCAAACAATTCAATAAATGTACAAGGCATAACCTAGTGAATACCAAACAAACAGAAAACCAAAGACCAAGGGGCTGTTTGGATTTTCAGTTTCCATCACCCATAACTCAAAATTGGTAGGTCCCACGGCTGAGTAGTGTGTTTGGAAGCATCGGCCTCCATTCCATACCTCCACAACCATTTTCCTAGCAAGGCAGAATTAAAGCTCCATGTCTTCACATATATTCTGTATTTATTGTAGCTTAGAATGCTTTTACAATCCTATGGGGTAGTACAATTGGCTGGGGACCACACCTCATGAAGTGAAGGTCACCAGTTTGAATCTCCACTTTTCCCCCTCCTCTTGGGACCAATCTTACTATAAAAGAACAGTTTAGAATGCTTTTACTTACAGAGGGGAAAAAAATGCTTTCGTTGAATCAACTAATGGGAATTTTACAAATTCAAAATTGACTTTCTAATAGTTCCAAGGTCTGCCCATTTTTTAGCTGTTCCAGTCACATGCCAGTTCTAGCCATACCGTACACCTTTTTCATCATCATAAAAAGGGGATGCTTCTGAACGTACGTGTAACTGATCACAGCTTCCATTGCACCGCTCTTTCATTGGTCAAACCGTATTTTTCCTTTTTGAAATAGCTAAACAAACACAGGAGCACCAAGACTGACATTTTTTTTTCTTAGATTGACTAACTGGCTTAAAAATGGTTGTAACTAGTGCACAAAACTCCCAATTTGTGGGGTCTAGAAGAGGTCATGGTAGGTAGCCTTATGCTTTTTTTTTTTTTTTTTGGAGAGGTCATTGGCTAGCTGGCTTATTCATTTAAAAAAGACAAAGTTTGGCTACAACCCCACTCAATATATTTTCATTGGATAAGAATTTTGACAAATCAACCATTCAATTACATTTTTTTCTTATATCCATGCTTGCAAAATTTTCAGAAAATCAAAGATCAATAGTTATGTCATTAATCAAATGTTTAAATTTCAAATTTTTGTAGTCTAAAATTATGCATAAAAAAAAAGTTTATAGATCAAATAGTAAATAACATCCAATTGGCATGAAATTTGACATGCATGTCAACATAAAGAATATACAATTCAATGGTTAAATTTTCAAAATATGTAGTCATGTTAATTTTATTTTTTAGAGTGAATTGTAGCAATTGGCTACAAACTAGTTTGTAGCCAAACGTTGTCCTTAAAAAAATATTGTCGCTGTACTCCCCCTAATGGAGTCTGAGGATCTAGAACTACAGTTAACATTAACAACCCTATGATATATTAGAATGACCAAGCAAAGTCCCAAGACAAACAAAAAAGGGTATCTAAAAATCAATTTGATAATAGGGACATTAAACATAAAAACAATGTTCTAAGGCAATGAGGAAACTGTTGAACACTATAAGGGCACCAAGTAAATATCAACATTGAAAAAGTGCACGATGAAATCCTAAATAGAAGGCGCCAAGTATTTAATCACATATTGATGGGATTAAGGACATCTAGGTAGGTTAAAAAAAAGTGTGAGAACAATGATATCAAATAAAATATTAATTTCTAGACACAAGAAGCACAGCTCAAAGATTAGCACAAAGCCCTTATATATTGGAAATGGACAAGCTGGCTAAGCAACATCCAGAAAAGAAGTTTCCACAATGTACATTGTCACCTGCAGATATACCTTTAACAAACAAGCAAGCCTGCCGCAAAATACATACTTGGTACCATTCAAGAGTTTTTTTTTTTTTTTTGGGTTTGGGGGGGGTGGGGGGGGGGGGGGGGGGTTGGGGGCGGGGGAATCGATCAACAAATCTTAATGAATGATCATTTCCATTAATTTGCATCTGTCTGTTGCCAATCAAGAAGATAGATTTCTCATGTAGATAGAGAAGCATGAACAATTTATAAATTGCCTCACAAATATAGCAGGTGATAAATAACCTCTTACATAAAATATACAACCATTCATTCTACTGCAGCAATAGAAGAAATTACAGAGAGAAAAGATTGCAAATCATTAGAGAATTTCATGATGAATGAATGTTGAGCACAGGAAAGCAACCTTAGAAAGTTAAAAAGGTGATATGATACAACAGAAAGATGACAAAAGGTTCTGTGCAATGGCTGGTGTACTAGTACCACTCAAAGGAGTAGGTTAACTCAAGCCCAATCACTATTCCGGAAGGCCACAAAATGAACAGGGTTAAGGTAGATAATACATGCTCTCAAATTATATTACAGAAGATAATGGCCCTGCATCAAGCTAACTTATAAAAACACTAATAAACCAATTTAAAAACAAATGAATTATAGTCAACCCATAAGTAGTTGGAACATAAAATTTGTTGAGTCATCCAAGTGCATCATAACTTGGAAGAGTACACACAGGCATAAAACTTGTGCAGAAGACACTCCCAGAGAACCTTTTCCCAAGACTTACACAAAAGTGCAAGGGATGCCGCACTTCAAAGAGCTTTAAATTATTCACAATCCCTAGCCCCCCAACACCCAAAAAAAAAAAAAAAAATTCACACAAACAAAGATACTAACCTCTACATGGAGGGAGAGCTTGTCAATTTGTTCACTATACTGTGGTAATGCTTGAACCATCTTTTGCAAATCCCGTGTAGATAGTTCACCTCCATCCCTATATAAAAGGTGACTAAAGGTCAAAAGCTGATCATAACAGTCATCGTAACAGACTGCAATTGACTCAAAGGTTCATGGAAATTATAAAATGCATAGCTTATAATAGCACAAAGGGTCAGAAACCAGAAATCAGAAATTTTGGTTAACATCTAGGTGCAAAGTATTGCTTACACTAGACACTGAATTATATTTGGTGGGGGGATACAGAGCACTAAAAATGATTAATTTAGACATCATTCCTCTAAACTGTTAACAAATTTAGGAATATTGCCAGAATTTTAATACAAGGACCACAATGGTTCCCATTCTTCAATTTGTTTGTTTTCTATGGGAAACAAATTTTTAAAATTAGAGAGGAAAAACTCAGGTACAGGGAGAATACACAGAGGACTAGTAAAAGCTACTCCCTCTATCCCAAAACGAGTACTCTAGTTTTGATATGACTTGTAATTAAGAACAAATAAGTACAATAATCTTCCCAAAATACATTCATGGTTATAAAGGTGGGCATGACTTTCTATGATAAACTATTTTAATAGATAAGGAAAAGAAAGAAATTTTTGGGGTAAGAACTCCTTCACTTTTTGAAAGTGAAGAACTCTTTTGGGTACTTCTCATAAAAGAAAAAGAGACACTCGATATGAGATGGAGGGAGTACATCCAAAAAGTTAACCATTTTTTAGTACACAGGTCCACCTTACATAGTAAATATGAAGAACAATGCTTATTTAGGACTTCAATGAGATGTTAGGCAATCAAAATCAAGCTTCTCATGTTGAATGCTCTACTTAAATAAGGGTAATTACATGAACTTGGAAACATTGTTTTGCTATAATAGTTTTTTTTTTTTTTTTTGCTACAATTGATTTGCTATGATAGTCTTGTAATCAGATACAAAATGCACTATCATTCACTGATGAAAAAAATTAATGAGTTCACATCAACCTTGAACCATGTTGAATTTGTGCAGCTTTATTCTTTGAAATGAAGTTGGTCATCTTCTCATGCAACCGCTCGCTAGCCTGAGAAGATCATTCATTCAAAATGCATAAGTATTGTGAGTGCACATGCACACACACATATATATAGTATAAACATGAGAAATACATCTGCTATATGTGCATGTCGAAGCTCAAGCCAGACAGGATCATGATCCTCCAAAAGAACCTCTTTCTTCTCAGGTGGACCACCAGTTTTGCCAGGAACCTGAACAGTAGAGTCCATTAATGTACAGTATCCCAAAGAGACTGCATATGAATCCAAAGCATTTATAAAATTTTGAAATGGCAGAACTTACCTCTTGCACATATTTATTGCCCTCCAAATTCAGTAAATCATGGCAAATGGCGTCATATGTCCATTCATGTATGATAGGAGCAATCTAAAATTTTAAAACAAGTATATTCATCATAATCAACATAGACAATACACCAGTAACCAAATTATAAATTCATAACGAACACATGCACCTAAAAACCTGATCTACAGATCTGTCAAGTATTAGCAACTCGCATGTTTCTGTCTTAGGAAAGCCAGGAAGTGATTTATATTTCATAATACAGTCCCAGACTCCAGCAGCGAGCTTTGTAGGAATTAGATCACGGAAAGTTGTCATTGTAGTTGCATCTAAGGACTTAGCAGCACGGTAGCGTACCATAGGAAATTCCTGATCAAATTTAAACATAAATATGCTTCAGAAAATTTTTAATACATAATAAATCAAATTTAGAAATAACTAAATCTATATACCCTTAGTGAAGCAAAAACTGTAGCAATTCGGGTAGCCATCACATTCAAACACATAACACCTTTGCGTGTATTCTCCTCATCCCCCAAAAGTTCCTCTAAAGCCCTCTCATTATTGGTGATAAAACCCTGTTTGAAGAAAATCAAAGACAAGAAAGACCGTGACATTAATAACATAGTACCATCAATAGGTACAAACTGTAAGCTTTGACCATTATATAATTAAACCACAGCAAACTACTCTTATTCCAGCTTGAACTTAAATGATTATAAGGTTCGGCTATTGGTAAAAGTATATTTTTCCAACTGCTCGGGAACTAGCATAGAGCTCTAAGAACTAAACAAGGGCTTTATTTGAAATCATATAGTAATCTTCAAAACCCATTAGGGTGCAGCCAAGTGGTTAGAGGCTTGGGATGAACTGTAAACCTAGACATCCTAGGTTCATTCCCCACTAGGAGTACTCCTGGATTACCTAATACACGGTTTTGGTGGGTGAGGTTGTATATTCCTGGTTTACTCCCCAGGGGTGGGTCCAAAGGGCCTTGCCTTGGTGAGGTTCCACATCATCCAGAAAAAGAAGAGATCTTCAAACATCAAAGTTTCCTCATTATAGTCACCCTATAAGTCACTAATCACTATTTTTTTTTTTGATAACTATAAGTCACTAATCACTATGATATAAAATATCAGTACCCGCCTTGCCAATGGTTTAAGTGTTATTAGGGTGCACATTCAAATGTGTCTATGTTGAAAATTCCTTCAGAAAGGGAATAAATGAACTATTTCTTCTCTTTTTACCCCACAATTCCATGTTATTGGCTTTATATCAAATTTAGCAAAATGGTGGGGAGAAGGCTAGAGCTAGGATATTTTTTCAAAAGTAACACCCAATATTTTACATTATAGAGTACAAACAACTGAACCATGTTAAACAAAAATGATATAAGTATTTAGAATCTCTAAAAAAAATGTGACAATTGCCAAAAACATCTGCATGATTGGTACCTCAAAAGGTTTAAAATTTGAGTGCAGCAGCCAACAAATACTTTTTTTTTTTTTTTGACAGGTAACAAATACTATTTATTACATTAAGCATTTTAAAATATGCAGTCAAAGTTCCACAGGTACATTCATGAAACACACCTCATCAGCAACAATGGTTTGTTAAATTCACTAAAGATACAAAGAAAAAAAAAAGAGTTTTCTATACAAATTTCATGATAATTTTTAAGAAGATAATTCCATCATCTATGTTAAATACACAATTATCTATATCATGCAAATGGTATAAAAAAGTTGACTGAAGTAGAATCAGATACCTGGCTGTCTATAGCAAAGTACTCCAAATTCATCTGCATTTCAAACCCAAATGGAGATATATCAATGTCCACTAATAAGTTTACAACCAACAATGGAAAACAAGAAAACAATAAAACTAGCTGCAATATGAAGTGTTTCAGCACCAATACCAATCCAAAAAGTATTTTCCAAAACAAGAGAAATATACCTCTTTCAGTGCAACAATTCGAGGTAAAATAGTTGTATCCTTCTTAATGTGATTAACCAGTTCTCTTGAAATAGGTGAACTGAAGAAAACAAATGCCCTTCACAAATTCAAAGGACATTGATTAAAAAAACCACAAGAAAACCAAAACAGCTTTGGGGAACTGCAAGGCAAAAATAAGGAAATAAAGATCCTTCACATACTTCCTGTATAATGGTGCTTTCCCCGCCATGTCTGACAAGAGCATTATAACACTGCAAAATAAATGTGTGTGAGAGAAAGAGAGTTAAAAAGGTCCCACCCATGCATCTGTGCTATAAAAATAGGAAAGCATATGTTTGTTCACTTCACAGAGAGTAACAGAAAAACTTAAAATCAAAATGTGCTACTTAACAATGAAATATCACACACACACACACACAGAAATTATTGATGATGTAGGCATAATGAGGCAGATGTTCAAAAAGTTTCAGCATTACTAGTATCAACTGCAGCAGAAGTTTTGATTCCTGTGCCCTAGAGTGGAAACTTCAGGACTCCATTTATTGTAAGACAACTGATCTCTATACAGAAACTACTGAATATAGCAGTAGCAAAACATAAGCTAGTGTATTCAGGCTTTCACCACTCTGAAAACTAAATCAACCGAAAAGCAAAACCATAAGGCACTACAGTCATCCATATGAGATTAAAAGGACAAAACCTTGCAATCAAAACTACAAGCTCTAAATTCATTATTCCATTTCCATAACAGAACTGACCGAAATATTGTAAAATAAAAATGGATATTAAGACAGCTACAGTTCCTCAACCAACTGGAAAACAGAATATATGCAACTAACCTTAATGAGCAATAAGATTATATATTAACAGTAATAAAAGGAGAAAAATTACTTCTCTCTGGATGGCTGGATGAAGTATATAGCATCCATTGATGGTAATGGCTGCCTTCTCCTGTATATGTCTTCTACCACTGCAGGAAAAATTAAAAATCTGAGGACTTCAGAGCAACGAAACCAACTAATTTTTTGGGGGAGGGAAAGGGGAACAAACCAACTAATTAGAGTAAAATGAAAATGCGATCCAATATAACTTTTCACTTGTCTCATCACCTAAACCATTATCCCAATTGGTATAAATCAAAAATAAAAATGCAGTGTAACAGCCTTCCAGCTTAATAACATAACAAACTCTTCAAAAACTAAGGCTCTATAAGGAAAAATGGGTACAAACATTATAGCAGTCCATGGAGCTACCTAGTTTATTGGCTTGTCTGATTGATCAATAATAGCCAGATCAGGCCATAGGATTGCAAGGGTGGTCAAATAAACACTAGGCAGCAGAAAAATAACTCCTAGTACCAATGATGAGCAATTTTTCGATTTCAAGGACTAAGAGACAACCATTTCTTTCTTCTTCTTCTTTTTTTTTTTTTTTTTTTTTTTTTTTTGGGGGGGGGGGGGTGTTGATAAAGTATACTTTTATAAAAGAAAAAAAAAATTAATTTCAGAATACTGTTCACAAATCATTACATTTGCTTATGATCAAAAATAAATTAAACTACATTACTATTAAAATAAGTTCTACAAATCTAAATTGTAACCTTTTGAGATATAAAAAAATTTCAAGCTTCCCTACTAATTGGAACAAGAATTAAAATTCTAACAATAGAGGTGCATTAATCTCTATCTCAAAAACATATAGAATTTTATTTTTAAAAATATATATATATTTAAAAATTAAAAAAATATGTACACCTCAACCGCACTGAACATACAGCAATCAAATTGCTTCAGTTCCTCCCCTTATAGACTAAAATGTACATCTACATGTACATGTCAGTAATCTGTGACATTCAAGAATCAAACGTGATGGGCATGACCAACAAAAGCAAGGTGTGCCAGGACCATGAGATAGATCATATAACTCTACTAATTACCGTCAGCCTTGGGGAGACAACCAAAAGTCAAAGGACCATTTTTATCTTAAGGGAAACTCCCCTGTAGGAATTGACATTGTTGCATCAGAGGCAACAGAGCATCACTAGGAAATTGAAGACATGGTGCCTATTGATACGAAGTACCATGCAACACATCAACACCATATTAACTAGTCAGCTAAATGTGTGTTGACGGATAACTGTGAGCACAATATGTACTAAATATTACTTATAAAACAAACAATATGTATTAAATATCACAGGCATAAAACTTTTCCTTATAGCAGATAGTAACATTGCATAGACTAAGCAGAAAATAAAATGAACGTAATTGGGGGGGAAGAATAACATTTTAGAAAATGCCCCTATGATTCTTACATGAAACACCTTCGTCTGTGATATCAGCCATCTTGCACGAGTAAGACATTACCTTAACAGTCAGTTTGTCCATGATAAGTACCTACAGGAAAGAGGTTTAAGGACAGAAAATTTGAAAAATAAATTACTAGTAAATATATATATATATATATATATATATATTTAAGGATCTGCGAATAGAAGTGCACCAAGCACTTACAAGAGAGATGACAAACAAAAATATTCAGCAGTGCGGGAAGTAAATGCATAAATTATATAACTAGCGCATGGGTTATAAAAAAGCATGGTTAGTGAAGGCTCATAGTACCCTTGTATATGTGCATTTTTTTCTCTTAGAAGGAAAAAACACCAAATGATCTCAAAAGTACAGCTCACCAAAAACATTTTGAATTACTGAAAACTACTACAAGCTTCATATACCTTCCAAGTTGATTTTGAATCCCCTGTTTTGGATGACCGAAGCATTTCATGCAATAATCCTGCGCATACATAGGATTTAAATTAAAAATTAAAAAAAATGAGTCAATTACTAAGCTATCAGTCAATAATTTGGCCCTGCCTAATCTTTCTCCCTGATCTCTCTCTTCATATCAAACAATAATGCACGCCCACGTGCACATATCACTTCATGATAACCAAATAACTTATGACATTCATCACCGAATCAACATACACACAAGCTTCGAGCAAACATCTTTTACGCTAATCAACATTTAGTTGCTAAAAAAAAACGTAAGTTTCCACTAAAGAAAAGAACTATCTAAAATTCACCGAACCCTACAGCATTGTTATGTAAGGACAACGTAACTATATAAGCGGTTTATTGATCTAGGAACAACCATTGATCCAGACCATAATATTTTTAAGGCGAATTCATTGTTTTTCATGTCCCTATTCACCACCCAAGATTCACTCCAATATTCCAATATGATGAAACCGCCAATAGCTTAACCTATACTCATTTTTCCTTTACTCAACACAACTATTCAAGGCAGTCACGCACAAACGTCATAATCATTTGGTTAAAAATGTATGCCACCTGAACCTCAATTTAACGGCTTACTCAACTTCACAGCCACCCTAACTATTTTCAAATCCTAGTAATAATAACAATTATTGTTCTTCAAAAATATTATGACTGGCGACGCTATGCACAGAATCTGGAAATTTTGACACTATGAGTTTGTTAATAAATGCATTAACCATTGAAATACATTGTTATAATACTTGATCAATTGCATTCCCAACTGCAAGTAATATAAACGACCGATTAAAATTAAATTATTCACAAAGCCTTATATCTTAACAAAAAAATGTAAGAAATGAACTAATAACTTCCCTAATTTGGTTCTATTTCTTACTAATTCCACCAAATTTGAAAGAAAAATAAATATAATAAAATGAACTAGCACTAGATAAAGTAACATACTGACAGAGAAATGATTTAACTATCGAATCGCGTAAATTACACAAAACAAAATTTGATTAATCAAGAATGAAAGAAACAAAGTGAGAGAGAGAGAGAGAGAGAGAGAGAGATTGAACTCACGCTCGCGGCTGGATTGTCTGAAATTCTTGTAGTCGGAGCCATAAGACGACGTCGAATCGGAATCGGACATCGACATGGTGCTCGAAGCCTCTGATTCTCTCTTCTTTCTTATGTAATTGATTGCACAGAAAATGAAATCAGAGAGAGAGAGAGAGAGAGAGATCGTGAACTGGTTGAGGTTTGGGGTTAGAGAGAGAAAACAAAACAAGTACAGAGCGTGTGAGAGAGAGAAAAGAGAATATGGTTTTTTATTTTTTGCTTCAATTAATTAGTTTTTTTCAAAAAGAGATTGCCATTATTTTGGTTTTTTTTTTTTTTGGGGTCGAAGGTCGTCCACTGACGTGTTGACAAGCCGGGTTTATTAAAATAAATAAATAGAATGCCGATAGTACTCCAACAAAATCCACCATTTTTACTGCAACTTATTTAAAATTCCCAAT
Source organism: Quercus glauca (assembly GCA_023736055.1). Classification (NCBI taxonomy): domain Eukaryota; kingdom Viridiplantae; phylum Streptophyta; class Magnoliopsida; order Fagales; family Fagaceae; genus Quercus; species Quercus glauca. Next base: position 29,478,453 of record CM043326.1, read on the forward strand.
TTTTAGGACAAACTGACAAAGTATGAATTTTGTTGCAAATCTTTTGTCATTTAATAAAAAATTGGGGTTCGATATTGCCTACATCAATAAATCAATTGATGTTAGTTGAAACTCTAAGAAATACATTATGATTTTTTTAAAGTGATACGGTTTTAATTTATTTCACCAATTTAACAAGTAGTAATTTGCTAGTTACAGTAACAGTTATTGCAAAAATGAGGTGAGATAATATTTCTCTAAATTTTGTTTTTAATAAATAGTGTGAGTTCGGTTTGGTTGGTCAATGTCGATTTTTTAATTTTAAATTAAAAAAAAAAAAATTATGTTGGCCAATGTTGAATTGAACCAGCAAAATAGGAAGAGTTGAGGAAAGGACTAGACCGGACGTCCGGTCCGATGTCAATGTGTTTGTGCTGGTGGAAATTGTTGCGCAACGTTTTTTTTTTTTTTGAGATAAATTGTCTTTATGCAGATAAATAGTAGTTTCCTCTTCAACGATGTCGGACCCTGACCCACCTAAGTTTCCATCCATCCCCTCTATGAGAATTTTCTTTGCCTTGAAGTATTCTACTTTCCGTATATATAAAAGAAACCAAATTTGAAAATTCTAATTGTGATTTTGATTTTGACACGGCTTTGTAACTTCTTCTACTACAACCATTTGACAAAGATAGAATGAACCATTTGACAGCCATTTTTCTCCGTTAAAATCGAGACATTGTTGTGGAGCTATGTGAAAGCTTGCAGAGAGAGAGACAGGGGGGAATAATATCTTAGAAAAAATATTTAAAATTTAAAATATTAAACAGATAAACAATTTCCTAGTAATTCCCACTTTGAATTGTATTAATTAAAAATCTTTTTTTTAATATAGAACTTAGAGTTTAATACGAGCATGTTGGCTTTCTCCAAATTTGGGGTTTAGGCCTATAAGGATTTGGTTTAGTTTTTTTTTTTTTTTATAATTCAGTTGTCATAATAAGCAAGAATGGAGATTGAACATCGGTTTTTTTATGAATAAAATCAAGTAATGTAACAAAATTACAAGGTTCTTGGTTTAAGAGTTCCTATTAATGAATAGATTTTTTTTTTTTGGTATGAGTTTCAGTTTGCAGAAAATAATTAATTATGAATTGCATTTGGTAATGGATTTTGTATTTATCTATTCTATAGAATAGGTTTAGAATGTTGGGTTTTAATTTTTTTAGAGCTGAAAGTTTTAGGTAAAGTAACCACTAACTAAAGAAAATTCTTGTGTTTATGCATATTAGAACTTTGAAATTTTGAAACAAAAGGTCAGATCAAATACAACTCAGATTGATATTAAATAATATTATTATTTGTTTACTAAAATTTATATTTATTTAGTTTTTTTTTTTAATTTTAAAGTATTTGTGCTAAATGCTTTCTAAATCAATTGACAAGCTTTGACATGGCACCATAATTTTGTTTTAATAAAAAAAAATCATCTTATTAATCATTGATTTCTAGAAGATCTTTGCACTAGGCTTTTCAATTTTCATGCTGGGGTTTCTTCCACGTTCCACCCACAAACCACACAGCTATTTCGAATTCAGCATCTCGTATGTGTTTTGCTAAAAAGCATGAATCACCCCAGGTTCCCTGTCATAAAGTCCCAACTACCGTTTGAACTTTTTCAACTCAATTTTTGCAGGCAGAATAATGCTTGTATCCTTTTTCCTTTTATGAAATACAAATTATATTTTTTTTTTATGTGCATTTGGAAGTAGAGAACAAGTGAAGAGAGAGTCCAAAGTAACGCCCTGAATTAATATGAAAAATGTTGTCAAAATTTTTATGTAGGTAGGATTTTTTTTTTTTTGGAAGTTATTACTGAAGAAATCTCTTAAAAGTGGCCTCAAAGTACTGCAAAGAGGTTTCAAACTTGAATCTCATAAATATCACAATTCAAGTGGCCATAGGAGTCACTTTTTTTTTTTTGGTTAAAAAAACCTTATGAACCACTATCTACCCAAAATAATAATTTTTTTTTGGCTGAGAATAACAAAATATTATTTTAATATTATATCCCTATAAACTATTAATTAGTAATTAACAATAAGGATATAACAGTAATTTTACCCCAAAAAATATAAAAAATTCCTAGAGTATAGAAGCAATTTTATGGATTTGGAAGGAAAGTAAAATCTTAAAAAATTGATGAGATCCGTCGGTTCCAGTTAGCTCAATTGGTAAAATCTCTAATAGTTGAATAAGAGATCTGGGGTTCAATCCCTACCTACACCAAAAACTGATTAGTGCTTTAATCTGATAATAAAGAGTTATTATCAGGAACGGACAACACAGGTTGAAACTCTCTAAAAAAAAAAAAATTTGATGGGATCCATGAAAATCATTTCACTTCATATTTTTGTTCTTTCCTCTCTTTCCTTCTAAACCAAACAAAGGTCACTTCTCTCATCTTCCTTCTAACCAAACATATTGTTAATATTTTTTGTTGAATTGGTTATTAAGTGTCAACTAAATGTAAATATAAGAACAAATAATTGAAGTAGGTTTAAAAACACAAATTAATCATTTTCTTCTGAACAATATTTGTCCCCACTTGATTGGGTTTTGTTGGGTATTATTATTCAAAAATTGATATTTACAATTTTTTGTTTGAAATTTATTTCTCAATTAATTGTATATATATATAAATATTTTTTTTTATAGAAGAAATTGTAATATTAAAACTTTGATCACAAATTTTTACTCCGGTTCTGATTGAGATTTATAACCATGTTAAACTCATAGTTTTATGTCCATTATTTCATGTTATGTGACTTATGTCTTTCTATCACTATATGTTAATTGGGTATGAAAGATGGTACTATTTTAAAACTTTCTATCTTTTGGAGTATAGACTAATAGACAAGGGTGGCTAAACTGTTGTATATTGAGGACAATGTGCACTATCCACGAGTTTACTTCTCATTTGACTATACTCGCTTGGGCAACTTCACTTGAGCAATACTACAATTCTTCTTTATTTTATATATAATCGCAATGAGAAATTTTGTTTGATGATGGACTCAAAATGTTTAGGGATTTGATTTTGAAGGGAAAATTAAGATTGAAACTTGAAATTGGGAGAGGTTAGACCATTAAGGCTCAAAATGGTGCAAATGTTTCAATTGGGAAAGAGGAATAAATAGAAACTAATGTATGAGTTATAGACGAGGAGGAGTCTCTCTCTTGGCTAGAGCTTTGTTGGAGTGCCAGAGGGAGGCATAGCTGTCACTTTAAGGATCACACTCTCTCTCTTTTGGCTAAAGACAAGTTGTGATTAAAATACACATATATAATTTTTAAAATAAAATAAAATAAAATATGATATCATTATAAAAAAAAAAGGTCACCTAACCGCTGCATACCCTCAATGCAATGGTCACTCCACTAGTTGTGATTAAAATACACATATATAATTTTTAAAATAAAATAAAAATATCATGTCATTTAAAAAAAAGTCACCTTACCACCGCATACCCTTAGTGCAATGGCCATTTTACAAGTTGTAATTAAAATACACATATATAATTTTTAAAATAAAATAATATATCATGTCATTTAAAAAAAAAGTCACCTTACCACCGCATATTCTTAATGCAATGGTCACTCCACAAGTATAAGTGCTTGTGGGGCGTAGGGGATAAGAGTTGGGGTTCAAGTTTTCAAGATAAAGTTTTACACACAAATATATACTTAGATTAGGTTAGAGTAGAATTTCTATCTTGTATAAAATATATATATATATATATTGTGAGGGGTAAAAACTCATAATGCATGCTGGGCCTTGGGCCCTATCTTAAGCCTGGAGTATCCAAGGAGGGGTGAGCAGCTAGGAGAAGTCCCAGGCCCAGGACTGTAAAAGATGGAGTGAATTAAGGTGGTCCGAGGGGAATTCATCCTCGGATGTTGTCAAATACCGGTCGGTCTTATGCCTTAAATAGTTCAGGCGATCCACCAGAAGATTTTTATGACAAGGAAGATCCCTACACGTGCAGAAAAGATAAGAGCCTAGAAATGTCTAACAGAAAAGCTACTGCCTCCACATTAAATGCCCATCAACCACTTTCCTGGCCGTATTTATGTGGAGGAGACCCCTGAATAGTGTTACATTGGCAACAGCAACTCACAAAATGCCAGAGAAGGTGGCTGATGGGACAGGTACTCAAGTAGCAACCCAAATGGTTGACAAGTGGACGATCAAGATGATCTAGGGGTGAATATAAAATGTAAAAGACCCTCCCTGAAATGAGGGGGAGGAAAAAAAGAAAGGAAGAGGAAAATATTGAATTTCACTTGTAAAAAGAGTAATAATAGTAGACAATGGAAAATGATCTTCTCAGATTGGGCATTGAACCGTTTTCATGTGTAGTGCTCTTGCATGCTCTTGAGTTTAATGCCACTTTAGCCGTTGACAATCTTGCCTAACTCTAGCTCTTCAATCCACTCTCTAGAAATTTATTGGATCGGGCTCTTTGGATCTTGACCCAATCCTTTATTAGGCCTGGGCTCCAAATTGTGACCCTACATATATTATGGAAAAAAAAAATGCTAAATGTACAAGTTATTTTATAATATTTTTACAAACTTTTGATATGACAAATTTTTATCGGCTCTTATATTAACCATTGTTTTAAAAACCGGACCGGACCGGCCGGTCCGACCGGTTCAACCGGGAACCGGGAGCCAATCCGGTCCGGTTAAAAGCCCTAAAACCGGTCAATAACCGGTCAACAACCGGAAAACCGGCCAAAAACCGGTCAAAAACCAGAAATTGAAAAAAAAACAGTTCGATGACCGGTTCGGTTTTTAAAACCATGATATTAACCAACCATTAATGTCTTTTTTTTTACTTACTAATAACTTTCCACCACAGCGTAGTTTATATATAAAAAAAAAAAATGGTAAGATAGATGGTGGCTTTATCACTTTCCAATTAAAAATGTTAAAAAATTTGTTAACTAATAAAAGAAATTTGTGTGGGTTGCTACTTATAATGGTTTATTTTCTGTTCGGAGTGCTTACAGGTTAGCAATGGAGGAGTCTTGCCCAAGCAACAGAGGTACCAGCTCGAATTCTAGCATGAACCGCAGATTCTGGAAGAAGTTATGGAGGTTGCAAGTGCCCCACAAGGTGCGATGTTTCGCTTGGAGAGCCTGTAGAGGTGTCTTACCAACAAAGGAGAACCTGTCACGGAGGGGAGTTTAGCTAGACATGTGTTGTGATGATTGTATGGAGGACGTCAAATTAGTGGGCCATTTATTTTGGTCGTGTCAACGTGCGAAAAAGGTTTGGCAATGCACAAAGTTTCGGTTTCAGTTTGATTAGACCCAGGTTACTTCGTTCCACGACTTGATATGACAGATCATGATGTCGGAGTCCCATGCAGATAAGGCCGCTGAACTGGTGGTGATTTTGGCATGGGCACTATGGTGTAATCGTAATGAGGTCCGACATGGTGGAAGAAAGAAGAGTGCAGTGGCTTTGGTCCAATGGTCTCGCCAATACTTATAGGAGTATCAAGAAGCAAATTAGGTGGTTTCCAGTCCAGTGGTGCCTTGGGTTGTTGAGTGGTCTCCTCCTCCAATGGCGAGATACAAAGTTAACGTAGTCGGTGCAGTTTTCCGGGTCCAAAAATGTGCTGGTGTGGGAGTGATGATCAGAGATTCAAACGAGCAAGTTATTGCTGCTCTAAGCAGGAAGTTCAACGATCCTTTGGGTGCTCTAGAAGTGGAGGCTAAGGCGTTTGAAGTGGGGCTAGAGTTTGCAAGAGATGTGGGTGTGCGTCCAAGACTTCATCCTTGAAGGTGATTCTTTGGTGGTTTACAATGCACTCCATGGTTCCTTTACACCACCAACTGTGATAGCATCTGTGGTATAGGGTATTTTGATGTCTTGTGGGCCTTTAGATAGAATTGATTTTTCCCATGTGAAAAGGCAAGGTAATAGACCTGCACATTTGTTAGCAAAGCATGCTTTAGGCATTGCAGATTATTTGACTTGGATGGAAGAGACCCCTTATTTCCTAGAGCAAGCTCTTTTTATGATGTTTTTTTTTTTTTTATTTTTTTAATAATAGTTGTAGTTTTCCCATCCAAATAAAAAAGAAAAAAGAAATTCTGTTCAGGAATCTAAATAGGATATATAAGTTGTCGTAATGCTAATTTTCCACTTTAGGGGTCATTTAAAATAGGCTAAAATGCAAAACTGACCCTCTAAGTTTCACCTTTTGTCATTTCAGTCCTTTAAGTTTCAGTTTTGTCATTTTAGTTCTCTAAGTTTCAAATTTTGTCAATTCAGTCCTCCGTTAGCCTTCCGTTAAATGCTGCCATTTACTAACCAAAACTACGTCGTTTTGGATGGTTTTTTTTTTTTTTTTTTTTTTTCACATTTCTTAATTAAAAAAAAAGCTGAAAAATGTTAATTAAAAAAAAAAAAAAAAAACCAAAGGCTCCAGGAACGACGTCGTTCCCCTAGACATTTCATTTTACATCTCTCCAGGAAAGTCTCGTCTCTTCTGAGAAAAACTTCTCTTTCTTTTCAAAAAATCCGGGATAGAAAAAGAAGCAGAAAAGAAGCAAATATGGGTAAAGGCTAAAAGGCAAGCACGTCCAAAGATCATGAGGTTAGTGCCACGATTTTAGAAGCACAGAACAAGATCATGAGGTTTTTTTTTTTTTACTTTCTCAGAAAAGTTGGATTTCGGTGTTTGTTTGGATACATAAGCAATAGCAAACCGAGGAGGAATATGGCAGAAAGTTACAAGAATTGCAAGCAGAGTTGGCTTCCTCCAATGAACTGTGGCAAAAACTGGAACGAAAGGTTTGCACTCAACCTGCTCGACAAATTGCTTGTGATAAAAAATCTAAATTTATTGTTAGTAATAGGATTTTTCTTTAATGGTATTTGTTATTGATTTAATTATTCAAGTATTTTACTCTTCACCTTTTGAGAAGCAGTTGCATGAAAATGAATTCAAGCAATATTGTCTTTACTTGAACAAAACAGCTGTAAGAAAGTTCATCTTTCCATTGCTGAAGAATGAACTAGGAGCTAGGGAACGGTGTCGTTCCTTGAGCCCTTAGTTTCATTTTTTTTTTTTTTTCTTTTTTGTAATTAATGTTTTTCAATTTTTTAAATTAAGAAAAAAAAAAATATTCATCCAAAACGACGTAGTTTTGGTTAGTAAACGGCAGCATTTGACGGAAGACTAACGGAAGACTGAATTGACAAAATTTGAAACTTTGAGGACTGAAATGACAAAACTGAAACTTAAAGGACTGAAATGACAAAAGGTGAAACTTAGAGGGTTATTTTTGCATTTTAGCCTTTAAAATACAATATTAGACTTTTTCTTTTTTTTTTTTTTTTTTTTTTTTTTTTTTTTTTTTTGTTTTTTTGAGAAAAAAACCTTAACTAAAACGCTATGGGTAAATAGGAGCAACCGTATATTTCGAAGCCCCACACAGACGCAGACTCACAGTCCTTCCCTTACTCTTTTCTCTGGCCTTCCCTCGCTTCTCTTCCGCCGTGTCTCACACACGCCCCCGCCTCCAGCCATCTCCTATTCTGTAAGTTCTCTTTTAACCTTCTTGGATCAGCACTATCAGCTGTTATGTGAGTTTATGGCTTCCTACATGTCAATTTGTCCCTTCTTCCTTCTAAACTGTTATTGTCTTGAAATTCAAAAGTGGAATGTGTAGCTATGGAGTCTTCTTGCTCTTCCGTAGTTATTTTATGCTTTGTACTTTCCCAGAAAAAATTGTGGGCTTTTGTTTAGGTTATATATGAACTTTTGTAGACAAAGTAGAATACCAAAAAAAAAAAAAAAAAAAAAATTTTGTTAACTAATAAAAGAAATTCTGTTTAGGAATCTAAAGAGGATATATAAGTTGTCGTAAGGAACCCAATTTTTTTATTATTTAAAGTACAAATTAAGCTTCTTCCCAACTCCCAAATTTGAATGGGACTTTGGTTTATTTGGCTTCAGATACTGGTTTTGATCCCCAGGAACTTTGTTTAACAAACGTAACCTGGTGAACGTGAATAATTAATATTAACTTTCAATGAAGCAGTAAAAATAAAGTCCAAACCACCAAGAATTTACTAAGAATTGAGAATAGCAAAAAAACAGTACATATAAAGAACAAATAAAAGACAAAACATGATCAATAATATCTATTGTTTTACCAGGAACTATTGAACTGCAACTGAGTGCTTCTTCATTCCTGCGTCCTTGGGTTTCTAAACCAAGGTCTGTTTAAGGTGAAAGTTTTATGTTAATATATAATCTGAACTTGATTTATGCTGAGGAAGCCTCGTGTATTCCAAGTAGTTTAGGTTGAAGCTTAGTCTTCTTCTCTTCAGAGTCCTTATTGATTTGCTCCTAAACCAAAGACAAATAAATATCAAACTATAGTCGTTTTTTTGTTATCTTTTTAGATGCATGGATGAGTGTATCAGAAAGTTAATTAGATATCAGGTAACTGGCCTTTATGGTGTTGCTGTTTAAGTAAATGCACTGATGCTGTACAGATGATGTACTTTTTCCTAGGGTCGGCGTGATATGGATCTCTTATATTGGGGCATAGTCTAGTTGATCTTGGGCTCTTAGTTGCTCCTATTGTATTTCAAGAATTGATTCAATATTTTACATATAGTTTTCAATACTTTTAGCTCGCCAGGACTAATGATAAAATTAATGTCAATGCTCGTCAATGTACAGGTTGTTGGTCTAATGGTTAATAAAGAATAGAACATTATCTTTAGTTTGATAGGAGTAATATATCTTAGGGATTACTTATTAAAATAAGTAGAACTTAAAGACTATATGGATTTTCATACATGAAAATATGGATTTTGATTTCAATGTTAAAAGTGATTTCCAGAGTGGTAGGGGATTCATGTTCTTACTGTTGTTGTGCAGTGAAAATGTTGTCCCTAACTTATTGTTACAGACACATTAATATACACTGAGAGTAATTGGATTTATGTATCTAATAAAGCCAACCAAAAAAGATGTAATCTACTGCTGTTGAGGGTTTATGATAGTCACGTTGTTATAAAATGATTCATTTCCATTACTTCTCATGGTATTCCCCCATTCTTTATAATATACTCATTCTATTCTTTTATGAACCACAAACAGAGTGTTAGATCTACTCTCTCTCTCTGCCTCACACTCCTCAAACTATGGCAGCCTAGCCACCTTCTGCTGCCCCTTCCACTCTGGCAACACACCCCCCCCCCCCCCCCCCCCCCACACCTACGATTCCAACTCTGACTATGTATACTATATTGCACAACTTGTTAAACTATATGATATAGCGCAACTTGTTTTTTAGTATTTGGAGTGCTAAAATAGCTTATGGGTATGGAAATCTAATGCATATGGGTTGTTTTTTGGCTTTTGTTTTTCTTAAAGGGCTAGCCATCTAGTTTAGAAATGTGAGTGACATGGTCTCTATCGTTGCAGCCTATATTGGCTATATTTAAGAGAAATTGCCAAAAGATGTTAATGGAAATGTTGATGAACTTAGGCCTTGACCTAGAAGCAAATGTTTTAGACTAAATAAATACATGTGTAGGAAAGGCTAATTGAAAAAAGAAAAGAAAAAAAAGAAAAGGGAAGGATGTTCAAGACAGGAATTCTCTAAGTGATTGAAATGAAGTTAACATTTGCTTGAACTTTTTTTTTCTTGGTCACAAACCAAACTTTAAAAGCAGTAACTTAAAAGTATTATTGATTTGCTTTAAGGACAATTATTTGTTTATCATTTTTGCTACCATTCATTTGTTTTTAAACATATAATTGGTTTGCTTGTGATATTTAGTTGTATAGGAAAGACACTTGGGTTGATATTTTAAATATATACTTTATTACACTGAGATTTAATTGTCTTTTCTTTTGATTTATATTAAAGGGTAGTAAAGGATATGATCCAAAATGGGTAAAGTTTATTTTTTAAACCACATATCGACAAATTAAAACTCAACTCAAACCATAGGTAATTAAAGAATTTACATGTGTGGTAGATGGAATGTTGATGTGATACATAATACATTAGGAAGCTAGCATGGCTTAAAATATATTGCAATTGGTACTACACTAATCAGTTTTGAATCTTTTGATGGGCTTTTATTTTTTCATTATTTAAAAAGATTACTAAAATAATAAAATAATTTATGGTTGCAGATCCTATAATTCAGCAGTGGTGTGAATCAGCTTGTGTGTTGGAGTTTGAGGCTATAAACTACTCTTGTAAAAGTCAGTTCATATTTCCTTTTCATTGGTCCACTTGTGTTTTCTTGACTATATTTTCTATTTTAACTTTTTAGATTATGATTGCATTGTGGAGAACGCTCTACCCATGGTTGTGTTACTTAAATTCTGCGAACTTTTCTGCACAACTGAACTCAAAACGTTACAAATCCTTAACCCTTTTACGTCGTTGAGTAGATTTTGTCACTTTGAATCAAAACCGGGCTTCAATTCTTGGGACCCATCCTTGCCCTTGAGACCAAAAATTACCAAAAACAATGTTGCAATTTTCTGGGATTTGGACAATAAACCTCCGAACTCGTTCCCACCATACAACACTGCTGTCAAGCTAAAGGCAGCGATGGCATCTTTTGGGGTTGTTAGATACATGGTGGCATATGCGAATCATCACGCGTTTACCCATGTTCCACAAGTTGTTAGGGAGCAAAGAAAAGAGAGGAAAATATTGAATCAGTTGGAGAATAGGGGTGTGATTAAGACAGTTGAGCCATATCTTTGTCGGGTTTGTGGGAGGAATTTTTATTCAAATGAGAAGTTTGTAAATCATTTTAAGCAAATTCATGAGCGTGAGCATATAAAAAGATTGAATCAGATAGAGTCAGCTAGGGGGAAGATGAGGGTGAAGTTAGTAGCTAAGTATTCCATGAAGATGGAGAAGTATAAGAATGCTGTGAGGGATGTTTTGCCTCCGAAGGTGGGGTATGGTTTGGCAGATGAGTTAAAGCGGGCGGGGTTTTGGGTACGTACTGTGTCAAATAAGCCACAAGCTGCAGATGTTGCTTTGAAGAATCATATGGTGGATATGATGGATAGGAGGAGAGTTGAGTGTATGGTGCTTGTGTCAGATGATTCGGATTTTGTGGATGTTTTGAAGGAGGCGAAGTTGCGATGTTTGAAGACGGTTGTTGTGGGGGATATGAATGATGGGGCTTTGAAGAGGGTTGCGGATGCGGGGTTTTCTTGGAGTGAAATTTTGATGGGGAAGGCTAAGAAGGAGGCAGAATCAGTCATTGGGAAATGGAAGGACCGTGACATTTTGAAGAGATTGGAGTGGACATATAACCCTGAGGTGGAGAAAAAGGTAAATGATCTTGAGGATGAGGTTGTTGAGGAGACCCAAAATGTAGATTTTGAAGGAAATGTTAGTGGGGTAGTTGTTGATAATATAAAAGAGGATGGCAAGTCTTGGTGGGAGTTGGATTCTGATGGTGATGTTTCTTCATTATCATTGAAAAGATTGGATTGGACATAAAACCTGGAGTTGAAGAATAATGTATGTAGTTTTGAGGATGAGGTTGCTGAGGAGACTGGGAAAGGGGATTTTGAAGTTATTGTTAGTTGGGTAGATGACATGATTACATGCAAAAGGAAGACAGCATTGCTTGGTCAGATCTGGATTCTAATGTTGATGTCGTTTCTTCACAATCTTCTGGATGACTGCTTGTAGTTTTGCATCTTAGAGTTTGGTATGTGGTAAAATTAACTTATCTTCTCTTGCCAAGCATTATCAAATAATGTACAATTTTTGAAGAATTGGATTGCCTATCAAAAAAAGAAAAAGAATTGTAGAATTATATCATTGATTTTTTTTTTTTGGGTAAATAATTGATGGTTTTGATTTATTTATGTTTCTTGCAATGAATCACAATATTATATCTATGATGATGATGATGATGGACATGCTATGTCTATCCTATCTTTTGAATTAACATCCAGGAGGGGGTTGGACTTCATTTTGAAGTTCATGGAATTCATCAGTCAGTATCTTTTGGTGGTGCTTTCATATAACTGTAGGAGCTCTCTAGCATTATTTGTTTGATCAAAATTTACACAGTACTGGATGCAGCATAAATGCGTTGTATGTGTAAAGGCAGAAGGTAAAGAGCAGAAGAAAGAGCAGCACAAAGAGCAGAAAGCATGTAGTTTAGTATAAGATTTGTAAAACTACGTGTAAAGCCCAAATTTGACAGAATGATTTCTATAAGTTTGGGTTACGCACGCCTCCATATTATTATACAACTTTGCAGAAATACTTATCAAAAAAAAAAAAAACTATGTGTAGTTTAGTATATAGCATTAGTGGCTGAGTTAGTTGTGATTAGTGGCCGCGTGTACAACTGTGATTAATTCATTAGAGAGTTAGTTAGTTTAGCTTAAATTCCGCTGGTTAGTTAGAGGTGGTTAGCTACCCTGTGTATAAATATCTAAATCATGTAATCTATTAATGTGTGTGATAATACAAAATATCCAATTCTTGGATTCTCTCAAATTCTCTCTCTAGAATCTGTTTCTCTTTTCATGGTATTAGAGCCAACAATGGCGTCCTCTGCAAGTTCGACTTCCTCTGCTACAAGCTCAAGCATGAGTTCACACACTGCGATTTCTACTTGTGGAGTAAATCCTTTGTTGCTGCTTTTGTCTAACATGATGACAGTGAAGCTAGATTACAACAACTATTTGGTTTGGAGACATCAAATTGAGGTGATTTTGGAAGCTTACTCAACGATCAACTTCATTGAAAATAATCTTGAAGCTCTGAATCCTTTTCTTAAAGATAGCTTAGGGAATTATACAATTGAAGCTAATCCTGAGTATATTCAATGGAGGAATCGTGAACAAGCATTGTTCACATTTATCAATTTTACTCTCTCTCCATCAATCTTGGTCCTCACAGTTGGTTAGAAATCTGGTAGAGGAGTCTGGAAGATTCTAAAGAAACGTTTTGCTTCAGTTTCTCGATCTCACATTCTCAGCTTGAGAAATGAGTTGATGAGTCTTAAGAAAGGTTCAGAGAGTATGAACACTTTCTTTCAATGAATCAAAGAAATTTGTGATAAACTTGGTGCTGTGGCAGTTTGTGTTGATGAGGAGGAGCTTATTCATTTAGCTTTTAAAGCTTTGCCTCTAGAATATGATGCCTTTTACTCAGCCATACGAACTAGAAATGATGTAGTTACTCTTGAAGAGTTGAACACTGTTAAGTACTGAAGAAAGATTAATCAAGAAAATGTCTAATTTTCGAGATTATTCTTTATTTACTATGGCTGTTAATCAATTCAATCAATCCTTCAATAGAGGAAGGGGAAGGAATGGCAACAATCGTGGTCTTGGTAATGGAAGAGGTAATAACAATGGCCAATTCTCTAGTGGTCAATCTACTCAATTTTCTAATGGCCAGTCTCAGTTTTTTGGCCAATCCTACAATGGTCAAGGTTAGTTTTTCCCTTCACAGTCTCAATCAAAGTCTAATTTTCAGCAAGGCCAAAGACTTATTTGTCAGATATATGGTAAGAATGACTACACTACTTTGGATTGTTACCATAGGATGAATTTTGCGTATCAAGGGAGACACCCTCCAGCTAAGCTTGCATTGATGGCTGCAAGTTCAATGGTTGCAAACTCTTGCTCTAATCCAAACCAAAATTAGTTCACTGACATTGGTGCTTTTGATCCCATTACACCAGACTTGTCTCAGCTCTCTATTCATCAACAATCTACAACTGGTGAGACTGTTACAATGGGCAATGGGCAATGGGCAAGAATTGTCTGTCACTCATATTGGTAATGGTAATCTTCTCGCTCCATTTCACAATTTCAATCTTAATAACATTCTTAGGGTACCCCAAATTGGTTCAAATTTACTTTCAGTACATAAACTTTGTCTAAAAAATAATGCATTTTGTTATTTTGATGCCTATCAGTTCTCAATTCAAGATTTACCTACGAGGAAGGTCCTATACAAAGGGTTGAGGAAAGATGGTGTCTATCCCATTCCACCTATTGCTTCTTTTAATCTTCACCTACATCCTTTATCAATTTAAGTTGCTTTTTTGATGTTTCTGCACAGGCTTTACTTTGGCATCAAAGACTTGGGCATCCTTGTTACAAGATATTGCATTCTGCCTTATCCTCTATCAATTCAAGTTGCCTTATCTAATGTACACTCTGTTATTATTTTTGGTTCTAGTGATATTTTTTCACAATGTGTTTCTTGTATAAGTGTTAAATGCACAAACTTTCTTTTCCAAAACATGTATCCAATACTTCTTTTACTCTGGAATTAGTTCATTCTGATGTTTGGGGCCCTGCTTCTATTGTATTTGTACTTGAACACAGGTTTTATGTGATATTTGTTGATGATTTTACTCGTTTTACATGGCTATTCTTGCTTAAGCATAAGGCTGATGTGTTTAGTGTGTTTTTACATTTTAAGCCTCTTGTTGGGAATCAGTTCAATACCAAAATCAAGGCTTTGAGGTCTGATGGTGGTGGTGAATTTGTTAATAAAAAATTCAAGGCTTTTTGTCTAGATAATGGTATTTCTTATCAACTTTCCTGTCCTTACACCCCTCAACAGAATAGGGTGGCTGAAAGAAAACATAGACAAATTGTTGAGACTGGTTTGGCTATGCTTCATAAGACTAATCTTCCTTTGTCCTATTGGTCTTATGCTTTCAGTACCGTTGTCTATCTTTTTAATAGGATTCCATCTTCTGTTCTTAATTTTGTGTCTCCTTGGTAGAAGCTTTATCTTAAGAAGCCTTCTCTTCAGGTTTTAAAAGTCCTTGGTTGTGCCTGTTTTCCATTTTTGAAGCCTTACTCCTCTCATAAATTTGATCCTAAGTCTAGATTGTGTATTTTTTTGGGTTATCCACCTCTTTCCAAAGGCTATATTTGTTCGGAGGTCTCCACTGGGAAAGTTTATATTTCGCCTCATTGCATTTTTCATGAATCTGTGTTTCCTTCCTTGTCAAGCATGGATTATGTGTCTTCTTCCCCTTCTTCATCTCTACTTGATTTTGATCCTTGGTTGGCTACTTTGCTTCCTTTGTCTATTTCATATGTCTTTGATTCTTCTATTCCCGTGGCTTGTTCTTAATCTTCTTCTATTAACCCTGCTTCTTCTCTTGTTCTTGACACTACTCTTGCTATTGTCCCCAATGTGTCTCCACTTATTTCTGCTTCTACTGTTTCCACCAATACTCATCCTATGCTTACCAGGTCTAAGAATGGTATTTTTAAGCCCAAAGCCTATGTTGTTCAGGCTAAATATGCTATTACTGAACTCCCTTCTTATGTTGTGGCTTCCAAGTTTTCTCATTGGGTTGAGGCAATGGACTCAGAATTAGCTTGCCTTCAACAACAGCATACTTGATCTCTTGTTCCCTTACCTTATGGCAAGAATGTGGTTGGTTGTAAATGGGTTTTTAAGATCAAGAGGGATAGCAATGGCAATATTGCTAGGTATAAAGCAAGGTTGGTGGCCAAGGGTTACTTGCAGCAATATGGTTTGGATTATGCAAAAACTTTTAGTCCTGCTGTTAAACCAGCTACTATCAGGATTGTTCTTGCTTTGGCAATGCAGTTTAGCTGGTCTCTTAAGCAATTGGATGTATCCAATACTTTTCTTCATGGGGTGTTACAAGAAGAGGTCTAGATGTGTCAACTCCTTGGCTACAAGGACAGTTTAAGACCTGACCATGTATGTCTCTTACATAAAGCTATCTATGGTCTTAAGCAAACTCTTAGGGCCTGGTTTGATAGCTTTACCACTCAACTATTTCATCTTGGATTTCATGCTTCCTATGCTAACACCAACCTCTTCATTCTCATTCATTCCTCTCATATTGTGTATCTATTGCTTTATGTTGATGATATTATCATCACTGGCAACAATTCTCTCTTTATTACTGAGATTGTGAGTTAGCTTGGTTCTTTTTTTGCTCTTAAGGATCTTGGATGCTTGAATTACTTTCTTGGGCTTCAGATTGAGTACATAGATCCTGGTCTTTTTGTTCATCAGTCTAAGTATGCTTAGGATTTGCTTACTAGGTTTAAGTGTTTAACATGCTTGACTGCAAGCCTTGCTCTAATCCTTGTGGCTCAAATCATCATTTTGTTCTAACTCGTTGTCCTTTACTCACTGATCTTACTGCTTATAGAAGTTTGGTTGGAGCACTTCAATATATGACCTTTACCAGACCTGATTTGTCCTATGTTGTGCAACAAGCTAGTCAATTTATGAGCAAGCCTACTCAGCATAATCTCATTGCAACTAAGAGGATCCTTAGGTATTTGAAAGGGTCTTTGCATATGGGGATTCATTTTTAGCCTGATCCTTTGTCTATTTCTGCCTATTATGATGTAGATTGGGTTGGTGATCTTATAGATAGGAGGTCCATCACTAGTATGGTTGTGTTTTTAGGTGGTTCTCCTATTACCTGGTCTGCTAAGAAGTAGCCTACGGTTTTAAGATCATCTACAGAGGCTGAATACAAATCTTTGGCTATACTTCTGAACTATATTGGTTGAGGATGTTGCTTAAAGATCTTGATGTTTACTTATATCATCCTTCAATTTTGTGGTGTGATAATGTTTCTGCTTTTGCCTTAGTTTTAATCCTATTTTTCATGCCTGTTCTAAACATATAGAGGTTGATTATCATTTTGTGAGGGAGAAGATTTTAAATAAGGATCTTGTGGTTAAGTATATTTCTACATCAGATCAGTTGGCTGATGTTTTCACCAAGTCTTTTCCTTCTCCTTGATTCCATTTTCTTGTTCACAAACTCATGGGAGTCCCTCCCTTTCGTTTGAGGGGGGATGTAAAGACAAAGGTAAAGAGTAGAAGAAAGAGCAGCACAAAGAGCAGAAAACGACAAGTAGTTCAGTATAAGATTTGTAAAATTACGTGTAGTTTAGTATATAGCATTAGTGGCAGAGTTAGTTGTGATTAGTGGTCACGTGTACAGCTGTGATTAGCTCATTAAAGAGTTAGTTTAGCTTAAATTCCGCTCGTTAGTTAGAGGTGGTTAGCTGCATTGTGTATAAATATCTAAATCATGTAATCTATTAGTGTGTGTGATAATACAAAATATCCAATTCTAGGATTCTCTCAAATTCTCTCTCTAGAATTTGTTTCTCTTTTCAGTATGATGTATTAAATGTCAATCAAAATTAATTACTTTTCTAGTTACTGCTGGTCTTGCTCAGCATTGTTGTTGTAAAACATGCCTAAGAAGTTTAACACAATTAACACCCCTCTCTTTGTAAAAGGTGAAGTCGAGAGTGAGGCCATGGATTCAAGATTTAGTAAGCTGTGAGCATGTATTGTACCAATAAAAAAAAAGGTTGTAGTAATATGGAAATCTAGGAAACGTTGGAGAATGTTTATCATAAGATGTGGCCATCTGCACTTGTTTTGAAGTTGACACACGAAAGCATATTTGGTGACACATTTTGGATACCATGGGTTACATTCTTTTCTCATGAAATTTTGATATTATATTATTTTGTTCCAAAGTTATATGAATTTTAGTTTTGTCAAACGGTAACATGTACATTGATGTTTTATGTGGTAGAGGTGTGAATTTTCAGTTGTTTGCATCTATTGTCTCTTGGATGTAACCATGGTTGTCAAAATTACGATTTGGATCGTAGGATCGCACGATTTTACGATCTCACCTCACCAAAACGTTTAGGATCGCACTAGAATCCTAAAAATGGTAGGATCGTATGGGATTTTACCGATCCTACCCAAAACATCAGTTTTTAGTTTTTTTTTTTTTTTTTTTAATGAGATAAATTTTTGGTTTTGATGAAGCTTTAAGGGCTTTTATTTTTTTATTTTTTATATTGTGATGGTATGACTTTTTATTTTATTTTTTTATATAATTATGTTAACCGAAATAAATGTTTTTTAGTTTCTAGTTCACTTGTAATCAAAATGAAGGAATGTTTCATCATTTCTAAATGAAAAATTATATTGTTTTTGGTACCTTTTAAGCTATAATGTTATTAAATTTGTTTGATCAATATATTAATTTGTGTTCTAATATTACTAAAATGTTTTTCTTATATATAATTTTATTAGTATGCTTGTATTTGTATATTGATTGATTGATTTTTTTTGAGCATGCTTTATAATTGTTGCTAAGTGGTATAACTTGAATAGTTGAGCGTGAAGTTATATCTTAATCTCTTTTGTAACTCTAGTATATAAATATATAATGTCTACATAGATGATTGAAAGTTTGAATTTGTGCTAAAATACAAGAGCTTGTTCAGACCTCCAATTTTAAAATTACAGCTTAATTATTTTTACTCTAACTTATCTAAGTGCAGAACAAGAGTAAATGAGGCGTAATCACCAGAACTACTCTCTAAGCCATAAGCAAGCAAGCAACAATAAATATAAAGCTTAAAGAGTAAGGGAAGAAAGATGCAAACACAAGATAACATCAAGATGTGTTATCAAAAAGGAAATCGAAGAATTCAGCGAAAAACCTCTCCGTGACCCTCCAAGTCGAAACCGATCCACTAGTGAATAAGTTGGAGTACACGAATAACAAAAGACCTTCCAAGCCTAGTCTACCTAATGTACTTGAGCCATTTAAGCTCTTGCTACCAACGAACTTCTCGGAATCTTATTTTTACTAGCTTTCTGGATCTCACAATTCCGCCCGATTGCATTCGCCAAGCCTCACCGGCTTCTTTTGGCAAATCCCGAATGCTTCCTAAGGTCCAAAACAATCTCTACACTCTGAATATGTGTGGGTTGTGTTTAGGTACAAATCTCCTATCAAGGTATGACAATGGAAGAGGGGAAAGAGAAGAGACTACAATGATTTCTCACTAAAGGATGAGTCATTCTTTCTCTCGAAGATGGGTGTGTTATGTTGTGGAAACCTATCTAGGGTTTTTTCTCTGAATAGCCTATTTTACTTTTGTGGGTAAAGAAGGTATATATCGTATGAGTGAAGGGTAAAAAAGTTATACTTAAAATCCTCTAGGCAGAATGTTTTGCAGGTACCTTGCGAGATGGCCTGTCTTGCGAAGTACTCACGAAATGCTGCCTGGCATTTGACTCTTCTACTTCCAGTATGTGCTTCTAATGCGCCCTTTTTGTGGGAATCTTTCTCACGAACTTCTTGCAAGCTAATCGTGAAACTACACTGATTTTCATTTCATGCTCGATTCTTCACCAATTTAATACTAAACCCAATACAATAAAATCCCACAAAATACAAGGAAATAATTTAATGCACTTACAACACTTTTTGTTATGGAATAAAGCCAACATAAAATATAGTTGTAAATCACAACTTTACAATCTCCCTCTTTGGCTATAACATGACAAAACCCTATAACAAACTCCATACATAAACATGAGTTTATGAACAATGGCAAAACTCACTCACACCTAAATCTAAAACATGTGATGAACTTAGAACAAAATACCTGTATCCTGAAACACTTGAACAAAACACATTATATCCTCAAGATAAAGCAAGTAATAAAAGGACAAGTATAAAGTAACAAGTAAAAAACGATCAAGTAAACAGGACGTGAAGCATATGCACAACTTGATCAAACACATGACAGTCATATGGAAATGACTACAATGATTATAGAGCAAATCAAATGATCATTCGAATATGCAACCAATAAAGTACAATAGCATAAGGATGTATGCATGTCCAACACACAAAAACGATGCGATGAGAGCAACAAGGCATAGATACTAATGTAACTCAAAGCACCATAAAGCCAAACAAGAAAACAAACAAAGAAAGGTTTTCTTGAAAAGAAATGTCTTATCCCCCTTGATATATGCATCTCTCTTATGGCTTTTTCCCCCTGTAAATGTGTACACAAGTCATATAGAAATTGTTAGGACATATGTGGTTCACATGTTAAGAACATATGTCACACTATTTATGTAAATTGGCTAATCTTTTGACAAAACGCACTCTACTTGTAATTGGATAGTTCTAGGTGTTTTTAATACTTCAAGAAACAAGGTTTCAAGATCAAGTGTTGAGGTCATCAAGTCTGTCCAAGAAAAAGCAAGCTGAAGTGCAAAGTTTTTAAAACTCGACACCTGCTCGATAGCTACCTCGACACCTGCTATCTGTCGAGATTTAAAAAGTCAGATTTTCTGTTCTAATTTCTTGGGATTCGTGAATGTGTTTTTGGGCCTTCTTTTCTTCTAACCCTAAACATATAAATGGATTGTTTTAAGAGCCGTCAACATAGATACAAGTTGCTAAAGTATTGAGCAATCCTTGTTCAAGCAAATTGTGATCAAAGACGAAGTTCTTGACCTAGTTCATCTTCTCTGAAGAAGTTGCTGTGTATTTGCACCAAAGGGTTTTGTGACCAAGCATCTTCCTGATCTTCATCGCATAGGATGAACTGAAGAACTTTGCAGCCAACCTCTCTTTCTAAAGTTGGTGTTTAAAGTCGCGTACTGGGATCCGCGCATCTGGTTAGTCACGTACTTGGGAGTCGTGCATTAAAAGGGGGAACTGTCACTATAGATCAAGTCCAATTGGGTATTGAGGTAAGGGTTCAATTGTAGGTTGGTAAGGTACTTGGGATTCCTTTACTTGTAACCGCTTGATTTGATAATAGTGGAGTTTCGGAAGTGGTGACCTGAAAATCACTCGGTGGGGTTTTTGCCGTTAGGGTTTTCCCCATTCGTGAACAAATTACCGTGTTATTTATTTTTCTGGTGCATATTTAGTTTTGGTGATTTGTTTGTGCTGCCACGCGTTTGCATGATAAATTGATTAATTAATAACTTGGCTAATTAATTAATTAGTTTAAATCACAAGGGGTCATTCAATTTGTGGCCTATCAGAAATGACGATACACTCCGGTATACTCTCTAGTATACTCTTTCCCATTTTGTCACGAGTAGACAGATGAATCGAGAGGAATGAGGGAAAGAAAAGAAGATATGAAAAAGGATAAGATGCATGAGGGGTACAAGATGAATGAGAAAAAGAAGCTCAAACAAAAGATAAAACATCTTAAAAACAAAATGCTACAAAGCTTAAAGAAAACATGACATGCTAAGGATGAGGAAACAAGATATAGACCAAGGTATGACAAAGACACAAGAATATGTTATATGTGCTAAAAGGTCTAAAAAGGCTACTAGTATGAGTGAATGCAAAACATGTCAAGTAATAAAGTGTGTGCCTTTATTGTGCATGTGAGATGCATAACCAATGCATGAGCAAGCACTTACGGGGCAAAGTTTGTAAAACACACAACCAATGATCAAAACATGATAAACATGAATAATTATGGTGATCCCCAAAAATCGGTACTCATCGGAGTCCAAAAGAGTGAAAAAATACCATAGAGGCATTTTATCAAACACTTAGAGTGCACACACTACACATGTATGTTAAATAATGCATGAACATATGAAAATCTTACCTAAATACATGTTATTTTGACACAAGGGGTCAACATCCAAAGTAAATCATCATTTGAAACAAAACTCAATAAAAAAGATTGACAAAGATTAAGTTTTCCAATCCCTATTTGAGAAAAATCTCAACTATGAACATAAAACCCCCAAAAACATAATTTAAGGATCAAAATCAATTAAAAATGTTAAAGATTATCTTAGAGATGTTTATGGAGTGTAAAAAAATTGAAATTAGTTGAGTTTTAATGTTGAAGCTTTGAAAAAGATGGTTTGGGGAGGATGGAGTCAACATAGAGTCATATGAGGAGTTTTTGACCAAAACTCATGAAATACCCATAAAATAGCTGAACTGGGAATTTTCGCAGGATAGCTAGGAATTTTGTAGGATAGCCTACTCGCGAGATACTCGCAAACTACTCGTGAAAGTCTCTGTCTGATGACCAAAAATGCTAAAAATGCTAAAAATGTATTTTTCAGCTTTGTGACTTGCAGCCAAGTCACGAACTACTTGCGAAAGACTTGCGAAAGACTTAGACCCCTATTTTTCAACACAAAAATAAGCTTGAAACATTAAAAAAAAAAAGTAAGTACAAAACTTAAAAACAAGGAGTGATGAAAAACACTTCCAAATACAAATAAAATGATCAAAAATCTTTTTGGTTTGATCCACATATGGTTGAGCACACACACATCACATTTGAACATGTACAATCATACAAATGAAATAGACATTCATTGAATATTAGTCTTGTGTGTTATGTGTGTGAATCAAGTATGAACTAGTCCATAGTTTAGTATGAAGTTTCAATGATCAATTCAATCAACTCATACACAACTAGCATGAAGTCAAGTGACATATCTCACTAGTAGAAATGAACATATATGACCCTCTACCAAAGTGTTTACAATTGATTGAAAACTTTTCATTTGGCTTCTATTTTTCATACTTTTGATCAATACAACTCAATTTTTTGAGAAGCGATGACATGAAATTTTTGATATTTCTTTGACAAATAAGCCTTTGGCCTTGGTACCATACATTTTTGCTCCACCTTTTCCTATTCAAACTAGTTTTCGAAACAAGATTTTTTTAGCTCTTTCTCTTTTAGAGATTGATGTTTGTAGAGCTTTTGACATTAAAATAAATGTAAGAAGATATATAGACATAAGTCTATGTATGTATTAAGATTAAATAAGACTATTGACTAATCATTTATGACAAGTTTGAAAATCTATTTACAACAATTAAAAAAAAATATCTAGATGTTGCTCACACTTACAAATGTGCATCATAACAAGCTAAACTCGTAAATGCATTACGCCATTAGTACGGAAGTACTAGGCCAAACTCACATGTGATATGTGCTCAAGCAAACATGATCAAACTTTTTGAATTTTTCACTTTTTATGTGTTTTTGGATTTTTACTCACACAAAACAAATGCAATAAAGTAAGATCAATAACAAAAACAAAACAATGCATATAAAGAGATGCATGATGCATAAAGAGATGCATGATGCACAAATGCATGCTAATTAAGCATCCAATGCATGAAAAGTCCTATAAAGATTGAAAGAATTAGATCAAAGACCAAAAAAGTATAAGCTCAACTATAAGAACCCTTCCTCGTTCAAACGGAACAATTGTTTGAAATAAGTATCTCATGAGAAGTGAGACGAGGGTTGGAAGAATGAGAACCAGAGTTGCACATAGACAAGGAAGTAAGAGCATTAACCACATGCTTCAACAACTTACCACTTTCAATCAAATCCGGTTTAGCTTGCAAAGCACAACTTCCAAGAAACTCAAGTTTCTCTTTTCTTTTGATTCTTTTAAGAGCTTGAAACTTAGAGCAATGAGGTCTTAGATGACCAAAGGCACCACAATGGTGACAAACAATGTGTTTAAGTCCACTAGGCTTTTTAGGGAGAGATCTAGCAATATGGTGTTGTTCTCTCTTCAACATGGAACATTGAGGTCTTATGTGATTGATCACATCGCAATGGTGGCAAGTAGGAACAAACTTAGATCCACTCAAATCCCTAGGATGAGACCTAAACGAAGGCTTAGGCTTAAGAGCCTTTCTCTCCACTTTTTGGTTTCTTTTGTGTGGAGGAATGTACACTGATTTGTTTTTAGAGATAGAACTCACAATAGGCACAAAATCAAGTAACACAACATGATTGCAACAAATAACATCTTCTTTTTTAGCAATGGGTTCAGCAATCAAACATTTTGCATACATTTTAAGAGATTCATTTTCATATTTAAGATCATCAACAAGTTTGTTGGACAAAACAAGTTTAGCATCCAAGTTCACATTCAAACATTCAAACTCCTTTAGTTTTTCAACAGAATGTTCAGCAAGTTTTTTATACTTTTCAACCAATTTGTTGGATTCATAGAGCTTAGCAATCAAATCATCTTTTTCACAAATGAACTTGCTTAAATTCTCATGAAACTTCTTAGCTTTTTTCTTTAAGAGTTTGACATTTGGAATATTAACAACACCTAAAGATTCATGTAATATGTCATCACAATCATGAGGATTAACACTCATAGAGGTATTTTCACAAACACATGGCATGTTACGATCAACAATATCCATAGAAGCATACAAAGCACTATCCATGACAATAAACACAAGGGTCAATGATCACACTTAGGTAATTAAACCAATACAAGTGTACCCGCTCTGATACCAATTCAAAGCTCGAGTTTGTGCAAAAACATAAGAGCTTGTTCAGACCCCCAATTTTAAAATTACGGCTTAATTGCTTTTACTCTAACTTATGTAAATGCAGAATAAGAGTAAATGAGGCGCAATCACCGGAACTACTCTCTAAGACATAAGCTAGCAAGCAACAATAAATATAAAACTTAAAGAGTAAGGGAAGAGAGATGCAAATATAAGATAACACTAAGATGTGTTATCGAAGAGAAAACCAAAAAACTTGACGAAAAACCTCTCCATAACCCTCCAAGTTGAAATCGATCCACTAGTGAATAAGTTAGAGTACATGAATAACAAAAGACCCTCCAACTCTGATGCCAATTGAAAGCTCGGGTTTGTGCTAAAACACAAGAGCTTGTTCAGATCCCCAATTTTAAAATTATGGCTTAATTGTTTTTATTCTAACTTATCTAAGTGCAGAATAAAAGTAAATGGGGCGTAATCACCAGAACTACTCTCTGAGACATAAGCTAGCAAGCAACAATAAATATAAAACTTAAAGAGTAAGGGAAAAAAGATGCAAATATAAGATAACACCAAGACGTGTTATCGAAGAGGAAACCGAAGAACTTGGCGAAAAACCTCTCCGCAACCCTCCAAGTTGAAATCGATCAACTAGTGAATAAGTTGGAGTACACGAATAACAAAAGATCCTCCAAGCCTAGTTTACCCAATGTACTTGAGCCCTCCAAATCTATCTAATAGACTTTTCAGAGTCTTGTTTTCATTAACTTTCCGGATCCTACAATACCGCCTGATTGCATCCGCCAAGCCTCACCGGCTTCTTTTGACAAATCTCAAATGCTTTCCAAGTTCCAAAACACTATCTATACTCTAAATAGATGTGGGTTATATTTGGGTACAAATCAGCTCTCAAGGTATGATAATAGGCGAGGGGAAGGAGAAGAGACTACAATGATTTATTACTAAAGGAAGAGTAGCCTTCTCTCTAAAAGATGGGTGTGGTGTGTTGTGTTGTGGAAACCTATTTAGGGGTTTCTCTCTGAATAACCTCTTTTACTTTTGTGGGTAATGAATGTATATATAGTATGGGTGCAGGGTAAAAAAGTCACACTTAAAATCCTTCAAGCAGAATGTTTCGCAGGTACCTCATGAGATGGCTTGTTTTGCAAAGTACTCGCTACAATAAAATTCCACAAAATACAATGAAATAATTTAATGCACTTACAACACTTTTTGTCATGGAATAAAGCCAACATAGTTGTAAATCACAACTTTACAATGATGAACTAGATAATGATGATTAGGACGGTGGTTATAAGAAACTTAAAATGTTGAATAATTAAATGTTCAGTTCACCTTAATATTCATCTTACTTTCAGATTTCATATTTTAGTTAGCTAGTTTCTGATAACTTATTTTGGATTTTAAACTTGGAACTTGGAAAATATTTCCATGTGTTAATAAATATTTTAGTACTTGGTTGCTAATTAAACATTTATTGAATTTTTTAGATACATTGGGTCAAAAATTAAATATATTTATTACGTTAGTATAGACGTAGCGATGTATGACATGCAAATTGCATCATATAATACAAATATTTGTTTTTTATGGATAAAATCACAATTTACATAATTATTCAACATATAAAGTCATTATCAATGTGTTTTTTGCTTTAAATATGAAAATATGTAAGATCTTATGATTTACGATCCGATCTTACGATCCACGATCCCACCTAACTCCTACGATCTTACGTAGGATCCCGATTTTGACAACCTTGGATATAACTACTTCAGTTCAAGGGATCAAGGGTGTTCACCTGAAATCTTTGATGAGCTGTAACCTTTTAGTTTTTAGTTTGTGCTATAAATAGTGCCCCTTTTTCTGCTCTTCATATTGTATATTTTTGGTTGGAATCATAAAACATTTTTGGACTTGTTGGCTTCTTGCATTGTTGTTTATGACCTTATCGCTTGTGGTTCAAAACTTCCATATCTTCAAAATCCAGACATGTGACGCAGTTGTCTCTTAAGTTAAGTACACTAATGTGTCCTATCATTAAAAGAGAGAAAAAAAATTAGAATCTTCTAGAATCCTTAGGGGGATTTCACCATGAGATTGCTCATATAATATTAATCCATTTTGAAATGTGTGAATTGGATTTTATCACTTCATCAACGTTTGAACAAAAGTTTACTATTACCAAGTTGATATGACAAAGTAAATACAATCTAAATGTATGGATAGGATTTTAAGAATCTCACATTAGAGTTGACTCGGTCTATAAAGAATCTTAATCCTAAAATGTACACTTTATTTTTCTTCTCGTTTATTTTCTATATTTGTCAAAAACAAAAACGCCGATAAATTTTGACTTTAGCTGCTAGTTGCCCAGGAACTTTGGAGCAGAATTTCAATCAGGGTACGCGAAAGATGATGCAGTCTAAAGAATTAAAAGGAGCAACTAACGGTGGCCTTTCATTTAGAAAGGTACTCTCAATTTCATTCAAAACATAGGAATCTAAGGCTTCTTTGGTAGAAGAATTTGATCAATGTTGTTTGAGTATTTTTGATATACGTATAAATAAAAAAATATATAAAAAAAAATGTGTAATACTGTTTAAAATGTAAAAATATAGGTTAGAACTAAGCTACCAAAACAGGGCCTAAATAACTCCGGAAAGGGGAAATGCTGTTACAAACACGTTATTCCACGCATCCGCATACACACATCTAAAAACTACACATGTAAATACAACTGAAATTGTGACACAATGTATGGTAAGCAAAGATTCTGGCAGCACCACTACTAAAAAAGAAAGCAAAGACTATTGAAGCCGATTGTGCTATCTGTGTAAATGAGTCTTCTATTTTTTATTAATTTTTTAAATGCATATATTTGAAAGGATAATATACTTATAGCCCTTTGGTGTATGAGTTGCACTTCCCAGCTGAGGCTTGGACTCTCACAGAGAATAGCTTCAGCTGTTCCATTACCAGAACAATACTCGTAAAAAAAAAATTTTGAATTCAAAAAATCCAAACAACATTCACACAGGAAAATCACCCTTTGATTCCATTCGCATGGTTGTTTTCTATTTCCTTTGGTTCTGCTTCCCTAGTTGACAATAATATACACATAGTTAAGACCCATCAAAAGTTATCTATTTATAGATTCAGAATTCAATTTTCCATGTACCAACGAGCGAAAATGATAAGGATCTGAGTAGACTAGAAAAAGAATAAAACAAAGAGATACAAGAAATGCCAATCCTTTACTTTGACCCCAAAAACCCCACAACCCAACGTCTCGAAACATAGGTACCCATCAGAAACATGCTCCATATAACAATATGCAGTACAAAGTGCAAAAGTATTACAGAAGGATCACAAAGTTTTAAGTTTTAAGTTCATATAATTATACCCTTGCCTTCACCATTACTTTGATCGTTGTTGGTGGCGTTATAGTACCTGCATAGCACCTTGCATTTGACCACGCTGCCATAGACATAGAACCCAGGTGCAACCATGATACGAACCACAGATGGAACCAACCTTTTCACCTTATCTCCACCCATATCCTCCATGTAAACCCCATCAAACCCCACACCTATATCCACTTTGAATATAGGCAAGCTTGGGTGCACCGAGTTGGCTAAAAGGTGCACCAACCACACACTCTTTGAAGCAGCAAAGAAAGCCTGCAACAATGGCTCTGGCCACGCCCTGTTCCATCCCAACATCGAAACAATTTCACTCATTTTCCTGTCACAAAACCTGCTATACTCTTCGCTGAAATGCCTTGTTCCCTTGTTTA
Organism: Quercus glauca; assembly: GCA_023736055.1. Lineage (NCBI taxonomy): Eukaryota > Viridiplantae > Streptophyta > Magnoliopsida > Fagales > Fagaceae > Quercus > Quercus glauca. The sequence continues at coordinate 29,506,509 of CM043326.1, forward strand.
ACACTTCCTCCCATGTCAGCCCACGAAGAGAGTTGAAGGACTCGAAGTTAGCCTCGCACCTATCAATCGGATTCAAGATTTGAACCGAGGTATTCCTTTGAAACCCAATTGATTCAAAGTCTTCATAGAAAGCCTTGTTCAGTAAAGCCTCCAGGTAAAAAACCAAGCTTCTTGGGTTCCTTGATAGTGAAATTTTTATATCATAAGGTTGGAGAAGAACTGAAATTCTTTCGTATACTTTGCTTCCCGTGTGCCTAAGTTGCATGGTGAGTGAACGGCTTAATAGCTTGACAGAAGACCGAGACTCCGAAACAGAAACCAAAAAATGTTCAATCACTTTGTCATTAAGCCCCAATGAGCTGTGTCGATTACTGTGGCTAGTCTTTATCATTCCCGTTTGATAAGCAGAGTTGGTGCTACATTCATCGAGCCCGGATTTCAAGTTATGGCAATAGACTTCGAGCTTGTTGAGCTTCTTCTCTAACTGAGCCATGGAATACTTAAGCCTTGAAGCTTCAAGAAGAGCCTCATCTCTCTTTCTTGTAGCGTGAATAAGCTTTTGTGAGAGCTCAGCCACTGCAATCTTCCACTGCTCCTCTCTCGCCGCCTCTGATGGACTAGACCGCGGGCTCTTCTTAGTTAAAGATAAAAATATCGACTTGAATATGCCATTGGGACTTGCAATCGATGAAGAACAAGAAGAGTGCTTGTTGAGGCCATTGTTGTCGAGAGGAACCACAGAGATTTTCTCACGCGCGTGTGGACGACACTTGTTGCACCACACTGTAGTACCATCTTCGATTCCATTGGCATCAGAATCTGACTGCTTAGTAATCTTCTTGGGTTTGCCATTTTTGTGAGGCTGATGAAGTGGCGTAGGGTGGTGCTTTGGAGCACTTGGTGTAGTCCCTCTAGTACTCTGCCTTTGTTCCTCGCTATACCCATCTTCATTTTCACATTCTTGAATCTACAACATTCAAAACATAAAAAAAACAGCATCAAATAAAACATTTCCAACTGTTTCTTGTTAATGTTTATTTATGTTTGTGTACTTACTGGAGTGAAGTGAGGGGATAGGTGGGAAGCAGAAGGAGGAGGAGGAGGAGATTTAGAGGAAGAAGAAGGTGAAGAGGAAGAAGAAGAAGAAGAAGGAGCCATGTTTGTGTTTCTTATTGCATTTTTTGGTTGCCTCTTGCTCTGTGATGATACATATCTATCTGAAAAATAAAAAGACACTGCTACTTGGTAGTAGTATTAAAATTTTATTTTTTATGCTGTAATTTTAATTTGGGAGTGTGCCTTTGTGTTTCAGGCTCTTTTCGTTTTCTTTCATTTTCTTATTCGGTTGTATTTTCGTCGTCTTCTAATCATCATCAACCATGGTTAAAGATAGAAACGCACGTAGAGAGGTAAGTCACAAGTACAAGCGTTAATTAGCACGCGTTCTTGACCAGACAGTGCGTGGTACACGCTCGTCTATAAGGAACTTGATATTTTTTTTTTGATGAACTATAAGGCAGTTGATATTGAGTTATTGACTACGTCAAGGATGATTTTTTTTTTTTTGTATAACGTCAAGGATGATTTTGATTCAAAAGGATCGTATGTGGATTGATGCGCAACTTGCTAAGGTGATAGCATATAAGTAGGAGTGTTCATGTGTGTAGCAAAACATAACGTTCATATGCTAGTACTTTTGAATTTTTTTTTTTTTTGGGGGACCAAATTGCTAGTTTTGATTTAAAAAATGCTTAAAACATGTTATTTTATGGTTTAACCTGGTAAAGTGGATATGAAGTTCCTAAAATATTTGTGAACATGTTGAAAATTATGTGAATATTGCATTACTTAGATAAAACCTCCCCAGCGAAGATTTTAGGGACCGAGACGGATGAATGGTTAGAAAAGAAAATATTCTTGGATTAAACATTAGATTTCCTTGACATCCCCATGGTTTTATGTTATGGCCGTTTTATTAATGTGAAAACAAAGAGGGAGCACGGATGGTGTGTAATGTTTATACAAGAAAATTCGCCACCTTTTGTCTAGGAACACACATAATACACAATAAATACATTTTGAAGAAAAATATTCAGTGCAAGTGTGAATATTTTTTTTCTCTATTGTGGTTGATGCATGTATAAGGTCCTGTTTACGGTACTCTCACGACAATTATAAATGAGACTTGCTAACGAGTGCCCTTAAGACATTGGTTAACAATTAATTTTAGGAAAGTTTTGACACCATATTTATGAGAAACGAAAAAAGTAGTCAAGACATTAATTGTTTTTTTTTTTTTTTCCATAAAAATTTTCTTTAAATAGATTATTAACTTAGGGCATTTGTTAGCATTTCCCATTATAAATAAATCATTTTAGAAAAGTTTTGATACAACTTTTATGAGATATATAAAAAGCCGTCAAACCAATTAATTGTTTTTATTCTTTTCTCATAAAAAGCTTCTTAAATTGCTTTTGTTATTTTCGGAAAATTCTTAAGTACTCTTGGAGTACGAAGAAATTGAGAAATTACTAGGTTCACATGGTGGACAAGTGACGTGGTCCACAATTCTACTAAAAAACTCACACCTGTTTAAAATTGCTCAGTTAGACATTTTTTTAAATAGAAACTGATTATTGACTTAGTAATTTTAAACAAATGTGAGTCTTTTAGTGAAATGGTGTACAAGTGCCGTGGTCCACCAGAAGACTGTATAATTTCTCGAAGAAATGGTACTCATTCCTTTCATATTTATGGTGGACCTTACCATGAATTTAATGAGTAGTCTCTACTATGAATGTGAGAGGAGTGAGTACCATTCTTTATACTTTGGAAGTACCTAAAAATTGCTCAACATTTTTCATCAAAAAATAAGCGAGGATAATATCAAATTAATTAAGAGACGAAGTAATTGTTCATCTTCTTTTTGTTTTGTTTTGTTTTTTGTTTTTTTTTTTTTAATTTTTAATTTTTTTTGGTTGAGAATCTAGTAGTAGTATCTTTGGATGCAAAGAGTTAAAATGCATTTATAATCAATTACTCCACATATTCGACAGTTGAAAGCCATATAGTTAAGAAACTTGCTGGGTCATTCCACATTAATTAAGGATTTAATAAAAAAAGAAATAATAAAATAAAAAATAAAAAAGAAATCCTTCATCAAATTCCCCAAGTGCTTGATGTCATTTTGCGTTCATTTTTAACATCATCTCAACTTATACTTTTGTCATTGCAGTATCCTGTTCAATGGAAACAGATTTGGATTTTTTTTATTCTTATGTGTATTTTAAAAGCTTCCAAAAATACACTTTAATAATTCTGCAATATCATCATACATAAAAGTAACCCCAAAAATAATTATTTCTTGAAGGTGATTAGCATTTAATACTAAGGAACACATCTAAGGGCCAAAAATCTTTAATGATATCATATATGAGGAAACTTGACACATATATAAGTACCTGTAGGGTGTGGGGGTAAGGGTCATGGTTCACGTCTCCAAAAATTTTTTTTTACACAGATATACACTTAAAGATCGTTCTAGAATAGATTTTCTATCATGTATTAAAAAAAAAAAGTAACCATGTCACTAAAATGGTCATTCAAGCTTCAACACAAAACATATTTGTTACTTGTTCTTCACAATCCAATTGTATAGCGTAATGGAAATATAGATTATTGATAAGTTGTTAATACCTAATAGGTGGCTAAGTCCCAAATATTTTTATGCCTTGAAAAATAGGGCATTTGTTATAGGTCTATTCTAATTGTTTGCTTTGTTGTTCCTTGTCTATGTTAGAGAAAATGTCTATGACATGACAAAAAAATATGTTGCTTTTCAGCAAAACAGAACCATATTGAATGATTATCCAGACAACATGATTAAAGCTGAGTTTGGATACACTTTTACGTTTAACGTTTAACGTTTGCGTTTTTTTTTTTTTTTTTTTTTTTTTTTTTTTTTTTTTTTTGCACTTGCGCAATTGCGCCTGCTTTTAGGGACAAAATTTACTGTTCATGAACAGTGCGTGCACTGTTCATGCACTGTGCGCACACTATTCATGAACACTTTATTAAAAAAATATATTAAAAATGGGTCCCATAGCACTATTCACACATTTAAAATTTATTTTGCTACAGTATTTTCAATTTTCAGTTTTCAATTCAGTTCAGTTCAGCAAAATAAGTTGTATCTAAATGGACCCTAAGACTTGAGGAAAATTCAACTTCTTGGAAAGGAGGGCACTAACTCTAGGTTCGACTTAACACACATTTTGATGTCTAAGGCGAAAATTTTGTTAATAGACTTTTAGTTGGAGTAGAATTTAAATTTCTAAAACCTAGATGATAAAATTTTATTAAAATTAAATTATTGTCAAATCTTATTTAGACAAGAGCTTTGTAGCTTAATATGCTAATAAAATATTAATTTAGTAAGATGCAACTTGAGGAAAAAAAAAAGTGTGGGTTGTGTGGGGTTTAAGTTTAGACATTTTTTAATAATAAAACTTTAGTTTAAATAGAATTTAAAATTGTTTTAAATTATCATAAAATCATGCAACTTGAGGATGGGTTATGTTGGATTTAAATTTAGAAAATTTTGATAATAGACTTTTAGTTTGAATAGAGTTAAATTTGTTTTTAACTATTGTTAAATCTTATCTTTAGTCAAAACGTGAACCATTTTTATTTTTTTTTAGTAAAATTAATTTACTAATTTGTGAGAGTAGTCACTTGACCTAACCATGACTTCTGTAAGGGTAGGTTTTAGATCCTAAGCCCACAAAGTAACAGATTAAGGCCCAAAGAGCCTAATACAAAGAATTTTTAGAGAGTGGGCTGAAAATTAGGTTTCAATGAGTTGGACAACGCCTATAATGGATTAAAGATTGAAATGAAATACAGAAAAACAGGTTTTATGTGAAGAAATCCTTCCTCGACAAAGTTCAAGGAGAGTAGCTCTTGAGTGTATTCTTCTTAGACTTGATTACCATTTCAGTTCTTTGTGTTACAGTGTTTTTCAGATTTTCAGATGAACCTCTCCCTCTCCTTGGAGGATCTCTCATATTATATAGCCCCTTTTGGCTGATTTTGACCTTTCATTTGTTGATTATGTAGGCTACTACTCGAGTACTTGTCCCATCAGACGCCCTCCTAAGTCTTCTGTGAGTTGCGGCAACTAAGATAGTACTGTTCAGTGGTATTCTCCACAAAAATGTGGTCAGGGGGTTTGGTGGGTGCATTAAGGGTGTGTTTGTTTTGACTTCAAAGTGCTTCCGGAAAACCATTTCCGTAAAACAGGAGTGTTTGGCTGAAGGGGAAAATTCGGTCAACTGAATATGAATTCACCCTTGACCGTAAAATAAGAGTCCACAGGCGGAAATTGGTTTCGGTCCTTATTTTCACTTCAAATCCAATTTTCCGGAAAAGAGAAACAGAGCACGAAGAGAGAGAGAGAGAGGAAGGAAGAAACGGAGAGTCCAGCTCGCCGGTGCGAGTTCACCAGCGAACCCATCTTCGCGATCGCCACGACCCACCGATCTTCGAACCAGAGCCGGCGACCCACGAACCCAAAGCCCAAAGTGTTCGACCCAGACCCACGAACCCAAACCCACGAGCAACAGCACGAGCAACCCATCGCCTTCACCCAGACCCATCGCCTCCTCAAGCTCGCCAATCCACGAACCAGACCCATCGCCTTCGACCCACGAACCGACGAACCCAGACCCATCGCCTTCTCGAGCTCGCCGATCCACGAACCAGACCCATCGCCTCCACACTCTCTCTTCCTCGATCTCTCCGTTTTTTTTTTTTTTTTTTTAATTTGATTATTGTTGTTGTTTTTTTTTTTGGATGAACTGATTGTTGTTGTTGTTGTTGTGTTGTTGTTGTCGGAATTTGCTGCCAGAAATTGTTGTTGAATTGGATGTGATGTTGAAATTTTTTGTAATAATGTGAAAAATTTTCCGGAAAATAGCATTTTCCTAATAGAACCAAACACATGAAAATATTTTCCACAACAATTTTCATAATTCAACCAAACACTTAAAAATATTTTCCTTTTCCGGAAAATAACATTTCCGGAAAATATTTATTTTCCGGAAAACGTTTTACACGAAACAAACACACCCTAAATGTGGTGACAGCTCCCATCCCTCCAATCATGTCAGGATTATCTCACTCTCTGAAGCTCTTCCTGTATAGTGTGGCCCCCTCTGGTAATGTGCCATTGACGTGGCCATGGCTCGCCTCTCCAGTTTTACTGTTCGAGTGTATGGACTTTTCGGAACTGTATTGGCCTCCTCGGCCTTGGGTATGACACGTGACATTATTACCTTATTAAATTTCAGTATCCCTTAGCTTCTAAGTCAAACTTTTTTTTTTTATACTTGCTAAAAAAACAAAAACAAAAATGTGAGTTGTGTGGGATTTAAGTTTAGAAATTTTTTTATGATACACTTTTAGTTTGAATAGAATTTGAATTTGTTTTAAATTATTATTAAAGTTTAGAAATTTTTGATAATAGACTTTGTAGGGTCACAAATTATTAGCCCAGGCCCAAAACTTTGTTTGGACGATAGTTTGGTGATCCCAATACAATGAATTTGTAGAAAGTGGGTCAAAGAGCTAGGTTTCAATGATATGCTCTAATGGCTAGAAAATATTTGGATAATAAACAAGAGGAAACCGCACGTAAAGCTTGACGAAAGGATTGTCCGAGGAGATTGAATATGAATCAATGCAATAGTTATGAACTTTCCTACAACTCTTAGTGCTACAGTAGTTCTCTCTTCCCTCTTTTCTCCCTCTTTTTTATGATCCTCAATTCATGGGAGATCTTTTACATTATATAGGTCCTTTCAGGTCATCTTGATCATACACTTGTTACCTATCTAAATCCTTACTTGAGTACATGTCCCATCGAGTATCCTCTTTTGCTATTTGAGTGGCAGTAGCTGAATATTGCATTGTTCAGGGGTCTTCTCCCTATAAATGCGGTCAGAAAAGTTGCTGCAGTGCATTTAATGCGGTGGTAGCAGCTTTTCTTTGAGATATTTCCATATTATTATCTCCCTCGTACGTGCCTGAAGTTCATCCTTATCGTTGTAACTTCCTGAACGGTTACCTAAATCTTCTGAGCACTTGCTTGAGCGACATTCATCCTATCCGAGAAGGTCAAACTCCTCAGACTATATTCTTCCCTCCTTTCCTTGCGTGATCCTCTATTCCGGGGCCTCTTCTAATTATTTATTCCTCCTCAGACGTATCCACGAACAGGGCCCAAGGCCCAGTATATGAGTTTGGGCTCTTACCCCCACAGACTTTTAGTTTGAATAGAATTTAAATTTGTTTTTAAATTGTCGTTAAAATTAGATTAGCAAAGCCTTCGGTATTTTTTATATATATATATATATATATAGATTAGCACGCGTTCTGGACCAGACTGTGCATGGTACAGCTCATCTATAAGGAACTTGATATTGAGTTATTGACCATGTCAAGGATGATTTTGATTCAAAATGATCATATGATGGATTGATGGGCAACTTGCTAAGGTGATAGCATATAAGTACGAGTGGTCATGTGTGTATCAAAACATAACGTTCATCTGCTAGTACTTTTGATTTTTTTTTTTTTTGGGGACCAAATTGCTAGTTTTGATTTTAAAAATGCTTGAAACATGTTATTTTGTAGTTTAACATGGTAAAGTGGATATGAAGTTCCTAAATATTTGTGAACATGTTGAAAATTATGTGAATATTATTGCATTACTTAGATAAAACCTTCCTAGAGAAGACTAGGGACTGAGACGGATGAATGGTTAGAAAAGAAAATATTCTTGGGTTAGACATTAGATTTCCTTGACATCCCCATGGTTTTATGTTATAGCCGTTTTATTAATGTGAAAACAAAGAGGGAGCACGAATGGTGTGTAATGCGTATACAAGAAAATTCGCTACCTTTTGTCTAGGAACACACATAATACACAATAAATACATTTTGAAGATAAATACTCAGTGCAAGTGTGAATGTTTTTTTTTTTTTTTTCATTGTGTTTGATGCATTTATAGGATCCTATTAATGGGTGCTTTTAAGGCAATTGTAAATAAATCATTTAAAAAAATTTTGATATTATTTTCATGAGAAATATAAAAGCTTTCAAAACAATTAATTGTTTTTATTCTTTTCCCATAAAAGCTTCTTAAATTGTTTTTGTTCTTTTCGGAAAATTCTTAGGTACTTTTGGAGTGTGAAGAAATTGTGTTTTTTTCTCTCACATTCATGATGGACCTTACCATAAATTTAATGAGTAAATCTCATTATGAATGTGAAAGGAGAGAATGTCAATCTTCGTGTTCTGAGAGTACCTAAGAATTATTCAACATTTTTCATCAAAAAATAAGTGAGGATAATATCAAATTAATTAAAGGACGAAGTAATGGTTCATTTTAAGGTATACCTATTACCTAGTAGGCTTGGTACCATATTGGAGTAGTAGCATCTTCTTTTTGTTTTTTGTTTTTTGTTTTTGTTTTTTTTTTTTTTTGGTTGAGAATCTAGTTGTAGTATCGTTGGGTGCAAAGAGTTAAATGCATTTATCATCAATTAATCCACATATTCGATAGTTGAAAGCCATATAGTTAAGAAACTTGCTGGGTCATTCCACATTAATTAAGGATTTAAGTCTTCCTTTTAATGTGAAACCATTTTGAACCCTACCTACCCTCACGGCGTGGTAAAAGGATTGGAAATAATCAGTGGCGGAGCCACACACAACAGTGGGGGGCCAATGCCCCCCCAAATTTTTTAAAAATAATTTATAGTATATATATTATTTACATTTTAAAAAATATAGCATGTAGAAATTGAAGTTGGCCTCTTCAAATTTTGAGTCATTTCAATGGTGCTCTTAAAAGAAAAGAGAAATTATATTAAAATTATATAATTTAAGAGGTTTAACAAATTAAACTATGTAGAAAATTATAAATTTTTGTACATGTCTAATAGAAGAAATACATGACTTTTATATACTCATTAAAAATTAGAAGATGATAAATTCTCTTAGAAAATTAATTTATGTGTATGTGTATATGTAGAGGTTTGTCTTAACTAATATATTAGCATCACAACTTGGCCCCTCCAAACCAAAATTTCTAGCTCCGCCCCTGGAAATAATAATGGAAAAAGATCACAAAAGTTCGTAACAACTAACAAGTCGGCATAGTAGTAGAAACTAGAAAGGCTTTGAGACTCGTCACAATTGGGAATTCGTAAATTCAAGTAACGATAAATTCAATCAGTGCTCTAGTAGTCACACATCATATGATCATAACACATGCAAGGTTTAAGTTGTGTAGGGGCACTGACCATAATTGTAAGCTCTTTTTGGGTAAATTATCTCTTTGTTCTCTAAATAGGTTGTATGTTAAATTGTTAATTAATTTGGTCCCTCGTAAATGGAATATACTCATCCTTATAAATCCTTATTATTATGACCAAAATTAACACTTGAAAAGGAAAATACCAATTAGATACCAAATAAGAGTAATTTACTCTTCTTCTTTTTTTTGAAGTTATTAAAACAAATGATTGATAGTAAAAAGTGGGAAAAGTGTTGTTCTCGAAGTGATCGAAGCAGCTAAAATGGGAGACTGTGTCAGACACATTCATTTATGAGTTATGACTACACGAAAAGAATGGTTGTGACATTTATAGCCATCTTTAATTCTCCAACTCCAGCATTTAATGCCCCAACTGCTCACACTCATTCCCACAGATAAATGTCCCTGCGGTGGATCAGAAACCACATCCGACACCAACCATTAACCATGGTCTCACGCAAGAGAGAGAAAGGTGTTGGCTTTACATGTGAAGTTAATAAATGTGATGTGAGTCTCACATTGTGGTCCTATGCGAACTCCGATGATCGATGGAGGCTGCACTTGTTAACCGCTGACTTGTGTCATCTATTTATCGTTGTGTAGGATCACGTGCGCGTGTCCCCACTCTGGACCTCTCTCTCTCTCTCTGTCTTGGTGTTCTACTCCCTCGTGTGCTCTGAATCTTAAGCAAGACAAAAGAAAAATAAAAAAACAAAAACAATAGACAAAGTCCCACTTACCCTTATGAAAAAAAAGAGATGATTATAATCGATATGGTCAACTTTGATATGTCATGTGGATTCTATGGAGTGAGTTTGAATTTACAAAATAAGCAAACAAATCTTTTTATATTTGAAAATTTGGGATAGGTTTTAAGGGTCTGCTTGGTACATATTTAAAAAATAGTTTTTAATTTTTAAATAATATTACACTTATTTTTATATATTTTTTCACTCACGCGTATTTTAAAAAAATATAAATAGCGTTATTAGAATAATATTACTAAATGTGCTATAAATATCTCAAGATATTTAGATACTCGTAGCTTTAAGAGTCTAAATAAAACCAAAGTTTGATATTATTGATTGTTCTTAATTTTGGCTCAATCAGGGATATATTCAAGATATTGACAGATTATCATCACACACCCTTAATGTATTAGTCGCTTTATAAGTATAAGTGTTTGTGAGGTGTGCGAGGCAGAGGATCATAGTTCAAATTTTCATAAGAAAATTTCACACGCATACACTTAAATAAACTCTAGAGTAGAATTTTATCTCAAATATATAAAATAAGTACTTGTATAATTTGCGTGTGCGATTTTGTCTTTGAAATCAGTGTAAACAACTTGATCAAAGGGTATTATTTTGCAAGTTATGTTATGCGAATAGTTCTGTTTAGAATCTCTTAATTTCAAGACTAAAGGTTCGCATGTTTTATGCTTTTGTTTATAAAAGTGCCCTAATTAACAGGCTAGGCTTTATGTTCTCGATTTTGTGGTGGTGATTATAAGGTGGGCATGTTTCATTTTTCTAATATGCATCATAGTTTTTGTTTAATGTTCGTTTATCAAAAACAAAAGTATGAAAAATTTATGCACAAAACATATTCTTTTGCTATGCCATGGTTTCCATGTATTTGAGAGATTTTCTAAGAGTAGGGATTGCTCAATTCTATAGACTATTAATATTGTGAGAGTTCCTGTTTATATTAGTAGTAGAAGTTATTTCTGATTACAGGCGATAAATTATTTTCCATCCATTTTAGTGTAGATTCTTTGCTTGAGTTTACCTACTTCTTTATCTCCACTTAAATGTGTAGATGAATTATTTTCGACCCATTTAAGTGTAGATTCTGTGCTTGATGTACCTAGTTGTTGCATAAGGTGGTACATAGACTGTAACATTACTCATCATGGTGTTAAAGTCCTCTCGAGACGATGTATAAGTGGAACTTAGGAATTTTATTTCGTTTGAACTTTCTTCTATGTTTCGTTCTCTTGGTTTACATGTGTTGTGGGGGTGCATCCTTGGGATCCTGGTGGTTGAGAGAGAGATGTAAACTAGATGTAAGTTTGGTGAGTGAAGATCGTTGTCTGCTGTAATTCCAAAAGTTATACTTACATTATGCTCATCATTTATAAATTTAGAAATTAATCTAGTTCATGGAGAAGCTATGATGGTTTACCAGACCGCATTTGTGGAAGTTTTAGTTTATAACTAAATATTTTTTAGTGGCATGGCAGCATTTTGTTTTACTGTTTGATTCTTTAGTTGCAGTCTCATGCAGTCATAGATGATTAGTTCGGTGAGAATAGGAACAAATCATTTCCACGCTATTATTGTGTTGCTGTTGTTTTATATAATGTTCGTTTAATTGGTTCTGAAGCAATGATGCTGAATCTCATGGTTGCACCATATATTTTGCTTGGCAGAGTAAGGCTTAAGTTTTTTTGTGGGGGGTTTTAGCGCCTAGAAACTGCTGGGAGGCAGAGATCCTTTCTTTAATTTTAGTGATACTTTTGCTGGTTTTGGGGGCTTGGGGGATCATAGGAGTTTACTTTCTAACTTTTTTGGAGTGAGGAACCCATTTGATGACCCTTTCTTCACATGCCCATTTGGAGGCATGTTTGATTCAAATCCAAGCTTATTAGGTTCAAGTGTAAGTCCTTTTATGAACATGCACCCATCCGGCTTTCTTGAGCATCAAGGTTCAAGTGGGCGTCCTTTTATGAACATGCGTCCATCTGAATTCTTAAGCATCTCAATTGACTGCAAAACTGTTCATAATGTTTTGAATCCTGACCTTGTTGGAAAATGCTTGAACAAGCTGCATATTGTCGTGCTAATTATTTGACTTTCAATTGGTCTAAGAAGTGGTTGTCAATTATTTAATTCATTTGCAACTACCTAGGAGGTTGGTGTAACTAGAAATGGGAATGGCAACTTGGCATTTTAGGTCTTGTAGCAATTAGCATACATAATGAGTAACCAATATGCTGTCATTAGTATGTTTGTAGTATGTAAGTGCACATAGATATGCATATGCATATCAAATGTTATGTGGATTAGCAACGATGGGCTTACCGCTTACATCTGCTTTGTGGTATAAATGGCTTTTTGGGAAAGGCTAGTAGGGGAGGTTGGCGCAGCACTCGAGAAGAGTGATACCAGATGGTAGGGATAAGGGATTATCTTCTCGCTTAGAGTATTCACATTAGCTAATAAAATTTTTTTTTGTCTATTTTAGTATTAAAAACGATTTTTTCTATTTTACATACTCACATTTCAAAACATCTCGTATTAGATTATTTATTTTACACTACATTTTATTAAAATATAAAATTTTATCTTTTTTCACACATAATAACCACCATTCACTTTATTTCTTCAGCGTTGGAATATGTAAAAAAAGAATAAAAAACTATATACAAAGTGAATATTAGTGTCACTGTAAATTTACACATTTATTTTAGCAACTTTGCAAATTTACACATTTTTAGTTTGATTGGTGTGAGTAATTTTAGAGGTTGAATGTGTAAAATTGATATATTTTTGTATTTTGCATTGATTGATGCAAATGCTCTTAGAGGTCTCAAGGATGATGAAATCTGATTTTAGAGACAAAAGTGGTTATTCTAGGGGGAAAGCTAGAAATTGAGGCAGGGACAAATAAGCTCAATGTGTTGGAAATTTGGAATGCACATGTCCATGAAGCCTCCTTCTACCGAATGCATCAGATGTAGCAAGGTTATTGAAGTTGTTAGATAGATAATACTGATGATTTTTCCTCGGAGTTAATTGTACTGGATATTTTTTTACAAGTGGGATCTGAAATGATTGCTGGATATATACTTTCAGAGGCCTCTCTCATTGAATGCTGATATATTGGGTGATTACTGCATCTGCGATGTATACTTTGTTGATGTTCTACAACCTGAGAATGTGTAAAGTTAAAAGTGAGACATTTATGGTCTTTTAATGATCATGAATTTTCATGAATATGGTTTCATGATCATGGTCAAAAGTCCTGTGACTTGTCCAATTTTTCCATAGAAGATAATGCGGGTTGAATCCTGCCACTTCACTTGTAAGTTAATAATAATAATAATAATAGATAAATAAATATTGAATATATCTATTCTTCCCAACATTTGATATTTCTTGGATTTCACTTGGCTTGGTCCTTTCAAACCAGACATTTGCTTTTTAAAAGAAATGGAAATAAGCTTGTATTTTACACTAGAAAGCAAGTTAAGTCTTTGCTTAAAACATAGTTGAATTGTTTGAGAAGATGTTTAGATTTGAGAGATAAGAGAGAGGGAGAGAAGAGTCTGAAGAGGGAAGGAGATTGGAAAATATATTAAAAATGTGATTAGTATGGCAGCAAAGTGAGATGATAACAATGGGTGAAGAGAATGTAGAAATGGATTATTATTTTCTCTTATTTGAGAGAGAGAGAGAGAGGGAGAGAGAGAGAGAGAGATGATTTTTAATTCGGGTTTATCATTCGCTTGTTTTTTAAATTTATTGAGGGAAAATGTTTAGTCTTCCTTTAATATTTTATTGAAAACTATTCAATATAAGAGTATAATAAAATTTTACTACAAAATGTTTTGTTTTCTATCCACTTTTCTATCAATTCTATAATTATCAAATATGTGCAATTGAGAATATTGATGTTTTTCTTTATTTTCTTTGACTTTTGGTTCTTCTCATTTTTATCTCTTCCCTAACAGTCAAGAATTAAGTATTGTATTCTTATCACATTTTTTTATTTATTTGAATCTTTACTTTCCATTCTTCTCTCACTATCTCTCATTATCTAAACACAGGATTCATTTGAAAACAACTTATTTAGCTGAAACTGAAATTTTTTTACTAAAAATGTTGTAGATAAAGCTAAAAAGTAGCTAAAATAGTAAAGTGAAATTCATGAATAGTATCAAAAAATGAAATAGGATTCATAAATAATAACAAAATAAACTAAATAATAAAAAAGCTGGTTTTTTAAGCTAATGTCAATACGCACACATAGAATAAGGTTTTTGATATTTTTACTCTTCTAATGTAAGAGTATAACTTAGTGGATGAGTTAGGTGTATTCATTGATGATTTTTGGATACTTTTGTCCTTAAAACTTAACCATGATATTTGATTTTAGGAAAGAAAAGTGGGAAGAAATGAAAAAAAAAAAGTGGTGAATGATTTATTAACATTTTATAAGGATCTTAACTGAACAAAGATGATAAATAAATGAAAATCATGCAAGGACTAAATAATCTGCTTCTTAGGTTTTGACCAACTAGTGGGATTGGTTGGAGGCACTTAGGTTTAAGTCAGTGAAGAAATTCCTGAAGTAAGAAAAAATGTAGAATAATAAGATTCTTAATGCTTATCTTTGCTCAAGGCTTGAAAGGGTATAGTATAGGTTTTTTAAGTAGGGATTGATAACCAATTTTTTATAAAGTGGGAGAGGCTGTAATAATACACCATTTTGCAGGTTGGTTGAAGGGATGTGCTTTTAGGATACTTCTCCTCAGTGATGTACAATAACAACTTGTTCCATTGCACTAAATGCAAAAGCGTTGAAGTGACTCCACTCATCAAAACCATATATTAAGAGCATTTGCGTCCGTTATCGTTGAACTATTTTATTTTACTATCTCGAAACCTATTTTATCTCTTATAACCTACCCAACATCCCAACTTTTATTTTCCCATACGACACATTAAAATAATATATTTACAAATAAAATAATATATCCCAAATCCATCTCTATTCTCTCTCATCTCTCCCGTTCTCTCTTCCCCTGCCACTGTAACCACCTACTCCCATTGCCACCACCATGAACAAACCCAAAAAAAGCTACCAAACTCAAACAAACCACCACTACCTCATTGCCTAAAAACTAAACTTTCAAGCAGCTAAATTAAACATTTAAACAACCACAACCACAACAGATTAGCAAGCAATCAACAACCATTATAACCACCATAGATTAGCAAGCAATCAACAACCATTAAAACCACCACAGATTAAAACCACCGCCATCAATCACCACCGCCATCAATCACCACCTCCACCACCATCAATCACAAACCCAACCACACCCACACTCATCAAACCCACCACCACTAGAAAAAGAAAAAAGAAAAAGAAGCAAACCCAACACCACCCACGACAAGCAAACCCAACACATTAGCAAACCCAACACCACTCATACCCACGGCCAAAACCCATCACCCACGGCCAACACCACCCACGTTGATCCACGCCAATCTCGCAACCCACCAAACCCACGCTAATTTCGCAACCAAAACCATCAACCATAGATCAACCCATCAACAAACCATAACCACTGATCAACCCATCAACAACCCAGAACAAACCGATCCCCAAATCCATTAGACCTAAAACCCATCAAACCCAAAACCTAGCCAAACCCACGAACAACCCATAACCACCGACAGGTTGGCGAAGATGGGTCGGCAAAGATGGATAGGCGACGAGAGAAAAAAATAAAATTAAAATGGTTAAGAGTGAAGACTGATGAAGACTGAAGAAAGCGTGATGAAGACTAAAGAGAGTGAAGTGAGTTAGGGAAGAGGATGAATAAAAAACAATATTTTATTTTTACAATTGAGCTATAGTACCATCATACATTTAGAATGGTATTGTAGCACAATTGTAAATTTTTTTACAATTGGTAGACCTGGTAATGGGAGTTTTTGGGGCTTTGATGCTAAAACATACCAACATATGGCATTTGAGATTAAAAAAAAAAAAAAAAGGAACTCTTAATAGGGATAAAAAAAAAAAAAGGTAAATTACAGTTAGCACTCTTGAGGTTTGGGATAAAGCTAAATAGGTCAAAGACATTTTAGAACTAATTAATTGAATTGGTCCCTAAACTATATGCTAAATACAAAATTTTCATTTCTAAGAGCGTATGATTTAGGGACCAAATTGGTTATTTTTGAAATATTTTGGACTTGCTTGGTATTAGCTCAAATCTTAAGAGTGTTGACTGTAATTTACCCTTAAAAAAATTGATCATAACAATTAATGTTGATTTAGTGATGTGAGGTAATTATCATTTCTTACACATTCATTTTGAGGGAAGGGTGCTTGGTTACTAAGAACATTCTGATCAAGATTTGAGACCATGCCCCATGTTGGGTGTTGGACTCTCCAATTCAAATCTTTTCCAATTGGTTCATTTCAAAGTTTAGTTTAGATTTTAAAAATCCAAAGGTGTATAATTTGTCATGCCATTTAAAATTTTAAATGATTGAAAAGTTTATATATATATATATATATATGTTATATTTAGATTATAAAGTTTTTTTTTTTTTGGTTTTCCACGAAGTGCCGAGCCAGCTTACGCGTATCTCAACTAATCCTCACTTGCAGTGGGAGCTTGCCGCTAACTACAAGGTGTTGCAGCTGTTGGGACTCGAACTAAGAAGCAAACCCAGTCGAACCCCTCTAATTTTTGAAATATGAAATAAATTGATAGTTTTTGAATTTTTTTTTTGTGGTAATTACACTAAACTCACCTGTGGTTTGGCCCAAAATCACTTTGCCTACTCGTAGTTTAAAAAGTGTCACTTTACCCACTTGAGGTATGTTCTGTTTGTTTTCCATAATCTACCTCTGTTAAAATCAGGGATAAATAGGTATTTTTGCTCAAATTTTATGTCTCTTTCCTCCCAAAACAAAAATAGCACAAAAAATGCAAGAGAAACAATATCAAAAGGGAGGGTTTTGTGAAAATTAATATCTTCTCTTCCTCCTCCTCGTCCTAGACGCTATCCCTCTCATCCTCTGCATCTTCAAACACACCCTTCCTCCTTGTGGCCGTTTCCATCTTCTCATCTCTCAACCCGTCAGCCTCGCCATGATTGTTGTCACCATCCAATGAGAAATAATATTGCCGTAACCACAAGATTATTTCTTCTTGTTTACTCCTCCAACTTGTTTACACACTGAAGAATAGATTCTTGTCTTCTTCGCCACTGTTCTTCTTCTTTCCATAAGCTTAGCTCAACCACCAACCAACAATAACAACACTTATAGTCTCTGCCAAAAATCCCAAACAAACAAACAAACAAACAAAATTTTCTTAGAGAAAGACAGAGAGAGAATGAGAGAAATGCAAAATGAAGGTGAGAGCAACAATAACAACAACAACAACGGTTCCTGGACGCAATAGCCACCGTAAGCTTTGATAGAGAGGCTCAAAGATTATGGCCAAGAAGAGGCTTTTGCCCTCTGGGACAAACTCTCTGCCGACGAATGAAGCTTTCTCGTCAAGGACATTGAGGTCATTTCCCTGCGAGAAACTGTTTGATTTTTACATGTACATAATTAAGAACTAAATGAAAGGCATAATTTAAAATAAAATAAAAAAGGAGTGCGAAAGTAGAGTAGGAATAGACCTGGATTTAGGGAGAAACATGGATTGAGGTTTAGAAACCCAACTCCAATACAGAGGAGGATTACCCAATATAATGCGCTGGTCCCTTGCAGAGAGAAGGTAACATTTCTTATTGAAAGTTCAAATAGTGTATAAAACACTATGAACGTTTAGACCCCCAATTACAAAATTATCAATTCAAGCTTAATGTCAAACAATATATGTGCGGAAAATGAACATAAGCTAATAACAGAATTGATAAACAATCTAAACCAATTAAAATCACATTCACAACAGAAATTAAATGGCAAAGATTAAAGGAAGAGAGATGTAAACACAAAGACAACACAACGATGTGTTATCGAAGAGGAAACCGAAGCCCTCGGCGTAAAATCTCTCCGCCGCCCTCCAAGCGGTCAATAATCCACTAGAAAATGTAGTTGGGATACATGAACAGTAATAGACCCTCCAAGCCTAATCTCCCCAGTGTATCTAAGCCTTCCAAGTTTCTTGCTTTAACGAGGTTACACCGAACCATTGTCTTTTCTAGTTTACCGGATTCCACTATAGCCCATTGCATCAGCCAATAACCATTGGTCCCTTCATAACTGCTTCTGAAATCACCAAAAAGCCTTCTCACAGATGTGAGTATGGTGAGAAAATGATTTGGCCAAGAACATCTCAAGGATGTAACAATGGAGAGGGTGAGAGTAGAGGAATTTGAAGAGTCTCTATATAAAGATTGTGAATGAGTCAATCTTGTTTTTCTCTAAGGTTTCTTTCTCAAAATTCTCTCTGGAAGCTCTCTACATTTCGTGGGCATAAGGGTCTATATATACTGGTGCGTGTTTGGAATGCGAAGAGTCATTTTTCCAAAACAGAGCTGGCTGACGACTTGGCCTCACGACTTGACTGAGTCGCGAGTTCAAGCCGCGAGTTAACTGAATGGCCAGTTTGGACTTTTTATCCTGTAGTGCTACAGCTGGCATGACGGTTCAGTTTCTTTGCATACTTCACTCGTGTGCTTCTTCTGGCGGCTTGCCACCCGCGAGATCTAGTCGCGAGTCCCTGCTTCACTGCATAGTCTTGAGCATTTCTTCACACTCTTTCACACACTACCTTTACATGATTCCCACATAAATACAGGATTTCTAAATACTGAATTACAAGTAAATTTAGCACGGAATAAAGCCAATAAGATGGTTGATTAAATTCAACCTTACACTTACCACTCAATTTGTCCAAGAAAAAGCTCTGATAGAAAGAAAGAAAGAAAGAAAGAAAATGAGCTCAGATATGGTTAATTTTCACAAAACCCTCCATTTTGATCTTGTTTCTTTTGCATTTTTGTGCTATTTTTTGTTTTGGGAGGAGAGAGACATAAAATTTGAGCAAAAATACTTATTTACCCCTGATTTTACAGAAATGGGTTACGAAAAACAAACGGAACATACTTCAGGTGGGTAAAGTGACACTTTTTAAACTACGGATAGGCAAAGTGATTTCGAGCCAAATCATAGGTAGGTTTAGTGTAATTACTTTTTTTTTTTTTTTTTTTAAAGAAAAAAAGATAGTTTTTGAAATGTGTAAATACACTTTTGATCCCTACATTTTGGGCCGTTTCTCGATTTGGTCCCTAAACTGATTTTGCTCCTAGGTTAGTCCTTGATTTTTCAAAATTGTTTTTAAAATGGTCCCTACCGCCAACCTAGTTACGGAAAATGCTGAAGTGGCAAACTGATTTCACTATTTGCTAATGTGACTAATAAACAATAGTAAAAAAATATATTTAACATTTTTTAAATGCCATGTTAGCATTTAAATTAATAAAAAAAGCCAGCTAAGAAAATTAAAAAAACCTAAAATCTAATTTAAACTAAATTCATTTCTTAAAAAATAAGAATTCATAATCGTTTTAATTCTTCTTGCTTTTGTTTTTGGTTAACCTCATCAGCTTAAACCCATAAATTGAGATGAACATCAAACCCAGAAATTTACATGAAATCCAAAAAATGAAGTGAACATCGAACCCATAAATCAATATCAAACAACAAACCCAGAAATATTACATCAAACCTGCAAATTTACAACCTAGAAATAATCATATAGAGAGATCAAGCAACAAACCCACTGAGATGAACAACCCAGAAACCATAAGCAGCTCCTTATTTCAGCCATCAACAAACCCAAACCTCAAAATCTCTGCTTCGGTCATCCACTTCGTCAATGGCCAAATCTGAAATGTCACACCAAGTCACTAAATTGCAAGGCCAACAATGATGGCTTTCGTGACTCAATTTCAACGAGCTCGGTTTGGGCTCACCCATTTCATGGCTTTCATCTCTTTAGAAGTGCCACTTAAGACCCACAACCAGCAGCGTGATCAGCTGTTGTCACTGTTTCCTTCTCCACGGCCACAGCCCACCCCTACTGAAACCCAGAAAAACCCAGCCGTCTCCATCTCCATCTCCAACCAAACCCATAATCCAAGACCCATGGATTATCGATCTCCACCTTGACCACCAATCTCCACCACGACCACCCCAACGACACTGATCTCCACCTCGACCACCGAACTCCACCTCCATTACCGACCACCCCACGGAAAACTAGAAAAACCTAGAGATTAAAGAGTCGGGTTTAGAGAGAGAGAGAGAGCAAATGTTAGAGATTAAGAGAGAGAGAGGGATTGAAAGCTTGAACAAAGAAAGATACAAACACAAATATGCACCAAGACACAAATACGCACCGAGAAAGAAAGGATCTTAAAAAAAAAAAAAGGAAACGAAAAGAAGAAAGATACCGACACAAGCACAGAGAAAGAGAGGATCTGAAAAAGTTTTTTCTTTTTTTGTTTTTGATTTTGAATTTTTTCAGTTTATTTTTTTAAATTTTTATTAATTAAAATGCTGACTTGTCATTAAAACGCTGACATGGTATTTTTAATATTATTTTATTAGTTACATCAGCATCTAACGTGCTACCTATGCACTCCGTTTGCCACCTTAGATTTTTCTGTTACTGGGTTGACGACAGGAACCATTTTAAAAACGATTTAAAAAAATCAAGGACAAGTTAGGAGCAAAATTAATTTAGGGACCAAATCGAAAAATGACCCAAAATATAGGGACCAAAAGTGCATTTACGCATTTTTGAAATTGGGAGGAGAGAATGATCATAGAATAAACGGGGGGTTGCCACGTGGATGTGATCTTGGGCTGAACTTGCTCAATTAGCTACATGCCACGTGTGAAGTGGCGCAGAACACAAAAATTAGATTAACTCTCAGCCACATTGTTGTGCCGCTCTAAAATGAAACTCAAAATTTTTTTTTTCTTAAAAAAAAAAAATAACAATTTATCAAAAATTAGAGGTTGAGGGAAAATCGAAGAACATATTCATTCACAAAAAAGAAAAAACGGTCGGGTCATCCTTAGGGTTGCTTTTTTTGAAGTTCGAAAAACAAACAAACAAAAAAAAAAAAAATGGCGGTAGTGAGAACCACAGCAAACGTAATTCTGAGAGGAATCATCAATCCTGCTCCTCTTTCTTCTTCATTTTCTTTGCCACGATTGCGAGGTATCGGTGGGACCCTCAGATACGCAGCAGTCGCAGAGCGTGGAATCAGCTTCAGCCGCATTCGATGCGCCGCCGCGTCGGGCGGAAAGAAAGTGTCATCTCGGCTCGCGCAGGTTCAGCAGCTCTTGCAAGAAGCCGAGGACCGCGCTCTCTCCGCTGATATTAACCAGCCCATCCCTAAAATCACGCTCGGTATGTAATAAATAAATTAATATTATATGTTTATCGTTGTCTATTAGTAATTCATGACTAATAAGTGAAAGCAATTTTGTTAGTTGTACTACTTATACTAGGTGTGTTTTTTATTTTTATTTTTTTTCCTAATAATCCTAGTTAAGGTATTTCCACTCAAGTGTGCTGCTGGTTTTGTCTCTGACTGGAATTAGGATTCTAATGGAAGAACATAAACAGTTGTTTTTGATTGGTTTTGGTTTGGAATAGATTTAAAGGAATACTTGTTAGAGTATTTTTGGGCAATTGGAGCTGGAGGCTGGTTACAGTATCCTGTGTGATATAGATGTCAATGTGCTTTTGTTTTTTTATTGTTTCTATGACTTTAGAGAAAAGAAGTAGAAGATGAATTTTTGCATGTTTGGGCTGATTTGAATGCTTAGAATGTGCCAATATGAAGACCAAGGACTTTGTTGACCTTAATGCCGAACACCGGGATCCTCCCTTTCTTCTTTTGTTGCTACGAGCCTTGTAACTCAATTGGCACCTCCTAGTATTTCCATTAGAGACATCAGGGTTCGAATCCCTCTCCCCCATTGTAACTATCGAATTATCAAAAACATCTATCTACCTTTGTTCTTCATTTTTCTAAACCAAGCTTTTATGCTTTCCTTGTTTTTGTGTTGTGAAAATTCCCTAATTTATCACTAAGGTTTTTGATGGAGTCCATATTGCATCAGCTAAATTCTCTTAGCACCAATCAACCTATTCACTTTTTTAGTGTGTGTGTGTGTGTGTGTGTTTTATTCTGTAATTGAAAAGGAATTATTTGCTTCATGTTCATCTTGCTTACCTGGAATTGGCCTCTTCAAAGTTGGGGATAAGGCTCTTTACCAACCACCTCTTCCAGATCTTGCAGAAGCAGGAGCCTTGTGCAATAGATATAATCTTTATGTTCATTTAGCTTAGTTTTATGCTTCTCCCTCTATTAGTCCCAAACTTCTCTGATCAAAGCAATTATAAAGGACTGGTAAGTGGGACACTCTAGAGTTACTTCATGTATTACCAGAAGCTTTGTTACAAGGCCCAAAAACTGCTATAGCTCCTAATTCTATTGCATCACTTTTTAGTTCAGGGGAAAGAAACTTGTCCACTAATGATTGCATAGCCTTGACCAGGAAAGGATAAGCCACAGAGGCTGATGGTTGCTGATTCTTTTCCCCTTTCACAATGACCTAGAATCCTTTCGCTTCTGTCCTTTCCACAAAGGTTGATATTGGTAGAGCATTTGGTTTCCAATGTTAAAAGTTTGGCTTATTGCAATAGGTTTCTATGTAGGACTCAAGTGTGTTATATGGGATATTACTACTGGCATTTGCAGTTGATAGGTTCTTATTGATTTGTCTTACGAGGAACAGAAATTAGGCAGCATTGAATTCAGACAAAATTTAGTCAAATTACCAATGATCATCAAGCCTGGCTGAATATCTTGTCTTCTTGGCAGACTTGGCTATGGTATTGGCTTGATGATGATTGAAGGATTCTCTTTTTGTCATTATGACTCTGTAATATTCTCCAATAGAAAAAGGAAAAGAATAGGGTTTGCTTCCTTTTCTTTTTTGAATTTCTGAACTGTAGTAAGCTATATGATTATATCCGGTTGCTATTCTGGGAATTACAAAGGAGCTATACCTGAAGGTTGATATAGTTCAGCTTCTTTGATTAAAATACTGTCACAATGGCAGTCAACATTGTAATTCATCATATAATCTTTCTTGTGGTGACCTTTCCAAGTTGGACCAACTAACAATAATATCCTCCAATATTTTCTTACCATACTATGGATATTTTTTATCTGATTATTAAATTTTTAATTCAGAGCATGTAACTGTCAATTTTGCAAGAAGTGGTGGACCTGGAGGTCAAAATGTCAACAAAGGTGAGTTCACTTCTTCCTCCTCTATTTTAAATCAGCGTTTAGTGCCTATTTTACTATTATCATTATTGTTCATGTTACTCCTTTTTTGCAATTTATATCATTCTTGCTGCTACTTATTATCTTTGCTTGTGGTCAAATCTGATTATTGTACAGTGAACACAAAGGTGGACATGCGCTTCAATGTTGAAAATGCATATTGGCTGAGTGACCGAATAAGGGAGAAGATTATGCAGATGGTTTGCTACTGTTATTTCTTATTATGTGTTTATTTGCTTAGAACACATAGGAGCGACCTATGATGAGAAATTTCTTGCTCCAAAATGTGATCAATTCTCTTTGCATAGCCTCCACCCATTCCTACCCCCCCCACCCCCCTCCCTTTTTTCTTTTCTTTTTCCCCATCCCTCTCACAAAAATATTTAAAAAAAGAAAAGAGAAATCTTGATGGTCCTTGCTAACCATTGTATCTTAGTGAGCCCAATAACCCAGACTCTTTCTTTGTCATGTTTTAATCAATTAATATTTTTGTCTTATCATTTGTGATTGCTTCTGTAGTTTTTATTGTACGCTTCTTTCTACTATCTCTTTGGTAATCTTCCTGGTCATAAACAGGAGAAAAATCGGATCAACAAGGATGGCGAGCTTGTGATTTCTTCAACAAAAACTAGAACACAGAAGTCAACTTCTGACTCCTCCTTTTTGTAGTTGGTTTAGCATATAGATTTCCAAGACACCTGGTTTGATTCTACTTTTCTGTTTCAGGGGCAACATTGAAGATGCTTTGGCAAAACTTCAGGTACTAAAAAATGCACACTTATATATTCTTTTTCTGCAATACGGAATTTGCCATTGCTTCTCGTCAGAGATTCAATAAAACTACCTTGACCCCAATATTGTTGTCTGGCACATTTTGAAATGGCTGTGCCTGACAGTTGGTAAAACTCAGTTAGTTTGGACATGATTTAGGTTGTGCCATCATTTCATGACCTGCTTACTATGTTTTTCTTGGTTGAGGCTTTTGTGAGTTCATTAGGCCTCATAAGGGATATTGTTATTGAGGTACACAGTGACCATGGAGAGTTTGTGCCTTTGTGGAGGAGTATGATGCGTTAGGAATACAGGGAGTGGGGATGGCTTCTGCAGTTGGGAAATTTTGGGGTTAGTTAGTGAAGGCCATTAGAAGTGGCTGGTGTTTTTTCAGGTGTTTCTGTCTTTGAAATCAACTATCTGAGGTGGATAAATTTGTTGATGTGAAGTGGGCCCTGATTGGTTTGCTATTAGCCATACAGTAGAGGGCAACGGTTATATGGGTTGGTGGGTAGGGTACTTCCTTTGAGTCTAAGATTTTTTGGGACAGAGCAAGATGGGAGTGAATTAAGCATAGTCCTGTTACATGGTCTCTAATGCACTGCATGTTCTGTGGAGGAATTTGGGCTTTGACTCATAATACAGCTTGATTTCTTTTAGAGGTTCTGAGATGTTTAGGAAAGGGCATTCTTCCTTGGCAGATGATTAGGGAGGGTGAGTTCCTATTGAGGTGCTTTTCTTTGGTTGAACTGCTGCATTTTGATAATTCAATTGTTACAGAAAATGGGGGATGGAAATTTGAACCTTGGTTCTCATTATAAAGGAGATAAGGCAATGCTATTGAGCTACAAGGCTCTTGGCTAGTTCCACTGTTGCATTAGGAAGGACTTTGCTAGTGAAACCTTTTTTCTAAAATTTTTTATTTGTAATTACACATGCACCCGGTGAGATTTGATCTCACTACCTCACCCTCTGCTTTGTTTTTTTAAAGAAGTGTCACTTGAGTTATTTATCAAAAAAAAGAAAAGAAAAAAGAAATGTCACTTGAGTTGGAGTTTATTGCTTTGAAACAATTAATCAAGAGTGAGTGATTTTTTACTAGTTGGTGTAATATATGCACAAAGCATGTGGGGAGTCTGTTGAATTTAATTTAGTTTTTTTTCTTTTGGGTGGAAGATAATCATTTACTTCTAATTGCTTCGTTTCTCATGAGATTTGGTCCCTGTAATTGGCATTGTTATGTCTTACTTGGGCCATGCCTAAGGCCATGTTGAAGCTGTTTGGAAGTTGGTTGGGAATGGGAGGGAGGAGTAAGATATGTACCTTGTGGTGAGCAGTGACATTGTGTTTAATTTGGTTAGAGTATAATAGCATCAACTTTTCAGGTCTTTAGCTTTCCATTCATAAGCTGAAGATAATTTCCTTCACGATCATATGCTTTGGTTCATCTAACATTTGAGTGCTTTTTTTTTCTTGGAGTTTCTAAAAGTTCTTTGTGTTTCTATACTTCGCATTTACTAAGGTTTGGTTCATTTACTTTTGTTTCTATACTCTCTCTCTCTCTCTCTCTCTCTCTCTCTCTCTCTCTCTCTCTAATATTGACTGAAACAGGCAATAATTGATGCTGCGTCATATGTACCACCACCTCCTTCAGAAGAGCAAAAGAAGAAAATTGCGAAGATGTAAGTTCTACAGCATCTGTGTTTTCCAATTACCTTTGTTGCCGCCTGCAGCTATTATGCAAGAGAGTCTGCAACATCCTTTTCCTCTGTCTTTGCAAGAGAGTCTTTTACTCTTGTTTCTGTATTATTGAAGGGCTGCTATTGGGGAGCAGAAACGCCTTAAGAGCAAGAAGGTGCTTTCAGACAAGAAGGCATTTAGAAGAAGTCGTAACAGCTGGGACTAATCTTCTACTTTACAAGATTTTAGTGATCTGAGATCATTAAATATGTGAGTTCACTTGAAATTCAATTTGGTTGACTATATTTGGTTACTTCTTCAAGACTGTGTTCTGTGTAGGAAATGAGAACAAGTATTATCTTTACCATGATATTAGTTGGAGTGGGCATGAGGGGAGGTGGGTTGCACATCAGTTGAGTGACGGGAAACTAACCATGGGCACTTTGGAAACCCCGTCTGAGATCAGCATGCTGGAAGGATGTTGAGACTCGATAGTACTTTCTATATGGTCTTGTAAAAAAATACCAAATGTTTGCCGAGTAAATAGTCTCTTGATGTAAGATGACTGGGGATAATGTTCTATTGATGTAAGATTACTTTGTTTTATAGAGTTTTACACTGATATGATTTATACAAATTGAGAGTTTGATTTGTTTAATCTGTCTCTGTACTTGAGAGTTGAGACTTGTTAATTGGGTCTACCTGTTTGCCTTGTAAAAGCCAGCAGTATTTGCTGTCCAAAATTTAACAATTGTGCACATTTGCGGTTGAAGGAACAGAAAAAATGCACTGATTCTTTTATGCGTTGCTATATTTATCCTTGCAACCTTCCCTTTTTATGTGCTGGAGAAAGGGATAGAAATCTCCTGTGAATGAAGACATCGACTTGTTTAAATGGATTTGTTAAGAGATATTTGCTTATTCATTTCCATGAAAAAAATATATGTACAACTTAGCCGTAGAAAGGAGGAATCAGAGAAGAAATGATGGAACGAAATGTTTAAATGGATTTGTTGAGAGATTTCTTATTCATTTCCATGAAAAAAAATATACGTACAACTTAGCCGTAGAATAGAGGAATCAGAGAAGAAAAGATGGAACGAAAGCTATCTTTTGGAGAGTAACAAGGATGAAATAATCAATTTTATGGCTAGTACTTGAATATATGTTGATTAATTCTCATTAACTTATGTACAAATAACTATTTTTCGGCAGTTGAATTCATACATACAACCCAAAATGAAAAAAATGATAAAAACAGAGAGAACCATTCATTTCACCCTTCTGATAACATGTTCTTCTCCTGATTGTTGATCCACATGCTTGATCCATCTGACAGAACCTGAAGCTGAACTTGAACCTGACTTTCCCCCATTACCAATAGCACCAACATGTGCAATATCCAATCCCATCCCCACAGGGAGAAACACAGAACGCACAAGACGCCGTGATCCACCATCAAGAACGGTTTTCCATTTGAAACTCGAAGCAGTTCTTAAGCTAGCATTCTTACACACCAAAACCGCACCCCGGCTGCTCAATTTTGCCAGCCTCAGTATTCTTGCAAAGTCCTTGCGCCCACAATCCACAACCATGAAATCTATGCCTACTAGCTCATCCATTACTTCCTCTGCCTCTCCAACAATAATTTCAGGTGTCATGCCTGCCTCAACCATTCTTTCAGCGTACTCTAACCTTGACTGCTCATCGGTAACTATGCACACGTGTCTTCCACCCGTGTGGCGGCTCGCCACGGCTAAGCCTATACTTGTGGCCATAATACCACCTTTTGACCATGTCTCAGCTATGAAGTTTGCATTCCAACCTGCAGCCATGGCTGAAACAAGCTCCGCCACGCCGGATTCTTGATAAAGCTCACACTGCAAACAAAACCCAATAACAGATTTCATTAAAGATATGGAAAACAAAATGGAAGGGAAGCAATTTGCAATAAGAAATAAAGATCGTTAGAAAGTTGCTTACAAATTTAACAGTATCAATATAGGCCTTTGATGCCGTCTCAGGAGACCAAACTAGCTTCATTTTTAGTCGTCTTCTTCTTCGTCTTCTTGGTGGTGTTCTTTCTATTCAAGTTGGGTTTTGCTTGGTTGCCAAGCTAGAAACTAGAAAGTTATTCTATCTAGAGGAGAGAGGTCTATTTTTTTGACATTTTTTTTTTGGGACGGAAAGGGTCTTTATACAAACAGTTTCATGACCCGTTGACACTGCATCCGCGCAAATCCTACGTGTGGATTGAGATTACAATGGATGAAGTGGTTTCTAATATTGTGCTGTGACAATTGCGCACCAACCTGATTTCTAGAATATTTTTATTGCCAAATAGAAAATAGATTCCAAAGTTTGGAGTTGGACCATGAAATTGCATTTACATTTGCCGTCTTTATTGTTAGTAAGTTTGTTTTTTGCCGATGTGGCAGCTGTTTGTTTGATAAACCTTACTCGTTTTCCCAGGTCTTTGTCATCAGTGGCTTGTTGGCTTCCACTACTAACTCGATCCATGAAATGGCATGACTCATGAATTTGGTTTATTGGTAGGGTACCATTAATAATTAACTACATCCTCTTCGTTATTTATTTATTTATTTATTTTATTTTATTTTTGATTGGGACATTTCTTGTTGGGATTATTTAACCATATAGTAGCGGTTTAATTTATCCACACAATGCAAGCAAACAATTGAAAAAAGAAAAAAGGAAAGTGTTACCATGCCTATCAACATATCAGGACAAAATGGGCTTTTGCCCTTTTCAACCAAATTAATTAGCCTTATCCTTCCCTAAGGCTAATTAATTTGGTTGAAAAGGGCAAAAGCCCATTTTGTCCCAACATATCATCCTAGATTCTTTTCCATTAATTTGAAAACAACCGATTAACCCCGCAACATTGATGCCCACATTGTATGAAAGGGACCCCTCGTGTCTTGTGTGATCTACCGAGATCCTTCTATATTATACTTGAGCATCAAATATACATTCTTTTTCATTTATTTGTTTTTGTTCAATGAGAATTGACATCACTCAATGAGAAGTTTTGTAGTTTAGTGATATTGTTTACTCTCTTTTACGAGGAGCACTATAATTTGAATAATCTTTTCTCTATTATTATAATTGGAAGGGCATAGTTTAGTTTTTAAACCCAAAAGGTAAAAGGATTAAGGCCCAAAGAGCTCAACATAATAAATTTGTAGAAAGTGGGTTGGAAACTAGACTTCAATGAGTTAGACAACAATCATAATAGTTTAAAGATGACAAGGAAACAAAGATAAACAAATTTCGTGCACAGAAAATATTCCTCGGCAACGTCTGAGGAGAGTAGTTCTTGTATAAATTTCTCTTGGACTTGGTTATAATTACAGTTCTTATTACTACAGTGTTTTCTCTACAGATTCTCCAATCCCCATTTTGTGATGGGGTCTTTCTTCTTTATATTGCCCTCTTCTCTTTTATCTCAGCCCTTCACATGTAAATCAAGTTGCTGGCATTAATCCTTATCCCATCAACACCTTCCTGAAATCTTTGGGGGTAGCTATAAGGCTGAATATTACTGTTTAGGTATTACTTTCACATTAATGCGGATAGGGAGTTAGTTACAGAGCATTTAATGCGGTGGTAACAGCTTTCCTTAGATATTTCTCAGCTTATTTTTGTCTTGTTTCCTCTTGATGTTTATCTTTACCAGTAGAATTGTCCGGAGTGTTGCTCCTGATGGCAGGTCAAACCTTCTGACCTCTACTCTGCTTAGTCGAGGAGGCATCTCTCTTTGGACACCTTCCCAAACCTTCACGACTAGAACTCGTCCAAAACCTATTGATTTGTATGTCTTTGCTAATGTATAACTGTCCTCGGACTGCTAATGTCCTCGGACAAAGCCCACGGCCCAATATGCATTCCTGGGCCTTTCATCTTTACAATAACTATTGAATTATATATATATATATATATACACACACACTATCTTAATATTATTAATTTGTATATTTGATTCCTTTGTTTTATTTATTTTCAAACCTTAAAATCTATTCTTTTATGTCCACCTAGGGAGGAAAAAACCAACTATTCTTCTCAGAAATTTCCTAAACAACTATATCTTAATCATGATCAAACGAAGAAAGAGTGAAAAAACTAGATTTGTTGCGTGAGTGCCCAAGTCACGAAAGGAGAATTAGTTGTACGTATAATCTTCATCATCAAAGATGAATTTGGCTTATGTTTATTGACCTAATGTATTGGATATGACACGTATATAATCAATCAATATCAATATATATATATATATATATAGCTCGACAAATGTGTCACTTGGCAGAGCCTCATGCTCTCCCATATGAGATCTCTGCTTTTATATATATATATATATATATATATATATATATAAAAGCAAAGATCTCATGTTGGAGAGCATGAGGCTCTGCCAAGTGGCACATTTGTTGAGCTTCTCTCATTTAGGCTTCCACCTCATCAAAGTTTAGATTTATGTAAAACTTTGAATTCATTGAATGTGTCAATGAAGTTAATACACATTAATTATATATATATATATATATATATATATAAGAATTTTATATGGTTTTTTCTTAAAATAATATATAAGAAAGAAAAACATCACGTGAGAAACCATGTGATCTGTCATGTGGCGCTTTGTAAGAGTAATTTTTCATTTAGGTTTACACCTCAACTTCTTTACATATTTGGATTATAATAAAATTCTATTAATAGGATATCATTATTGTCACTGGCTGTTTAACTTACCACTATCATACTTCAATAACATAAACATGACATCTTAGATTTTAGATGACATTTCCATAAGCCAACTAAACATTTACATTTTTCTCCACAAAAAAAAAAAAAAAAACTAAACTTTTACATGAAATTACAAATTTTTTATGCTAACTCCAAGACAATGTAGAAACAAAATTATGATTAAAAATTTCAGCCAAAAAAAAAAATGATTAAACAAACAATCAACTTATTACACCACATTTTTTTTAAAGATATTACACCACATAATAACTAATTTCTAATTTATGTAACTTTTACTCTATAGTTTAAATTCTCTATTCCCTTAATTTTGTATTACATCATTAATTTAACACAAATCTTTTCATGTTATTGCAACATTACTTCATGTTATTACTTTAAAATATTTTGAATATTCTATATAAGTTTTTTACATAACAACTTAAAGCATCAGTCTCGCATCGCGCGGGACCATGGCTAGTACGTGTTAAAAATAGAACCATGTATCACTCATCTATCCCCTTCGATGCATTAAAGTATTTTAACAAAGTTTTAGTAATAAATAATATAGGCATAGAAAATTAAAAAGGAAAAAAGAAAAAGAAAAAAAACATGTTTCATGTGAATTTTGGTTCAAAAATCCTAATTTTTTTGTACGACATTTTACCAAAACATTTTCAAACCTGACTTCGATCTTGAAATTTATATCATAATTTTAAGTTTCTTTATTTATTTTCTTGATCTTGAAAAACCTAAAATTTTTAGGTAAACTTCTTAAAAGGAAGAAGAAGATAAAAATTTAAATCAAGTATTATTCCACTAGCAGCAACCCAAAATTTTGGATTTCATGAGGGCCCTTATTGAAACTCCAAATAGTTCAAATCCAAAATGAGACCTTTTGTTTTTGTAGTTTTGGTTATTTTATTTTAATATCCTTAAACTCTATCTATTTTTTGTCCAAACAGGGGAGGAAAAAAATCCAACTATTCTTCTCACAATTTTCCTAAATAACTATATCTCAATTCATGATCAAAGGAGATGAAAGGGTTAAAAACTAGTTTTGTTGTGTGAGTGTCGGTTTTTTCCACCAAATATTCAGTTTTTGCAAAAAAAAAAAAAAAAAAAAAAAAAATTATTGAAAAGCCTTTGCCCGAAGTTATTTAGTTATATATTCCATTTTAGAACTTAAGTTTGCTAAACTTGAGTTTTAAGTGAAAATTGAGTTTAGCAAACTCGAGTTCCAAGCATATGTGAATCGTATGATGTGTGGTATTTTCAAACAAACGATCCACATGAGCGGCTACTTGCTTGAAATTCAAGTTTAATTTGTTACACAACTAAATAACTTCAGGCGGAGGTTTTTTAGTAACAATTTTTTTGGTTCCAAAAACTAAATATTTTGCAAAAAATGTCGTGAGTGTCCAAGTCAAGTGAGGAGAATTAGTTATATGATCTATGTAATTAAAGATAAGTTTGACTTATTCCTGTTGTTTGCGATATGTACATTATACGTGTACAAAAAAAAGGCATGTGTCATTCGTATGTATCTCCTTTGATGCACTAGAGTATTCAACAAAAGCTTTAGTAATAAATGATATATGCACATCTACGTAGAAAATCAAAAAGGAAAAAAGAGAAATAAAAAACATGTTACATGTGAATTTTGGTTAAAAAATCTAATTTTTTTTGCACTACATTTTACCAAAAAATTTCAAACCTGACTTTTAGAAATTTATATGTACTTAATTTTAAATTGTTTACATTTATTTTCTTGATCTTGAAAGTATAATTTTTTGGATAAAAAAGAAAGAAAAAGAAGATAATAACTCAAAATTTCGGATCTCATGAGTGGTCCAATAATGAAGCTCCAAAACAGTCCATATCAAAACGACACCTTTTGTTTTTGTAGTTTTGGTAATCAATCGTAAATAAATAACTATATAAAGGAGTTCGAAACTGAACTTCCTTAAATATGATATTCGGCTTGGATCATTTGAGAAAATAAACATATATCACTTCCCCTATTGTTGTAATATTGATGGGGCGGTGTTTACAGAGTGTGTTTATATTGATAGTTGATATCCCAGATGCCAGTCTTGTCAGCAAAGCATTCACATACGTTGACCTTAATTAACCTTATCAAATCACGCTTATATTTGTCTGTGAAATACTGAAATCGTCAGGTCTCACATTGACTAATTTTATGGTTCACGTTGATATTTGGCTAATGGAAACCGACCACGTTGTTTACGTTTTTCTTTGCTAGGACAAAGAGTCTACTCCTTATCCTTATGTCCTTTGCTGTCTATGTGTTTTTTGTTTATCATGATGATGAACCAGAACATTCTGTTGAAGTAAACCCCCGAAATACACAAGAAGTTGTTCGTAGCGTTCGTATCAAATTCTTAATTTGTAAGATGTCCAGAGTTAGAACTTAGGAAGCACGGACATGAAAGATTATATAACATACCTCAAGTACGATATGCGTATAACACTAGTACTATATAGTACTATATGGGTATGACACTTAAAATGAAGTTTCCATATATGCTTCTTAGGTTAGGACTATGGGTTTGAGGGATTTATTACATTTTGTTAGGCTAAGCATGTTTTTGGATAAGTTTCAAATCCGCCCCATATTTTCATCATCAGTTTTATTTTTTATTAGATATACACAATGATACTTGTGGGGCCAGTCGCCGGAAAAACTAACAGAGTCCATAAAAAGTGGGCTTGTGGCCCAATGGCCCAGTCCGAGGACACTCACCCGTCCGAGGATACTCCTCTGTCCAAGGATACTTCTCTGTCCGAAGACGAGGTTCATTCCTCAAACCAGCTTTTGAAGTGGATGTAACTATCTTAGTTGTCAAGGAGTTTCGCAGAGTTACATGCAAACTAAACTAAATGAATATTGATCAAAGGAGGAACCGGAAAAGGTAGCAAATATCTCCTAAAAGCTGCTGCCTCCACATTAAATGCATCCCACCTAACTTTCTGGCCGCATTAATGTGGAGGTGATACCTGAACAGTAACCAAGCAGCCTTATAACCACCAAGCGGAGGATCCGGGACGTGCTGGATGGGACAGAAAGAAGTTCCCAGAAGGGAACTTACACGTGTACGGCGAAAATAGAACGGAAAAGTAGTATATAAGGTGAAATCGAAATACTCAAAGGGGGGATTTTGGAGGAAGGAGAAAAAGAGGAGAGGCATTGAAAACGGAGCCAAGAGAAAGAAAGAGAATATCTATCCCTCATTTGCCTGGAAATTCCTTCTGCTGTGCCGCAACTATGTCTCTTTCTATTTACTGGAGCTAGTTCTTACGTCCACACTCTACAAATTTCATTGTCCAGGGTCCAAGACAGTTTGAGTCCCTACAATTGGATTTTGGAGGAAGGAGAAAAAGAGGAGAGGCACTGAAAACGGAGCCAAGAGAAAGAAAGAGAACATCTGTCCCTCATTTGCCTGGAAATTCCTTCTGCTGTGCCGCAACTACGTCTCTTTCTATTTACTGGAGCTAGTTCTTACGTCCACACTCTACAAATTTCATTGTCCAGGGTCCAAGACAGTTTGAGTCCCTACAATACTTTTATTTAGAAATTAATAACAAGTTGTTCTATTATATAGTCTTGTTAGTAAGATAAATTCTTCATTATATCAAACGCGTATTTCAAGAGAACAAAATTTCTTTCATTATTTTCTTTTCGTTTATCCTTGACTTGGCCGTAGATATTCAGTCCTAATCATGCATGTTCTTTCACCGCTAAACTAGTCTGACATTAAAAAAGGCATTTGACTTTCTTTTTAGTAAGATAACGATTAAAAAACACAAATAAAACAAAACTAAAAAACACAAGACATCTGGTAGTTCAAGTTTTACAATTTTTTTAAAACTTTTTTCTAGCATATTGCGAAAGTGAAGTTTGGCCTCCAACCAAAACCATTTTTAGGTCAACTTTCTTCTTAAATTTTAAAGAGTGTATAACGTAGACATGTCTGGACAAAGATTTGAAGTTCATTGATTTTCTCCGAATATAAATTAGCCTGAGAACAGCCTGTATAAGTAGATATTTGTTGGTCAACGTTTCATGACTATGACGCTTACCTAACCTATTCATATTAATATAAACTATAAAGTTTTTTTTTGCTGCTGCCTAATTGAAGATATGAAGAAATCAATTATTAATTGATCAAGAAAGTGAAACCTAAAACAAGAGCTTTACGTTAAAACAATGGATTATCTTTTTTTTTTTTTTGGCTGAAGCTAAAAGGCTAAAATGCAAAACTCACCCTTTAAATTTCACAATTTTTTATTTTAGTTCTCTAAGTTTGCATTTTGTCATATCCGTTCTCTAAGTTTCAAATTTTCTCAATTCAGGCTTCCGTTAACTCAACATCCATATTTGCCGTTAAGCTGCCCAAAATGACATCGTTTTGGCCATTATTTAATATTTAATATTTATTTTATTATTTATTTTTTAATTAAAAAAAACGTTAATTATAAAAAAAAAAAGAAAAAAAAATTAAATTAAGCAAACGTGTCGTCCCTCCCCCATCTGAAGAACACGATACAAATCCCACCCACCCGTAGCCTAACCCAATAACTGAGACTAAGATGGAGAAAGAGAAATAGAGATTGAGAGACCGAAATGATCTGCATCTTGCCGTCCATCTCTCAAAGCTTAAAAAAAAAACTTTGAAAAAGGACTAAATGACCTTTGAAAGGAAAAAAAAAAAAAAAAAATTTGTGTTGGGATGCAAAGATTGTTGAAGACTTTGATGGGAAAGATTATATTACTTTGTAGCTAGAAGAGATCGTACACTATCAATAATCTCAATGACAAAGATTAAGGACGAGGGGTCACTGCCATTTTCTAGAAGATCAACCTCTGGAGACATTTTCGAATTTTATTTTATTTTTTTGTGGGTTAAAATTTGGTGATTTAGTTTGATCAATCTATGTTTGTTTGTTTGTTTTGATTGATGGTGTAGAAAGATACATGTTGATCTGTATGACAGGAGTCTGAGGCAGCAACATCCTCTTTTGGTCCTTCGATCTGTGTCTCATCTCCCTGTAATTTCTGGGTTTTTTTTTTAAATTAAAAATAAATAAAAAATAAATATTAAATTAAGGCCAAAATGACATCATTTTGAGCAATTTAACGGTACCAATAGACAGACTGTTAACAGGGGATTGAATTGAGAAATATTGAAACTTAGAGGATTGAAATGACAAAATGTAAACTTAGAGGATTGAAATGACAAAATGTAAACTTAGAGGACTGAAATGAAAAATGGTGAAACTTAGAGGGTGAGTTTTACATTTTAGCCAAGTTAAAACAATGGATTCAATATTAAATTTAGTGCATAGTACCTGTCTGATATCTAACTTGGGTTGCATTATAACATATGTCAATATATTATACTGTATATATAAAAACTATAACATCAATATCCAGCGCATGTAAGAGCACCCGCATTTGAGCTTGTATATGCCAAATGTTAAGAACATTTGGCATTTAAGCCCCAAAACCCATCAGCAATGGGAAGGCCATATCCCATATGCAAAAAAAATTTTGAGATTTAGCTACAGTACCATCTTAAATGTAAGATGGTACTGTAGCTGAATGGTATAAAAAAAATAATTTTTTAATGCTTTTTATCCCGGGAATTTCTCTCTCCTCCCTCCTTATTTCTCATCTTTTCTCTCTTTCTCCGTTCTCTCTTTCTCCTCTGCTCTGTGCTCTCTTCAGACCCAATACTCTGCCCCTCTCTCTCCAATAAGTTTTAGATGCTTCTCTCTCTCCGATGACCCTCTCTCTCCGATAATGATTCCGATGAGCATCCGTGCTCCGATCCCTTTACCGATTCACAGGCACTCATAAATCCAACAATCTAGATACCCATTTCACTTTTCACTCCATTAAGATTTGTGGGTTTGGATTCACCGATTTAGTCATCCCTTTTTACCGATTCACTCATCCCTTTACCGATTCACTCATCTCAAGGGTTTGTGGGTTTGGATTAAGATTTTGTTTGCAAAATCTCTTCACGAAGCTCCGTCGGTCTCTGAAATCAAATCAAAATCAAAAGCCTGGTAAGATTTTGAGTTT
The DNA here is from genome assembly GCA_023736055.1 of Quercus glauca. Lineage (NCBI taxonomy): Eukaryota > Viridiplantae > Streptophyta > Magnoliopsida > Fagales > Fagaceae > Quercus > Quercus glauca. The sequence continues at coordinate 29,543,363 of CM043326.1, forward strand.
TTGTGTTTATGTTTCTTTTCTCTTTCTGCAAGAAAATTTGTGTTTGTGTTTTGGTTTTGATCAAATAATTGCTGTTGATGTTTGCAGAGGTGGGATTCAGCTTGGTTGATTTTCTTTGCATTTGGTTCTCATTCACTCTCTCCTCGTCGGTCTCTCACTTTGCTTTGCTTCAAATTTGGGTCCTCAAAAGAAAGGTACGGAACCCAAACCCAAATCCCTTCTCATCTCAGATCCCTTATTTCTTCCACATTTTGATATTATCCATGTCTTTGTTCTAAATTCCTATTGTGAACATGAAAATTTTGTTGTACTATTCGGATTTTGTAAAATGCTTGTTGATTTATGCATTATTTTTTTGTAGCTCGTAATGGGATTTACATAAAAGTGGGTTTGCATGTGTATTATTTTGCTTCATTGATAATTGGTTATGTGAACTTGATAGGGAAGATTTTAGAATCGTGCTTGAAGACCATTTGGAGTCTTTCTTCACCTCTTCTCTCTTTCTCTCTTTGTTCATATTCTCTGCCGCCTTAAGATTTTTGACCCCATACTACTGTTAACAGCATGTAGTTTTCTTAAATAACTAAGTCAAGTTAATGACATTCTTTCTTAATAACCTTTGTCTTTTCTTCGTGTTATTTATCTGTTCTTGGAGGACTACTGTATGGCTATGACATTGGTGCTACATCTTGTGCCACAATATCTATAGTGGTATGCTTTTAATGTAATTTTGAATTGTAGTGGCATTATATTTATCTGACTTAGCTTGTTTTCATTCTTTTGAATGAAAATTCTCATTTAAGAGCCAAAAAAGTATATTTGTATTTCCTTGCTTAAAGGACACACTCTAAAACTGCAGCTTAGATAAGATAAGCAATTATTTTTTGACCCCATACTACTGTTAACAGCATGTAGTTTTCTTAGATAACTAAGTCAAGTTAATGACATTCTTTCTTAATAACCTTTGTCTTTTCTTTGTGTTATTTATCTGTTCTTGGAGGACTACTGTATGGCTATGACATTGGTGCTACATCTTGTGCCACAATATCTATAGTGGTATGCTTTTAATGTAATTTTGAACTGTAGTGGCATTATATTCATCTGACTTAGCTTGTTTTCATTCTTTTGAATGAAAATTCTCATTTAAGAGCCAAAAAAGTATATTTGTATTTCCTTGCTTGAAGGACACACTCTAAAACTGCAGCTTAGATAAGATAAGCAATTATTTTTTGACCCCATACTACTGTTAACAGCATGTAGTTTTCTTAAATAACTAAGTCAAGTTAATGACATTCTTTCTTAATAACCTTTGTCTTTTCTTCGTGTTATTTATCTGTTCTTTTAAAGTGAACTCCACACTAACTGTTTTAAGTTCCTTATTTAAAAGGGATGAGTACACAAGAAGAGATAACACGATGGGCTAATATGTCACAAATGGATGATGATTTTTTGGCACCACTTTTAAGTGAGTCTCAAAATACTTCAATGCGCATCCAAGAGTCTTGTCCGGAAGTTGAAATTGTCACCCCTAATCCAACAAAACGTGGTGGCAACTTCAGTGTAGATGAGGACAACCTCCTTGTCTCTGCATGGCTTAACACTAGCGTGGATGCCGTGCAAGGTACTGACCAAAGGATTGCCAAATTTTGGAAGAAAATTTGGCAATACATAGACCAAAGGAGTGCTTCAAGCAAGATTCGCAATTGTGCGTGGGCCAGCAAGATTTTTCTATAGTGAAACGCTCCAAGACATCATGAAAGCATGCGTAATTCTTCATAACATGATCATTGAGGATGAGCGAGATGTAAATGAAGCGGTGGAAGAAGATTATGAGCAAATTGATGACAATCCTACTATACAACTGTCACTGGAGAACACAAATGAATTTACGGAGTTCATTGAAACCCATCAATGTATTCGAGATCATAATATTCATTCTCAACTCCAATTAGACCTCATTGAACATTTATGGCAATTACAAGGGGAGTTGTAAGAACTTAAGTGTGTGAGTTATGCATGTGGGGTTTTATTGTAATTTGATATATGTACAAGTCTTCTAAAGACAACATTGATAGTTATGTATGTGGATTGTATTTATATATATGTATGTGGATTATAAAAGTTGGCAGGTTGAGTACATTGATATTTGGCAGGTTGTATGTATATATATGTATGTGGATTTTAAAAATTGGCAGGTTGTATGTATATATATATATATATATGGATTATAAAAGTTGGCAAGTTGAGTACATTGATATTTGGCAGGTTGTATGTATATATATGTATTTGGATTTTAAAAATTGGCAGGTTGAATATATTGATATTTGGCAGGTTGTATGTATATATATGTATGTGGATTTTAAAAATTGGCAGGTTGTATGTATATATATGTATGTGGATTATAAAAGTTGGCAGGTTGAGTACATTGATATTTGGCAGGTTGTATGTATATATATGTATATGGATTTTAAAAATTGGCAGGTTGTATGTATATATATGTATGTAGATTTTTTTTTTTTTTTTTTTTGAGAAACTGTATGTAGATTTTTTAAGTTGGCAGGTTGAGTTCATTGATATTTGGCAAGTTGCATTTATATGTATGTATGTGGATTTTTAAAGTTAGCAAGTTTGAGTAAATTGATATTTGGCAAGTTCTTTCTAAAAAAAAAAAAAAAGGAAAAATTGGCAGGTTCTATATATATATGTGTGTGTGTGTGTGTGTGTGTGTGTGTGTGGATCATTAAAATTGGCAGGTTGAATACATTAATATTTGACAGGATGCATCTATAAATATATATGTAGATTTTACATTAATATTTGACAGGTTTGATGGAATGTATATGTATGTGGATTTTTAAAGTTGGCAAATTTGAGTACATTGATATTTGGCAGGTTCTTTCTTAAAAAAAAAAAAAAAAAAAAAAAAAAAAAAAAAAAAAAAAAAAGGTTGTTGAAATAGTTGGAAAGAAATTGAAAAAAAAAATTGAAAGGTTGTTGAGGATATTCCATCCGTTGGAATAGATGAATTTGAAAAAGAAGAATAGTTGAATTTGAAACAAAAAAATGATAGTTGGAAAAGTAATAATAAAGAAAGATTAAAAAAATAATATTTTAATAAAAGGATGAGATATAGAGTTTTGGGATGTTAGGTCTATTGTAAAATGGTATGGTATAATTGATAAAATAATTTTTTAAGATGGTAAAATAAGATGAGATATAGCATCCGGATGTGGATGCTGTAATGGAAACACACAAAGTATGCCGAATGCTATTCCTGTTATATACATATATCAATGTTGTCACTCCGGATGGATAACACTGATCACGTATCAACTACATCTACATCAGATAGGAAAACGAGTCATAATGAATTGGTAAGACAGGAGAGGCCAGGTGGCGGTGGCGAGGTATAAAAGAAAGCATTGTTGTCATTACATCTTATTACTCTGAGGGAGCATGATGATCATAACTAAAACATTGTCATTGCGTGACAGAAAAGAAAATGACAAATTATAAAAATGAATAATTTGATAAGAACAGAAACTACATCTGTCCTTAATAGAAAGATGCCAAGTGTAGTTTCATATTTATATAATCATTCTTATCCATTAAAAAAATGCCCGAAAATATATAGTCATTATCATGTGGAATATGCGAGTACAAGTGTAGTTTCATATTTATATAATCATTCTTATCCATTAAAAAAATGCCCGAAAATATATAGTCATTATCATGTGGAATATGCGAGTACAAGTTTTCTTCTTCTTCTTCTTCCATTTTACTAATTAATAAAAAAATTGAAGTTATATTTTTGTATTACGGGATTAAAAAACGAAGATAGACAATATGAACAAAACCATATTTTGAAACCAACCAAAGGCCCTTTGTTTTGTGATCCAAGCCCATCCAATGCCTTTATATATACAGACTAACTCCAGAGTCCAGAGTCCAGACCATCAAATTTACTGTAAAAGCAGCTTGCCATAATTACAGCCTTTAAAACCACATGAGGGACTAGCGTTAGTGCACTCCTAGAATATAAATTTTTCTTTGGAAATGTATACATACATAAGTGGATACTTACCTACCAAGTCAACAGTTTTTTTCCTCAAACATATATGAATCAATCTACTGATTGTCCCAGATGTCAACAAGTGGAAAACCCCATCCGTGTTCTAAGAAAGTACTGTACATGATCGCAACAAAATATGCTTTCCAGCTCCCAATCTCAATCTTTTCCAATTTTTCATTTGTGATATTTCTAGATGGCTTCATCTATTCTTAACCTGAACAACCACAACGCAACTTGGGCCACACTTTTTGCTTTCACTATTTGGTCCATTTTGCTAGCACGCAATCATCATTTTATCTTCCGTAATATATAAAGTATAAACAACCTCGGCATTCATTCGCTGCATTGTTCTAAACAATGTCATTAAATTCACGCACTTGTGTTGCGCCCAGAAGGTTTCAAACATTCCCACCACACACACACATATAAATAAGTTGATTAAGAAACTGGTAAATGCATATCATGTGATGTAACGTGTTCATTTTCAAAGCATGCTATGATGATATGTATTGGTATTATATAGATAAACAACACCATGTGTTGAAATATAATTTGTACATATCAATATATTTGTCATAATACTAAACATGTGATATATAATTTTAAAATTTTGAATGAAATAAATGCATTTCTTTATTATGATATTTATGTTCATATTTTTATTGTTATTTATAACAATTAATTCTCAATTTGTCATTTACCTATTAATTTTTCTAATCATTCACCTTTAATATAAAAATATCACTACTAAAGTTAATGATTAAATTAATTTTAATTTGTCTAATCAACATTCCTAGCTAGTAAAACTTTCTCGAAAAAAAAAATCCTAGTACAACTAATGATTCTACAGAGCTACTAATGTCATGTTATTAGCTGAGCATTTCGAACGGAGCCCTGTTTACTCTTGAGTCCTAACCTTCAACCCCAATAAGATTAGAGGATTAATGATCTAACCATTGTTGTAGTTGCACATGGTCTACTCGGCAATACAGGTGACCTTACCTTGCTTTAGGAAGGTGACGCATATAGTTGTAATTTCCATGACTCACAAATAAAAGTTCTTTCATAAAAGTAATATATATATATATATATATATATATGTGTGTGTGTGTGTGTGTGTGTGTGTGTGTATACCAATAGGACTTTCATACCATGGCGCCTCCATGATTATTGTTTAGGGTGGTCAATGATAAAGATAAATTATACAAAATTTTAAATAAAAGAAAACTTAAATATATTGACATTACAAAAAAAAAAAAACAAAAAAACAAAAACAAAAACCGAAATGCATAAATTTTTACAATTGCTTTCTATGATGATTCATATTTTGCATTATCAATCCAACAAGCTATATTTTTTTCAATGTACATAGCCAAACAATCATTCATCCATTGATCTCCCGTTTGATTGATTTATTTCAAATCTGTTAAGATCTAAATGAGCCTTTTCTAAAGTTTAAAATTAACAAATTTTTACTTTTGTTGTTGGGCATATTAATTTTTTTTTCTCAGATTTTAGATCAAATTGGTTTGTTATTGAGTTTTTTTTTTTTTTTTTTTTGTATGATTAAAAAGTCTAAGATATTGTTCAGATGATCATATTTAAACTTATTTTAGCAGACTTTAAAAAAATCTAGAGTTAAGGTGTTCAAATATTTATTTTAGGTGGTCAAAAAAAATTAATTTATATATATATATATATATATATATATATATATATTGGGGCCAGTTTAGGGGGTTCATTTGAACCCCTTGGGCTCCAAGTGGAGCCGCCCCTGCTTTCATATTAGTTTCTAGAAAGAGATAAAGATGTTATTAAAAAAAAAAAAGAAAAAAAAAGATGTTATATATAATAAAAAAAAAAGCTTGGATTATTCTATAAGATTTTTGTTTTTGTTGTGATATTTTCTTATTAAATACTTAGATAATATTATTCAGTTTTTGCTAAAAAATAGTTTGATTTGATGGGATAAATTATTTGTAATTTGAAGTATATTTTTATTAATGAAACATGTAATTTTATTTAAAAAATTCGTAATAGTTGTGGGAGAAATTAATAAGAAGTAGAGTTTTACAAGGTGGGGTGGGGTTTCATGGAACTCTAAGGGGCAGGAATGGGGTAAGAAAATTTTCCTCGTTATGCAGGGCAGGGTGGAAATGTGATAAAACAAAAACATACGGGACGGAGGTGAAAACCCCATCCTTTAGCTCCACTCCGCCTTATTGACATCCCTAGATTAAAGTGTTGGCATGGTAAGTGAAATATGGCCAAAATGCTAGAGGTGAAAGCCCAATAGTGAAAACTGTTTTGGTCCAATGGGTGGCTTGGCCCATCAATGCACTAGTTAGGCTAGATAAAAATGATCTCCTATTCTTTCTCTCTCTCTCTCTCTCTTTTTTTTTTTTTCTTTTCTTTTATTTAATCTCCTATTCTTCTTGTAATAAGTGGGTTTGAAGCTCACTAGGAGTTTCATGTAGGGCCAACTGAACCGGTAACTTAGGCCATTGCTAATATAATATAATATATTTATTTATTTATTTTAATATTTTAATTAAGGTTGCATCACCCTAGCAAAAATACTTTAAATCCTCTCTATTGGCCAATAGAATGTATTGTCTATTAAAAAGGCTTTCATTGTATCCAAACACACATAAACACTTTTGTCACTTCGGGAATATTTGATAAAATTGGAATTGGTGGAGGTTCCAGTGGAACTTGTTAGGACATAGGTGGAACTTGTTAGAGGCATATGTTATGTAAATTGGCTAATTCTTTGGCAAAATGCACTTTACTTGTAATTGGGTAGATCTAGGATGGGTTTAGTACTTCAACAAACAAGAGTTCAAGTTTAGTGTTGAAACCATGCAAATCTGTCCAAAAAACAAGTGAAGAAGTGCTGTTTATTAAACCTCGACAGATTCATATCTATCGAGGTTTAATGATGGAGCTTAACAACAGCTCAACAAAAGATGTATCTATAGAGAATTACAAAATCAGAATTTTCAAATTTGATTTCACGCATATCCATGTGTATTTGTGTAAGGTTTCTTTTCTCATAACCCTAGACATATATAAGGATTATTTTAAGGGCCGTCTCAAGTGTTGCAAAGTGATACAATTTGCCCTAGTTCATCATATTCTCTATAGAAGCTATTGCGTCTTTGCGCCAAGGGTTTTGTAACCAAGGAGCTTCTTGATCTTCAATTATTGGATGAACTGAATAACTTTGTAGCCAACATTTTTCTTAAGTTGGTGTGTTAGTCACGTACTGGGATCCGTGCATTATTGGTTAGTCACGTACTGGGAGCCATGCATTGAAAGGAGAGATTGCCGCTAGATTACAAGTCCAATTGGGTATTGGGGTAAGGGTTCAACTGTAGGTTGGTATTAGATACTAGGATTTCTTTTACTTGTAACCGCTTTTTTTGATAATAGTGGATTATCGAGAGTGGTGACCTTAAATTTACCCGATGGGGTTTTGCTTCGGTGATTTTCCCCATTCGTAAACAAATCACATTGTCAAATTTATTTTCCACTGCATTTAACTTAGTTGGTGATTTGTTTGTACTACCACACTTATTGCACGTAATTGAGTCTAATTAATTTACTTGACTAATTAATTGATTAATTTTACCAAATGGGTCAATACATTCTTGGCCTATCAAGTGGTATCAGATCACAAGCACACTTTGATTAGGGTTAATCTTTGCTGTGTGATCCATTGACCCCTATTTGCCATGGATAGAGGACAGTCTCTAATTATACCTCTTTTATTTGATGGCACTAACTATGTATACTGGAAAGTACGCATGAGAGCTTTTTTGCAGTCTTTAGATAAGAAAGTGTGGCAAGTAGTGGAGATTGACTGGACTAAGCTAAAGGAAGCGCCGGCTGATTGGGACGATGCCAAGATCAAAGGGGTAAACTTCAACAACAGAGTATTGAATGCTCTATTCAATGCGGTCACCAATGAGGAGTTCAAGAAGTTATCCTTAAGACAACTTATGAAGGGATTAAGGCTGTCAAGGATTCAAAGGTTTAAAGGCTTACTACGAGCTTTAAAGAGATTAAGATGGAGGAGGATAAGTCATTTGACGAGTTTTATGCCAAGCTGAAGGACATAGTTAACTTAGCCTTCAATCTTGGGAAAACTATTCCCGAACCCAAGGTTGTAAGAAAGGTGCTAAGATCTCTACCTGAGAGATTTCATACCAAGATCACTGCCATTGAAGAATCAAAGGATATTGACTCTATTCATATAACGGAGTTGGTTGGCAACTTGCAAACTTATGAATTGGGTTTGACTAGAATCGGGAAAGGAAGCAAAAGCAAATGCATGTCACTGAAGGCCAAAAGTAATGAGACTGATGAGTCTTGATGATGAAGATTCCAAGATGAAATCCTACATTACTAGGCAGTTCAAGAAGTTCATGAAGAATGCCAATGTAAAAGGATTTGACAAGGACCGTAAGCAATTCAGTTCGTCTCAGTTTAAAAGCCAAGACAGAGAAAAGAAGGATGCTAAGGATGGTAGTCAATACACTATTCCCTCCAGACCAAAGTGCTTCGGATGTTAAGGTTTTGGACACATGAAACAATAATGTCCAACATATCTCAAGTCTATAGGGAAAAGCAAGGCCCTTGCTGCTACCTTGAGTGACACTGAGCCTGAGGATGAGTCAGATGACAGTGATGACAAGGGAATCTTGAATGCCTTCATTACCACAATGAATCCTACTGCACGGATTGTCGAAGAGGTAGATGAAGAAGAGGACTTGGTGGAGTCTAAGTTTAAGAAAATAGATGAACAAGATGACATCCATACAGCCTATGCTAAGTTGTATAAAGTTTCTGAGAAGCATGAGAAACTTTATAGGCTAGCCACTAAGAAGTTGAGTGATGTTGAGCTAGATTGAGAGGAGCTCTCTACAAAGGTTGATGAAGCAAATCAAACCATTGGAGCTTTGTGGTTCAAGAACAACTTCCTTGCTGAAAAGACAAAGAAGCTTGAGGCAGAACTGTTATAGGTTAGAGCTTAATTGAAGAGGACTTCCAGTGCAAAGCTCGATGAGATGCTTAGCTTTTAGAAATTTGCTTCTAATAGAACCAGCTTGGGGTAAGATTTCTCTTCTCCTAATATTGCCTCTTCTAGTACTACTGTGTTTGTCTCACCTGCTAATAATGTTAATTCTGAGAACAATGCATATAAAACTGAAATAGCTAGTGAGAACGTAGACGAGGGCAAACCTATTCTAGGAGCACCTCCTAAGATTGAAAAGAAAGAGACTAGAAACCCTAGGACTAAGAAGGTTAACAACAAAAAGTCTCAATCAAAGAAGCCGCATCTCTGTCATTACTGTAGAGCTTTAGGGCATACTCATCCAAATTGCTACAAGTGCTTAGCCATTCAATAAAGTAATAGTATGATCTCGTCCGGAAACTAGAATCAATTTCCGTCCTCTTTTGCTTATCTTGGAGATCTTTTTAAGGCCCTCATGTTTCTTTCGAACTTGAACAGTTTCAACTCTTCCCCCTCACCATTAGATCAAAGCTTTGCTCAAAGAAAAGGTTCTTCCAAAGTGTGGAAGGAAAAATGCTTAAAGTGATTTAGTCACTTTTTCTCTCTCTTCCCTTATCGTTCATGCATTACTTGTGTGTTTTGCTTTCTTATTTTTGAGTTAGTCTAGTTTTATGCTTTACTTTGTTTAACATGTTTTTGTTTGTTTATTTTCAGTTTTGCTTTATTTTGTTTTTCATTAAATATTTTTTTTTTTGAAAAATTAGAAAAATACAAAAAATAGTGTGTGTTTTGTGTATTTTGGTACTTGTGTACCTTGGATGGCCATTGAAACAAAGTTTTCTAAACTTTGTATCTTTTGTAGCTTAGATGAGCATCTCAATACACAACTAAGCAAGTGAGCTTTGTGGCTCATGTTTGTGATGAGTATGATTAAGATTGTCTCTTAAATCTCATAAAGTGGACGGATCCAACAATACGTAGAATTAAGTCCATAAAGTGGACGGATCATCCAATAGGATGATGATTATAAGTCCATAAAGTGGACGGTTTCAACAACACATTGAATTAAGTCCATAGAGGGGACAAGTTCATCCAATAGGATGATAATTATAAGTCCATAAGGCGGACGGTTTCAACAACATGTTGAATTAAGTCCACATAGTGGACGGGTTCATCAAATAAGATGACCATTATAAGTCCATAATGCGAATGGGATCAACAACACGTTGAATCAAGATTAAGTGGATGGGTTCCACAGCTTGGTAAAATTAAAACTACAAGTCCACATAGTGGACGGGGTCATCGACAGGATAAATTAAGATTACGTCCATACGTGTCGGGTTTTAACAACATGTTAAACTAAAATGACAAGTCTATAAATGGACAGGTTCAACTGAATGGATTCATCCTATGTTATGAGTTATATATAACCAAAGATAGAACGGATTTATCCAGACACATAAGAATAGACGGATAAAAGAGTAAGTAAATCAAATCTTACTTAGTCCTATGAAGGGAGATGTTTACGAATAGAAAACAATGGTTAAATTAAAATTTAAACTATTCTTTAAATCCTTACAATTTTGCCACAAAAAAAAAACTACTGTTGGGGAGGAGTACTTTCAATCTTCTCTTTTACAATAACGACATCAGATTGATGGGCGCCATCCTCGATGGTCTTAATTTGAGCTGACTCTCCTTCTTCAAGAGGGTCGTCGTCAGCAAGCAAATCATTTGTGCTCTCAGAGTGGACGGGTTGAATTGAAGTCTGGGCCTGGGCGTCAATGTTGACATAAGACACATCTAGGTCTGGATAGGAAGCCTTAACCTGACGGAGGGCGTCGTCAAAACCTTCTGCAAACGAGCCTCCAAGTTCAGCAAGGAGGGCGTCAGAGTCACAATACTCACGTATCGCCTCCTCCTTCGCTTGACGGAGCCAGTCCTTGGAGTTCGTGATCTCCTTTTCCTTATCTTCTAGGACCTTCCACAGAAGCTCCATCTGCTTTTCAAGCTCTCCCCTAACTTACCAGTTGGAGATGAGCAGCAAAAAGGTGTAGAGGGCAACGCGGTTTCCAACTCTTCCAAGAAGGCACGTAAGACATATCTACGGATGGTTCAGAATGTCCAGCTGATGGGTACACCCCGAAGATGGCATGAATCGAAAACCCCGTAATTAGGTTCACGGAGGAAGATGCCCGACGTCTACACCACCCACAGGATGACACACTTGTAGTCAGCATACGGGTCGGAGACTACAACACCCATTAGGTTCTGGTGGACAACAGGAGCTCAGCGGATATCTTATACTATCAGGCATTTCTGCAGATGAGAATGGAGAAAGAACGGTTGATTCTGACCAACGCACCACTCGTAGGATTTGAAGAAATAAGGGTGTATCTCCTAAGAGCAATCATACTGCCCGTGACGGTCGAAGACTACCCTCAGCAGATCACCAAGGATGTCACCTTCCTAGTCGTTGATTGCTCGTCTGCGTACAACGCCATATTGGGACGTCCTACTTTGAATTCATGGAAAGCTGTGACCTTAACCTACCATCTGATGATCAAATTTTCCACCGAGTATGGAGTTGGAGAAGTAAAAGGTGATTAAATGGTTGCACGCGAATGCTATGTTGCCATGTTGGAGATGGATGATCATTTGCAGACCATGTGCATAGAGGAATAGAGAACAACAGCAGAACCGGCGGAAGAGTTGGAAGAAGTACCTTTTGACGATTCTAGACCTGAGCGGACAACGAGGATAGGTACTCTAGCCAACTGGCCAGTACGTCAAGCACTCACAACATTCCTGAGGGAAAACCAGGACGTATTCGCCTTGAGTCATGAGGACATGCTAGGGATTGATCCGTCGATCATAGTCCACAGGTTGAATGTGTCGCCCTCATTCTCTCCCGTTCGGCAAAAAAATGAGTGTTCGCATAAGAACGAGATGAAGCCATAGTTGAGGAGGTTCGGAAATTACAGGTAGCAGACTTCATAAGGGAAGTACACTACCCCGACTGGCTGGCAAACGTGGTTATGGTCAAGAATGCCAATGGAAAGTGGAGGATGTGCGTAGATTTCACGGACCTAAATCGGGCATGCCCTAACAACAGTTATTCGCTCCCATGAATTGACACCTTGGTAGACTCAACTGCAAGACATCAACTACTAAGCTTCATGGATGCATTCTCTGGCTACAACCAGAGAATATAAAGTCCATAAAGTGGACGGATTCATCCAATAGGATATAATTATAAGTCCATAAAGTGGATGGATCCAACAACACGTTGGATTAAGTCCATAAAGTGGACGGGTTCATCCAATAGGATATAATTATAAGTCCATAAAGTGGACGGATCCAACAATATGTAGAATTAAGTCCATAAAGTGGACAGGATCATCCAATAGGATGATGATTATAAGTCCATAAAGTGGACAGTTTCAACAACACATTGAATTAAGTCCATAGAGGGGACAGGTTCATCTAATAGGATGACAATTATAAGTCCATAAGGCGGCCGGTTTCAACAACATGTTGAATTAAGTCCACATAGTGGATGGGTTCATCAAATAAGATGACCATTATAAGTCTGTAATGCGAATGGGATCAATGACACGTTGAATCAAGATTTAGTGGATGGGTTCCACAGCTTGGTAAAATTAAAACTACAAGTCCACATAGTGGACGGGGTCATCGACAAGATAAATTAAGATTACATCCATACGTGACAGGTTTTAACAACATGTTAAACTAAAATGACAAGTCTATAAATGGACGGGTTCAACTGAATGGATTCATCCTATGTTATGAGTTATATGTAACCATAGATAGAACGGATTTATCCACACACATAAGAATAGACGGATAAAAGAGTAAGTAAATCAAATATTACTTAGTCCCATGAAGGGAGATGTCTACGAATAGAAAACAATGGTTAAATTAAAATTTAAACTGTTCTTTAAATCCTCACAATTTTGCCAAAAAAAAAAAAACTAATGTTGGGGAGGAGTACTTTCAAGCTTTTCTTCTACAATAACGACATCAAATTGACGGGCGCCATCCTTGATGGTCATAATTTGAGCTGACTCTCCGTCTCCAAGAGGGTCGTCGTCAGCAAGCAAATCATTCGTGCTTTCAGAGTGGACGGGTTGAATTGAAGTCTGGGCCTGGGCGTCAATGTTGACATGAGACACATCTAGGTCTGGATAGGAAGCCTTAACCTGATGGAGGGCGTCGTCAAAACCTTCTACAAACGAGCCTCCAAGTTCAGCAAGAAGGGCGTCGGAGTCATAATACTCATGTATCGCCTCCTCCTTCGCTTGACGGAGTATATCCTTGGAGTCCGTGATCTCCTTTTCCTTATCTTCTAGGACCTTCCACAGAAGCTCCATCTACTTTTCAAGCTCTCCCCTGACTTACCAGTTGGAGATGAGTAGCAAAAAGGTGTAGATGAAGGATGCACCAAGTGAACGGCATGTTTGTCTAACAAGGGTGATGGTAGCGCTCTGATTGTAAAATTTCTGAGGAAAGTGGAAAATGAGTGAAGAGGAGGCAAGTTTATATAGAGGGAACAGCATGGAAGACGAAGGGACGCTTTGTTCCAAGAGATTGACCATTAAGTAGATGTCACGTGTCTTTACGACATTAATGACCCTAGGCCAGCCTGTCAGGCTAGGTATGTTTCTTAGGAGACAAATTGAACTGTCACTCCTCGGGTCCGTCCACTCAGAGATCACGGACCTATAGAGTGAGGGGACAACTGAAGAGAGTAAAATTAGGGATGACGAATCCATTTAAATAAACCTGACAGCTCTAGATCAGTAGGTTGATAGTGGACGGATCCAAAATGCACGGACGCAAGGTGGACGAGTCTAGAAGCCACGCGGCATCCACTTGGTTTAAGTGGTCTCTAAGGAATTCTGAATGAAAACAACTTGCATCTCATGATTAACCCTAACTCATAGAGTCCCAATATGAATAGTATCCTAATATGAGGAGGATTCCGTAATATACGCCCATTAATGATGACCTTACCTCAAAATCCCATACTAGTTTGGATCATTTTTGTCACTCCATACATAAGTGTGAGCTTGTAACTTCTTAGAACTATCCTGCAAAAAGTAAATCACTTTCCTTCTTAGCATTGTTTTAGAAAGCAGGAATTTTTCAAAAATTATTATCAAGACTAAATAGCACCACTTTTCTAAGTTGTTATCAGGTATAATGAATGATAAGCCTGATTTAAACCCTCCCCCTTGAAATTGATCATGCACTTCCAACAAGTAAAAATACCTAATGAATTTAATTTCAGTTTTCAATTTTCATTCCTATTTGGGAGTAAACGAATTGGTAGCTTAGCTTATGTCAGGCAGGTTAGATGCCAAAAAACCTATTGGTATACCTCTCCACGTCAGGCAGGGTACCTAACGGAATGAGGTTTCCAAAGCCTGGTAGGAAAATAAACCTTTATAATGAGTTTTTTTCTTTGTAACCCTATGTGAATTAAAGGGACAAACTATGATAGGATGTCACCCATTATAATTGAGAGAACATCACCCACTTTTACATAAAACAATCAGATTCTATTACAGTGTAAACTATTCAATAGAGTATGGAGGTCATATAAAAGAAAATAATGCAAAAAATATGAAATTTAATGCTTTTCCACGAAGGTGTACTTTGTGACCTATACGTGTAATGTTATTCATCATTCAATTATAATCACATATATGCAAAACGCGAAAAATGATCCTATCAAATTTTTTAAAAATGAGTGATGCCCTTGCAAGATTGATAGGACACCATCATAGTTTATTGTAGGATTAAAAGCATTACAAGCTAGTACCAAAATATTCTCCAAAAAAATAGAAACACTAGTACAAAAGTACACCTAACCATGCTGTTAGAGGAAACCGCTATTTTAAGGCCTTGCAGCGTCTTATGCCCACCTTGCTTTTTGTTTTTAGAAAATGTGGTCATTAGAAGAGGCACTTTTAAATTTGTACATCAACCTCCCCTTCAGGATCTCCTAATATGCAGGTATGTTTGTTAACCTGTAATTGATGCACAGAAAGCAATCAAGTGGATTTCCATTACACTCACCATCAAGGAAACCTCAACAGTTCTCCTTTCATACTCAGGGTCCGTTTGGCAATGTTGTTCTAATAACGTTATTTGTATTTTTTTGGAAATATGTATGGGTGAAAAAGTACGTGAAAATACGTGTAATATTGTTTAAACACTGAAAACTGTTGTTCAAAATACACTACAAACACCCCCTCAACATCCTCAAAAGTATCTAAAACAGGGACGGACACAGGATTTCAAGCTAGGGGGGGCCGGAGATAAGCGAAAAAAAAAAAAAAAAAAAAATTCAAACGCACATCCATATAGTCACTGGCGGAGCCAGGAAATTTTCTTAGGAGGAGCAAGTTAGTTGTGCCTACATTGTGTTAATATGTTAAGCCTACGTTGGCTCAAAATGCAAAAAACTCAAGTTAATTTGGCCCAAATTATGGCCAAAATTAAATTACTTTATTTCACAAACTAACTTTAAGTAAACTTGTGCCTACATTTTTTTCACTGTACTAAATTATTTGTACTTAGGTTAATAGGTTTGAACTTACCTTTTTACATTTTAGAGCTTTTCTAAGGAGTTACATCCAATGTTTCAGCATTTAAGATAAAAAATTAATTAATAGGTATGAAATTTTGAAGATTTATACAATAATTTTTGTTAAAAAAAAGTGTGAACAATGAAGTGCAAATTACTATTTAAGTGCAATTAGATCAAATCAAACAATTAAAAAATTATTTGTCCACCTACCATTATCAGATATAAATAGATAATCTAATATTCTAATATAAACCACATTATTATATATTATATTATTATTATTATAAATAGATTTATACAATATATATATTTTTTAAAGGTTTTCTTGGGTTTTTGAAAACTCTTGGGTTGGCTGGCTGGGGGCCTGAGCTAAAAATTAAGGGGGGCCCAAGCTAAAAACCAAGGGACCCAAACCTGTTTTTTTTAAATTTTACATACTAAAAAATTTTTTTTTTGGACCCAGGGGGGGCCCGGGCCCCCTTTGCCCTGCACCTGGGTCCGTCCCTGATCTAAAATATCTAATTCAGGATTTGTGATACCAAACAAGACCTGCAAAAATGTGAAAATTGGTCAAATTTATTATTTGATATTGTTATCATGAAGGGCATGAATTTTTCAGAAACAAAATCATAAATGCGGGTTAGATTTGCAAGGCCAACTTAATTATGATTCCAAGCATATGTGGAGTAGAACACCATTAGACACCAATAAATATTAATCTTATTTATTCTCTTTTTCACTACATATCTTGCTTTTTTTCAAGTTTCTAGCATCAAGAGATTCAAGACACAGGACAATAAGTCGGGGTTTGGGGACTAAAGTGGTGAACAACTCATGTGAGTAAAGGCCAACGATTTGTGCTCAAACATATTTCCACTGCTGTTCAGATAAAAAAACTTGAAATGGAACAAGTAAGATCATGCCAATGGAAGAAGAATGAGAACAGTGAATGTCACACTGAAACATCTCACAAAGTGAATGGGCACATTCATGTCATCCAAATAAATATGATTAATAATATTTCCTCGGAAAATGGTGGAGGAATAGAAACCTTCTGAAATGCACAAACTTCCTAGAGAGTTTAGAACTGCACCAGAAGTACCATGCAAGCACATCTATCACAAATGCTTCCCAATTTGCGTTGGCCTAGACCTTTTGTGCAACAATTATGTTGCATTTTATAGTTTAATGCACTGCATTTCAATTCAAAAAATCCATACTACGGCTGATTGATGAAATATGAATAATTTTTTTTTTTTTTTTACCATGGGCGTGTGCTATCTTCCAAGGTGTTTGCTGATGCAACTAAAGGATATCTGGTTCTTCCGTTTCTGGTGGATCTAGTAAAAAGGTCGTACCCAGTACTGGACAAGTTCCTTATTTCTACAGGGTTTGGGAGAGGTTGTTGATGGGAAACTTCACCCCAATTTTGAAGAGGTTAATTCATGGACTCAAATCTGCGATACATCGCTTTGAGGGTGGGCATCTGCCATTGCATGAAGGTACGATCTCTAGTAAATTAAATTAAATTTTATTGCTAATTGCAATCTGATTATGCCTATGAAAGGCAGGCATAACAGCTATTAGTTGGAACTATGAACATTCTATCAGTGACACCAGATGGTTCAGATTTTTGGAAGTTCTAAATACTATCTTATGAAATCTTCGATGTGATCGAACAAGTTTTTGAGTCTCCACTTTGTTTCAGAAAAGCTCGAATAATTTCTGGTCTGCCCCAAAATAAACAAGAATTTGAAGATAATAAAAACCTGCTCTAAACTTGCAGATAATGTGTGTGATAAATCATGAAACAATCTAATACTACAGATACATAAAATGTTTCATGCAACCTAAATTCTGATAAATAGCAATTGGGTAGATGCATGAAAAACTCTACAATTATGATTTAGACAAAATGAATGGATTTCAACCATACAGAAATAGACGGTACAATTATTTAAAGGAAACTAGGCCTTGAAATGAAATGGATGATTAACAAACATGCCTTTCCAGTTACTTTCTTATTCTCCACAGGTAGAATAGCTGGATAAACTCTTCCTTTGATGCTAAATCTATGACTTCAGGTTTAAAATCAATGTCCCAAAAAAATAAAAACAGTATGTTAGTAAACAAACAAGTGTAGATTATAGACAATCAAAGGCCAGAAGAGGTCCTAGAAAAAATAAAAATAATAATAAAGGATTGGAAAACTATAGGCTCAAATAAAATGGGTTTTTGCTTCATTTTTTTAAAAGTGGGATTTGTGTATAAACTAGAAAGCAACAAGAAGGATCAATCAAGTGCTTGGTTTAAGAAAAGAGAGAAAGAGAGAGAGAGAGAGACTAACAAGGAGTTGAGGATGGGCGGATGGCAGAGGAAGAGGAAGGAACACGGTTGACGAGAACCTTGACGACATCATCAGCTAAGAGGCTGCCGTATAACAACACGTTGTGATGATTATTGTCTATTTTCTTTTTAGTACTCGGCCCAAGTGGCTAATTACTGCTTGCTTTGCCATACCAATGTATAATAACAAACTGACCGTGGAGGACACGAGATTCTATTTACCATTCTATATATGAATGTCAGAAAACCAAAAAAAAAAAAAATTTTGCGAAGTCATGCACGCATGTATTGAATTGTGTATCAATTGATCCAGCATTCAACATTTCTATTTCTTTTTCTTTTTCTTTTCTCTTTTTATTGGAAACACCAATAAATACCAAAAACACCTTGGCATACTGAACAATTGATGCCTTCAATAAACACAACTTACTTACTGGGGATTTCTTTTTATATTTTCCCCTTACATTTTCACAAAATTTTGAACTATCCTATTAAAAAGCGAAAAACATATTCTTCTAATAATGGTATCAATTAAAATTTCCCATGAATTTTTCACAATCAATTGACCCTTCACATCTAAACAGAGTCAACTGGATTCTCTTGTTAGGTTGTTTTGTTTTTTTATTTTCTTCTTTGGTTTATCAAAGGGGTTAAAAAAAATTTTCTATCCACTAAAAAGGAATGACAAGAAATAACTAAAGTGAAGCTAGAGGCCTATCAACATTATGATTCTCCACTTCATATGTTCATTGGCTCAGGACTTGTTGAGTTCAGTATGTCCAACAGTGAGTTATGTGGCTCCAATTCCTCATGCCACGTTGGAAGTTTGTCAACGGGGTAGAAGTTTCTTTTCACCCCCTCCGAATTTATCTGCAAGAACATCAAAGACCAAGGGGTTTCAGTCAATTTGTGAGAGCATGTGAATGGTGAAAAAGAAACTACTTGGAAATGCTTAGTTACTAGCATCCAGCACAAATCTTACAATGACAGTACGAACAACACCACCGCTAGCACCATCACGGGCAATGGCAAGGGAAACTGCCTTAACCACTAATTGCTGCAGTAAAGCACCAAAAGAAAATTGTTAAGAGCCTAAAAAGCACAGAGAAAAAATAACAGTTCTATACTTTTATACATACATACACATATATATATATATATATAGTGGATGAGCAATGAGAGAGTAAGAGTTACAAGAAACGTTTTGCCCTCATACTCCATCCTTACACACACATTCCTCCTTTTGTAATGAGTAATGACAAATGAAAAGAAAAGAAATAACTGTGTTATCATGACTCTTCCTATTCAACTCCAAATAATTTTTTTTTTTAAATCACATTCGACCTTTTCAGATACAGCCAAGGGGAAATAACAAAACAAAAATATAAAAAAGTTGTCATGTTTATTACTTCTCCCTGATTGTAACCTTCAGTTGTTTACTGATGTAATCATAATAATGAGATCACATCTCAGAGAAACTTGAAAGGATTTTTATCATCACCAGATCACCTCAAAAGGCATTAAACTGATTTTGCATTTACAAAGATCAAGACCTACATACCTCAGCTTCATCCTTAGTCATTCCTTCTTTCCATGCTTGATCGAAAAATCCGTACAAGTAACTAGAACCAGATCCTGTGAAACACAAAGTATGTCAAACCAAACGCTCATGCAAAAAAATAGCACAGAAGTTGATATCGAAGATGGCGTCATAAAGAAAACTTTACCCAACATACATTACAAAAACACAAAACATATATACTAATTTATTGTGTTAGAACCAACAGTGAAAGAAAGATAACAATGTCCTATAATATGGCAAATATAAAGCTATTCCTGCAAGATCATGATTTTTCCACAAGATGAGTGTATGCTCCGCACGTAACAGGCAACATATAAAACTTATTCCATTAAACTCAAGATAGTAAATTCTGAATGTGAAGTGCTAAATGCAATTCATTCCAAATAGAAAGGAAATATAGGAAAGAAACAAACAATAAGGAGCCAGAGATATTAAGATTACAAGTTGCAGAATAACAATTAACAAATCCTTTTCTAAGCCAATCTTCTACTTTTATCACTAGACTCCTCAGGCAAAGCTCTCCCACACGGCCACACCTCCAAACCAGATTAAGGTTTTTCTGTTATTTTTATAAATAAATAAATAATTGTTGTAGCCCCAAGGGGAAAGGGGAAATTTCAAACCAGGCTTTAGTAACCCTTCATATGTATAGCCTACTAAAAGACTGCTAGAGAGCAGTTTATGCAGAATCTTACAGTGCACTTGCTACAAAAGAATATGGTACATTACAAAAACATATAATGATAATATAACAGTAACAAATTGAATGTACAGCACTCGCAAAACATAGGATACAAGGGAATATTTATTGATGAGACAAACAGAAGAAAAGCATACCTCCAATTGAAAAAGGCTGCTCTATTATTGTTCCACCAAGAGGAACTCCATAAATTTTACCACCTTCATACTTGTCCCACCCACCAACAATCATGCCAGTTTGTAACATGTTCTGCCAAGTCCAAATATTGTGACAAAGCAAGTATTTAGGTAAACTAGAAATAGTTTAATGGTACAACTTTTTGCTAATAAGAAATACTTTAATGCACAAATTGAAAACATCAAATAGGTTAAAAGTTATTAACCCCCACATACAGAGAGAAGTACTGTTTTAACCTTCACAAATAAATTTTTCTTAATGCCATAAACTGCATGGTGCAGCCCACAACTGGCTTGTTTGAGTATAAATATTTGTGTTCATGAAGAGTCCAATTCTTCTCATACAGAATTCTTAAAAATAAAATAAAAATCTCAAAATAAATCCTATTTTGATACTAATTTACTGTAACATGAATAGATATATGAGGCAAAAGAAGAAAACCGGCGTATTCAACGAGTGGCAACGAAACAATTATATATTATTCTGACCAAAGCAGGAAAGCAATCATATTCAGACCTTGTTATTATAGGCTAGTAACCTGACGAGGTTTGCAGCAACCTTGACAGTTGCAGGTTGCCCTAACTGTATCCTGTATATAAAGATAATTGATAATTAAAATTTCAGTACTTGAAACAGTAACTAACATGACAATGACATAAACCAAAACAACCAAAACGCTTTTAAGTTACTGCCAAATGCGATCGACATAATTCCCCCAACCTTCATTAAACCCATAGTTTCAATAGAAGCACCTCAGATTATCAACAAAGTAAATTACAGATGACTCTCAGTAATATAACGAGACATGATCCAAGAGAAACAATGTGCCAAACTAATCATACAATTTAAATGGTCAAGGAAATAAACAGGAACAGAACCACTCACGTGTGTTGATGAAGGAAGTAACGCACATAGTCTGAAACAATTTGCGAATCTGCAGCCTGCAAGAAGCAGACAAGTAAATAATACATGGAATCAGAATGACAGCCATACATTAGAGACTCAGCTGATAGATGCAGCAAACAAAGAAGCCGGTGAAGCAGTTTAACTTTCTTTACCATTCTCTAGAAGTACCACAATCCTTAATTCAATAAACTTGTAACCCCAAATTTTTCCAACAAGCAAGAACAAACATTACACAAACAATCAACTGGCCCCACGAACATACTTAAATTAAAACTATTATTCAATGCACAATCCTTTATGAGTGATATAAAAATCGATACGCCTCCTACAAAAGCTAATTAGTAATAACACAAATCACCAACCAAGAATGGTTATTAAAATTGAAGCATTTTCACCATAAGCAAATCAGGAACAACAATGAATGTGAGTTGTTTGAGAAAGAATAATACCGATCCAGAGCGACAAACGTAGACATTATCGGTCAGCTGAGTAATCTTGTCCGATGCACGGTTAGCAACATAGACTCCTACAAACACAAACACAAACACAAAAACGAAATCATCAATGTAAGTTTTAATTGAAAACGAAAACTAATTCAAAAGCAATGTGTTAAGATGATAGTGAGAAAATCGGTAGCCAAACAGAGAAGGAAAAAAAAAACCAGTGCTGGTGCGAGAGTCGGCTCCGAGAACAACACCGCCGTTGTAAGTGACGCCGATGATGGTGGTGCCCATGGAGTGAGGGGCATCTAGATTGACTTTGCTGCTAAGATCCATAATCGAGAGTCCAGAGAGTGAAGGTATGGGTTTTCTCTTTTTAGTTTTATTAATTAATAATGGACCTGGCTTCCTGCACAAGAAGTTCTTTACTTTTTCTTTTTCTTTTGTTATATTTTGAATATATATACATATCGCTATAGGCATAAAGATATAAATTCTTTCTACATGACATTTATTTGTAAATATTACTCCAAATATATTCATCATCACCATTAATGCATGATACGCTCAATTCTACGCATTATTATTCTTATGTTCTTTTGTAATTTTTTTCTTTTTTTAAGGATAAACTATATATTTGGTCTCTATCTTATACACTATATTTCAATTTAATTCTTAACATTTCAATTGTGTCAATTTGGTCCATAAACTTTCAGTACCATGTCAATTTAGTCTATGTCGTTATCTTTTGGATGAAAATTAATAACGTGTCTAATGGCCAAAATAAAAAAATTAGCTTCCGTTGACGTGAGAATAAACTAAAATTTTATTTTGGCTGTACGCCATGTCAGCAATTTTCATCCAAGATATAACGGCAGAGACTGAATTGACACGACACTGAAAGGTTAGGGACCAAATTGAAATATGATATAAAGGATAGGGATTAAATATGTAGTTGACCATTTTTTTGGATGGCCAAAATAAAAAAATTAGCTTCCGTTGACGTGAGAATAAACTAAAATTTTATTTTGGCTGTACGCCATGTCAGCAATTTTCATCCAAGATATAACGGCAGAGACTGAATTGACACGACACTGAAAGGTTAGGGACCAAATTGAAATATGATATAAAGGATAGGGATTAAATATGTAGTTGACCATTTTTTTTATAAGCAAACCCTCTATGCAACAACTAATAAAGATCTGTATTAGCATTAATTCTTTATATTTTACAAATATATTTCTAAGATAACTTACTAAAATTAGCTAGGATAGGACATATAATTATTACTGTTACATTTTGCAAATGTTCACAAATGTGTTCTTTCTTAAGCATGCATAGAAGACAAGTAATTTGGATTTCTTCCTGGATAAGCCCTTCTTGATGCTCTACAGAGATATTGCTAAAGTCACCTACTAAAATTAGCTAGGCCTTATAATTATGATCAAATGTTGGAATGCTCACAAATGTGTTCTTTCTTAAGTATACGTAGAGGTAGGGACAGACCTATGATTTCAAGCTAAGGGGGCCGGAGTATAAGCGGGAAAAAAAATTGTCTTATGAGTTAGCAATGTGGGAAATGCGAGATTTACTAGTTTACAATTATAAATTTATCTAATTTATAAATATTAGTTACAGCATTATGAGCAATGATATGAATACCGTTTCAGTTTGTCCATTAGAAATTTAGAACTGGATATTTCAGTATCGGCTTATTTTGGCTTACTGTTTCGAGATTTCCAATATTATATATATATATAACAAAAACCCATATAAATTATGAATGATCTTAAAACTATAAGTCCATATTTTAATTAGTATTTCAATCTTTAAGCCTAAAATATATATTTAATACAAATATTATCAAATTAACAATTAATTTTTCAAAATACAATATGATTAAAATGTATCTATATAATGAAAAAAGAAAAAGGCATAATCTATTTTCTTTTCTGTACTCTATATAAAAAAGGAGAGTTGAGGTGCTTGTTTGACAAAACAACAAGTTCAAATCTTCTGTCCCACTTTTCTTACTCTACTCTATACTCCACCAGCAAATACTTCACATGTGTTCACCTAATTAATTAAATACTATCATTATTGACTTATTAATACTGCAGTTATTAATTAATAGTAGTATTTAATTAATTAGGTGAACATGTGGCAAGTATTTATTGGTGGAGTATAGAGTGGAACAAGAAAAGTGGGACAGAAGATTTAGACTCCTTCTCAAGTGTTAAAACGGCAAGCCCAGTAGATTCCTTGGAACTCTAAAAACATCAACATTTGATTGAAATTACTTAATTGCCCCTACCTTCATTTGTGTTCTAAATAAAAATGGGCCATTTTTAGTCTTTTTATTGTCATGTTTATAGTGCTAGCTGCCAGACATGTACAGGTACTTTGACATTTTTATCCTTTAGAACTTTAAATCAAAAGAGTGAAAAAGCGTGGATAGTTTCGTCATTTTCGCTCTACCTTTCCTGTCTTATCTCTTTGCTTGAGGTGTTTGACACCCAACTACTTTATTGATGGATACAAAGTGAAGCAACACGGTAAGGGAGAGAAATAGTGAGTCTATGAGAGATAAGAATAAAGAAAAAAAAGGGGGTCAGCTATACCCATGAGTCAACTGCTTCCATCATAAGAGAGAGAAAGAGACGAAACAAGAAAAAGAGGAAGGTTGGCGAGAAAGAAAGATGGAGATTTTGTCTAGGTTTAGCTCATTATTTTTTATTTTTTATTTGATGAAAGTATATTTAGATGTAGCTTCTACACATGCATTCATCTTGCATATAGATTATTACTTTCTTGCTTGCTGTTTTTTTATTTTTTATTTTTTATTTTTTATTTTTTTGAGAAAGTCTTGGTGGTTTGTTTTAACAAAGATGGAGATTCTGTTTTGGTTTTGAAGAGGGTAAAATTAGGGATGACGGATCCATTTAAATAAACCTGACGGCTCTAGATCAGTGGGCTGATAGTGGATCCAAAATGCACGAACACAAGGTGGACGGGTCCAGAAGCCACGTGGCATCCACCTGGTTTAAGTGGTCTCCAACGAATCTTAAATGAAAACAACTTGCATCTCACGATTAACTCTAGCTTATAGAGTCCCAATATGAATAGAATCCTAACATGAGGAGGATTTCGTAATATACGCCCATTAATGATGATCTTCCCTATAAGGAAATGCCTTCCTACGCGAGAAACGGAGGTCGGTTTTACACTACTATAAAAACCCAAAAACCCTCAGAAAATAAGGTACACATAATTCACCCTAGCTCTGGCGCTCTAAAGTTGTGTAAAGTTCTAACTTGACCTTCGGAGGGTATTTGGCCAACACCACACTGATGCTTTCTGTTAGGTCTTCTCCTTTTGTGTTGTACAGGAACTGTTTCGAGCGCGTGAGAATCGTGTGGCTTATTGGTGATTCCTCAGCATCATCAGTTGGCGCCGTCTGTGGGAAACACATTGTTGAGATAAGCTATACTTATCGCTTCCCGGACAAAAAGTTGCATGGTACTTACTCGTTCGATGACGACAACCACCAATAATCAAGGCAACAAACCGTGCACCACGACCTTGGAAAGACAAGTTCAAACCCTCGCAGCAGCAGTAGAACGCCTCACCAAGCAGAATCATGACCTGGAGGAACAGTTGCGCTAGAAGAATGCGACGCAGAACACTCAAGAGGAAGACTAGGAAGGAACCAGCACAGAAAGAAGGAACCAAAAGGGGCCAGAAGGCAGCCATACCCCAAGTAGGCAAAAGCGACAGGATACCAACCGTCCGACAGGAATGGATACAGTTCCCTCTTAGATAGTCGCAGAGATGCAGATGATGAAAGAACGGATGGACTTCATGATGAACGTGTTCAGAGAACAGGTATCTAGTGACCTCAACGACTTAGTCCATCGAACTGATTCACCATTCACCGCATCCGTTTCGTCGTTCCCCCTGCCACCGAAATTTCGAATGCCTCAAGTAGAAAGCTACGATGGAGCTAAGGACCCCCTTGATCACCTGGAGACCTTCAAGACTCTGGTGCACCTGCAGGGAGGGGCAGACGAGATTATGTGTAGGGCCTTCCCTACCAAGTTGAAGGGGCCCGCAAGAATTTGGTTCAGCAAGCTGACGCCCAATTCTATTAGTACCTTTAAGGAGTTGAGCGCCCATTTTGCCTCACACTTTATCGGGGGGCACATGTACAAGAAGTCCACTGCATGCTTAATGAGTATTAAGCAACGGAAGGATGAGACGCTGAGATCTTACATAGCTCGCTTTAATTAGGAGGCACTCTCGATCGATGAAGCAGATGACAAGATACTCGTGGCAGCATTCACGAATGGGCTGCGGAAGGGTAAGTTTCTATTTTCCTTGTACGAGAATGACCCGAAAACTATGTCGGATGTACTTTACAGGGCTACCAAGTACATGAATGCAGAAGATGCACTACTTGCTTGCGAGGAGAAGCGTAAGAAGAGAGAAAGGTAGGAGGAAGCCCGACAGGATAGGGGGCGAAAGATGGCCAAAACGGGAAACAAAAAGAAGGACAGACGCTCTAAACCCCCTACAGGAAGGTTCATGAACTTCACCCCTCTGAATACCCCGATTAATCAAGTCCTGATGTAGATCAAAGACGAAGGGGCCTTGACATTCCCCAACAAGTTGAAAGGAGATCCTAGCAAGAGGTCCAAGGATAAATATTGCCAATTCCACCGTGATCACGGCTACGACACATCCGAATGCTATGACTTGAAACAGCAGATAGAAGCTCTCATTAGGCAAGGGAAGCTGCAAAGATTCATCGATAATGAAGGGACATCATAGCCCCAAGGACTGCCTGCCCGAAGAGAAAACAAGTGCTCTAGGCCACCCTTAGGAGACATAAGGATGATTGTAGGGGGCAACGCGATTTCCAGCTCTTCCAAGAAGGCACATAAGATATATCTACAGATGGTTCAGAACGTCCAGCTGACGGGGTACACCCCAAAGATGGCACGAATCGACAACCCTGTAATTGGGCTCATAGAGGAAGATGCCTGACGTCTACACCACCCACAAGATGACACACATGTAGTCAGCATACGGGTCGGAGACTACAACACCCATTAGGTTCTGGTGGACAACAGGAGCTCAGCGGATATCTTACACTATCCGGCATTTCCGTAGATGAGAATGGAGAAAGAACGGTTGATTCTGACCAACGCACCACTCGTAGGATTTGGAGGCATAAGGGTGTATCTCCTAAAAGCAGTCACACTGCCCGTGACGGTCGAATACTACCCTCAGCAGATCACCAAGGATGTCACCTTCCTAGTCGTTGATTGCTCGTCTGCGTACAGCGCCATATTGGGATGTCCTACTTTGAATTCATGGAAAGCTGTGACCTTAACCTACCATCTGATGATCAAATTTCCCACTGAGTATGGAGTTGGAGAAGTAAGAGGTAATTAAGTGGCGTCACGCGAATGCTATGTTGCCATGCTAGAGATGGATGATCATTTGCAGACCATGTGCATAGAGGAACAAAGAACAACAGCAGAATCGGTGGAAGAGTTGGAAGAAGTACCTCTTGACGATTCTAGACCTAAGCGGACGACGAGGATAGGTACTCTGGCCAGCTAGCTAGTACGTCAAGCACTCACAACATTCCTGAGGGAAAACCAGGACGTATTCGCCT
Source organism: Quercus glauca (assembly GCA_023736055.1). Lineage (NCBI taxonomy): Eukaryota > Viridiplantae > Streptophyta > Magnoliopsida > Fagales > Fagaceae > Quercus > Quercus glauca. Next base: position 29,570,908 of record CM043326.1, read on the forward strand.
AGAATCATGAGGACATGCTAGGGATTGATCTGTCGATCATAGTCCACAGGTTGAATATGTCGCCCTCATTCTCTCCCGTCCGGTAGAAAAATGAGTGTTCGCACAAGAGCGAGATGAAGCCATAGCTAAGGAGGTTCAGAAATTACAGGTAGCAGACTTCATAAGGGAAGTATACTACCCCGACTGGCTGGCAAACGTGGTTATGGTCAAGAAGGCCAATGGAAAGTGGAGGATGTGCGTAGATTTCACGGACCTAAATCGGGCCTGCCCTAACGACAGTTATTTGCTCCCACGAATTGACACCTTGGTAAACTCAACAGTAAGACATTAACTACTAAGCTTCATGGATGCATTCTCTGGCTACAACCAGATCAAGTTGGATGAAGTCGATCAGGTGAAGTCTTTGTTTGTTATCAGCTAGGGACTCTTCTGCTACAAAGTGATGCCGTTCGGACTCAAAAACACAGGAGTCACGTACCATAGATTGATGAAAAAGATGTTCGCACACCAAATTGGGAGGAATGTACAAGTTTACGTAAACGAAATGCTGGTGAAAAGCATACAGGAGGACGACCACTTGAGCGACCTCTAAGAGACCTTTGAGACCCTTTGATCGTACAACATGAAATTAAATTCGAACTAGTGTTTGTTCGGGGTAACTACAGGGAAGTTCCTGGGATTCATGGTATCCCAAAAAGGTATCGAGGTCAACTCAGAGAAGATACAGGCTATAATGGAATTAGCTCTGCCAAGGATGGTCAAGGAAGTACAGAGCCTGAACGACAAGATAGCAGCGTTGAATAGGTTTGTCTCAACAGCGATGGATAAGTGCCTACCTTTCTTTCGCACGCTGAGGAGGTCGTTTGAATGGATGGATGAGTGCCATCAAGCATTTGAAAATCTAAAGGCGTATCTTTCCTCTCCTCCATTACTTAGCCCGTCTAAGCCAAAGGAAGAGCAATTCCTATACTTAGCCGTCTCCCCAGTCGTTATCAGCGCGACTTTAATTAGAGAAGAGGATGGGGTGTAGAGGCCTGTGTACTTTACAAGCCGAGCATTGTGAGGAGCAGAAGAGAGGTACCCCCAGATGGAAAAGCTAGCCTTTGCGTTAGTAACCACAGCATGAAAACTCAAGTCGTATTTCCAAGCATATACCATAATTGTCCTGACGGATAAGCCCTTGCGAAGAGCTATGAGTAGCCCCGAAGCTGCGAGACGGATGGCATTATAGGCAGTCGAGTTAAGTGAGTTTGACATACAGTATTGACCACGCACTGCTATAAAGGGACATGTAGTAGCTGACTTCATCGCTGAATTCACTCTCATGGAAGGCCAGGGGGCAGAAAAGGCCCCTTAGTAAAGCATCCACATAAACGGATCCTCCAATAAGCAAGCAGGTAGAGTTAGTGTGGTACTTCACACCCTGGAGGGGGACAAGATCGAGTGCATGATCCGTCTGGACTTTCCTACGACCAATAACGAAGCAAAATATGAAGCCTTGATAGAAGGACTAGACCTCGCGAAAGCAGCAGGAGCTGAAAATATGGTCGTATATTGTGATTCCCAGGTTGTAACTAGTCAAGTTAATGGCAACTATGAGTGCAAGAACACATGCTTATCCCCGATCAGGTATTGTCCTTCGTTCAAATCTCATCACTAATAGACAGTACCAATGTGAAGGAGGTAGGTTCTGAAAATTGTCGGACGACACCAATAACCTCCTACCTGAAGAATGGCGAGCTACTAGACGACAAGGAAGCTGCAAGGAAGTTGAAGGTACAAGCAGCTCGCTTTAATTTGATTAAAAACATCCTATATAAAAGAGGTTTCTCCCGACCCTACCTAAGGTGTCTCGGCCTCGAAAAAGCAGACTATGTTATGAGAGAAGTTCACAAAGGAATTTTCGGGAACCACTCGGGATCGTGGTCGTTGGTACATAAGCTAATCCGGGCAGGATACTATTGGCCAACCATACAGAAGGATGCCCATGCATACGTCAGAGCTTGCGACAAGGGCCAAAGATTCGGGAACCTCATAAGGCAACCAACAGAGGAGCTCACCCCTATGACGGTCCCGTGGCCATTTGCTCATCATGGGCCCCTTCCCAACAGCAGTTAGACAGCTGAAGTTCCTAGTGGTCCGCATTGACTACTTCACCAAATGGGTAGAAGCGGAAGCCTTAGCCACTATCACGGAAAGGAATAAACGGAGCTTCGTATGGAAGAACATCATTTGCAGGTATGGTATACCTACAGTGTTTGTCTCAGACAACGGAAAGTAGTTCGACAACAACACATTTAGAGACTTTTGTTTACAACTAGGGATCAGGAACTACTACTCATCACTCGCCCACCCACAAGCCAATGGATAGGTTGAAGTCACGAACCAATCCTTACTCAAAATCATTAAGACTTGGCTCAAGGGGGCAAAGGGCATATGGCCGGATGAACTACCAAGTGTTTTATGGGTATATAGGACAACGGCAAGGACACCTACAGGGAAAACCCTGTTTCGGCTGGTGTACGAGAATGAGGCAGTCGTCCCAACAGAAGTAAGGTTCACAAGCTACCGGGTGGAGAACCATGGCAAGAGCAAGAATAATGAAGCTATGCGCCTATAACTTGATCTGGTGGACGAAGTCAGGGCAACTACTGAGCAAAGGATAGCATGATACTAGAACCTCATGGCAAAGCATTACACTCATGATATTCTATCATGAACAATGATCCTTTTTTTTTTTTTTTGGGTCATTAGCATCATTGATGCAAAAATACTAACATCCAAAAATCTGTCTGATAATTAGATAGCTCATTACAAAGATAAACATTTTTTAAAAAGAGGGGTACTCCATCACTGTATCTTTCTGTCTCACAAAATCACCTTTTTTTTTTTTTTTTGAGATACAAAATCGCTTTTCTTGTATTGAAAACTTTTGAAACCCTTGAGTTTATATAAGCATAAAGATATAAATCTTTCTACATGGCATTTATTTGTAAATATTACCAAATAAAGTCTTCATCACCATTAATGCATGATATTCTCAATTCTACATATTATCATTCTTCCTATCTTTTGTACTTTTTTTTAAGCAAACCCTCTATGTAACAACTAATAACATTTGATTAGCATTTGTGGGGCTCAAACATTTAAACAACCCCGGCCCACTCTATAGCCGGCCCAAGGCCCGCGCCAAGGAGAATATAGAGGCCGAGGGTAAAAGGGAAAAGCCCAAGCCCTCAAGGGGCCTCGCCGAGGATGCCCACCTCCTCGGCGTACCGACATTGATGAAGGGAAAATATCTCTCACCCATTAAATGTACTCTACCAACATTGTGGCCGCTTTAATGGTGAAGTGACCAGCAAACCCAGATGCATCGGTCACTTCAACTAATAGAAAGTCTGCAAAGGCGGTTGAGAACTAACATAAAGCCTACAAAAGCAGATGATGGGACAAACCCTTATACACAAAGTTCGGATAACCGACAAATGGACGGCTAAGATTAACTAAAACGATACTATATAACCAAGAGGATTCCCAGCATAAAAGGAGGCCCCCCTGATATTTATCAGTCCGAAGAGAGAAATGACAGGATTTAGATCAGTTTTAAGAAAAAGAGATCCTCGGACTGAGCCGAGGACGAATACGCCTCACAAACACTTAGCCAAAATCATTATCAGGATCCTCACAAACACTTAGCCGAAATCATGATAAAGATCTTCATAAACACCTAACCAAAGCAATGATGGTTATCCTCACAAACACTCAGTAAAATTACTTTGCTATTATTCCTGTGAATTTCATATCATCCGTTGTTTGTCTTGCTAATGCCTAACCCTTACACCCACGCTCTACAAATTTTATTATTAGGGGTCCATTACAAATTGAGTCCCTACAATTGGCGTTCTCTGTGGGAAGGACTTGTGCACTAACAAGTGTGACGGTCGGTGTGAAAAAAATCAAGAGCAACACTTTAAAAAAAAAAAAAAAAACACACCAGAACAATACAGTTTACAGCAACAACATTCATTCAGAAGTCTACAATTACAAGAAACAAGAATATGCGAAAAATAAAAGAGACAAAACAAGTCTACTTCTTTATTAATATATGAAGAAAAAGTTACATCTCTTACAAGTGATGCCCGTGGAGCTTGTTTTAAAGCTAACTACAAAGACAGACGCCTAACAAAGCTGGCAGAGGAACAAAAGATAGAAAGAAGGCTGGTTGTGAAGCAAGAGAAGAGGAAATGAATGAAGGAAGGCTCGTTGAGGAGCAAAAGAAGAAGAGATAAAAGGGAAAAGAAGGAAGGAAGGCAACATGGAAGGCGGAAGAGGCCGCGGCACAGGACGGCTCCACTTCTGGGTTCCACCTGGTTTCCTTCCCACCCCATCGCTGCCAGCTTGAAGGGTCACAAACCCAAATCTAAGGGAAGGAGGTTACGTTCTTTCTGGATCCTCCTCCAGACAGCAAGGAGGGTTCCACCTCTGGTTAGGTTGAAAAGAAGGAGAATCTTTGGATTTCTCCTACCCCAACCCTAACGTGACGTCCAAGGTCGGAGTGCCACCCTCGGCTCCTGATAGGGGCCGTGCATCCTCGGGACCGCCCTTTCCAAGGGCCAATTCATTTGAAGGGGCTCAAATTGCTACGTCTTGCAGAACCTCTGGGCAATATTTTTAGGAAAAGTTTAAGACGAATATTTGTCAGGTGTGAAGGAAAAAGTTGCCCCAAAAACGCCTTTTATAGAAGGCAAAATATTGGTGAGAGCCAATCCGCATTAAATCCTAGGGAGAGATTTCCGGAGGCAATAATTCCGCCCAAATTCCAAGGGGTTTACCCGCCGTTAGATCCTCGTAAATCCATGACTAACATTAATGAGGAGGCGCCTCATTAACGAGGAGGCCCCCCTGATATTTATTAGTCCGAAGAGAGAAAGGACAGGATTTAGATCAGTTCTAAGAAAAAGAGATCCTCGGACTGAGCCGAGGACGAATACGCCTCACAAACACTTAGCCAAAATCATTATCAGGATCTTCACAAACACTTAGCCGAAATCATGATAAAGATCTTCATAAAAACCTAACCAAAGCAATGATGATTATCCTCACAAACACTCAGTAAAATTACTTTGCTATTATTCCTGTGGATTTCATATCATCCGTTGTTTGTCTTGCTAATGCCTAGCCCTTACACCCACGCTCTACAAATTTTATTGTTAGGGGTCCATTACAAATTGAGTCCCTGCAGCATTAATTCTTGATCTTTTACATAGATATTTCTAAGATCACTTACTAAAATTAGCTAGGACACATAATTATTAGTTTATTACTATTACATTTTGCGAATGCTCACAAATGTGTTCTTTCTTAAGCATAAGTAGAAGACAAGTAATTTGGATTTCTTCCTAGATAAGGCCTTCTTGATATTCTATAGAGATATTACTAAGATCACCTACTAAAATTAGCTAGGACTCATAATTATGATCAAATGTTGGAATGCTCATAAATGTGTTCTTTTTTAAGTATACGTAGAGGACAAGTAATCTTGATTTCTTTTCAGATAAGGCTCTGCGAGGTTTATCTTATGGATGCATTCCTTTATTTTCTTGGAAGACTAGTGTGGGTGGCACGTGCTTGAGTGAAAAAATTAAGATATAATTTTTATTTGAAAAAATATGAAACTATATACATAAAAAATGTTCTTCCTCAAAAAAATATAAAATAAAATAAAAAATGTATGCCATACAAAGTTTAATCTTATTCGTAGAAGAATTTTGATACCTATTTGCTAAGGGCAATATCCACTTATTAAAAACTTCTAAGAATGATAACAAATATCATCATCTTCCAACAATAAGCATCTGAGTTTTGTTAAAGCCTTGTCACAATATTTAAATTTTCACAATGAATGATGTCATATGCTACAATTGAAACTCTTCATCAAATACCTTCAACCATACACAATGAAAATTTTGTCACTCATACTTTCTTCTTTATCATTCTTATTCTACGTGAGTCTAGGTGCAATCTTTAGCTTATTTAGTTTTTAATGAACACCTATTTTAGGCAAGAAAAATAAATAAATAAATAAATAAATAACAAAAGGTAAGGAAATAAAATACCTTATATTACCATTCCAACTTTTTAAACATTACTACCATCTAAAACTCAAAATACATGAAGAAAATTTTTGGGATGTTAAAATTTAGTGGGAGTATTTTAGACATTACACAATGGAATATTTTAAGAAGCATAAGCTTTCATTAGAGTTTAATTGAGAGGATAACAATATGATATATTTGTTTTTTTTTTTTTTTTTCCAAAATATTAAGGGGGAAATTTGCTAAAACCTTGTCACAATATTTAAATTTTCACAATGAATGATGTCATATGCTACAATTGAAACTCTTCATCAAATACCTTCAACCATACAGAATGAAAATTTTGTCATTCATACTCTCTTCTTTATCATTCTTATTCTACATGAGTGTAGGTGCAATCTTTAGCTTAATTAGTTTTTAATGAACACCCATTTTAGGCAAGAAAAAGAAAAAATAAATAAATAACAAAAGGTAAGGAAATAAAATACCTTATATTACCATTTCAACTTTCTAAACATTACTACCATCTAAAACTCAAAATACATGAAGAAAATTTTTGGGATGTTAAAATTTAGTGGGAGTATTTTAGACATTACACAATGGAATATTTTAAGAAACATAAGCTTTCATTATAGTTTAATTGAGAGGATAACAATATGACATATTTGTTTTTTTTTTTTTTTTTTTTCCAAAATATTAAGGGGGAAATTGCTTGATTTTAAAGTTTGAGGCATTGTGAATTACCCCAAACATAAAGGATGAAAAGTATTTTAATCCTAAGTTTTTGTTTTTGTTTTTGTGTGTGTGTGTGTGTAAAAATATGTGTTTTCACTTAAAATGGTGCAAAAAGAAAAAATTCTCATATATTTCTCTTGGACTTATACAAAAATTACAGTTCTTGGTTACATAATGATTTTTCTCTCATTTTTTCTCATGCTCCCCCTGTAATGGGGTTCTTCCCTTTTATATTTCCTCCCCTTTTTTCATCTCAACTCTCCACGTATAGGTCAGATTGCTAATCTTCTTGATACTTGTCCTATTAGCACCTTCCTGAAGTCTTTGGGAGTAGCTGTAAGGCTGAAAGTTACTGTTCATGTATCACTTCCACATTAATGTGGTCAGGGAGTTAGATGCAGAGCATCCAATGCGGTGGTAGCAGGTTTCTTCTCAGATATTTCTCAATTCTCTTTTGTCTCGTCTCTTTCTGATGCTTATCCTTCCAAGCATGACTGCCTGCTGGCCCGTTCTTGATGAGTGGTCGGACTTTAGGCCTCCACTCTGTTAGCCGAGGAGGGATTGCTCCTCGGACAACGCCTCCTACTCCTCGTGACCAGACCTCTTCCATGACCCAATAATCTACCTGCCTTCGCTAATAATTATCTGTCCTCGGGCTATTTGATTCCTCAGGCATGACCCACAACCCAATTTCTATATCTGGGCCCTTCATCCCTACACCATTATAACTTTGTTATATTTTACTTTGACTTGTAAAGAATTGACATCTCAGTAGTTGTGAAAATATTGTGACGATAACAAGATGTCTTAACATTTTTCACAAGAGAAATGCTATGTCCACAATATTTTCATTACAAATCATAAGTAGTAGGTTGTTATGGATTATTATTAGGGATGGCAATGGGGAGGGGCGAGGTTGAAGGATGGGGTCTTCGCCCCCGCCCTGCATGGATTTTTCTTGCCCCATCCCCGCCCCTTAAGGCCTCGCGAAGCCCCGCCCCACCTCGTAAAACTTTATTTCTTGTTAATTTTTCCTACAACTATTACCATTTTTTCAAATAAAACGACATGTGTCAATAATAAAATATACTTGAAATTATAAATAAATTTATCCTATCAAATCAAACTAATTTTTAGCAAAAACTGAATAATATTATCTAAATGTTTAACAAGACAATATCACAACAAAAATCTCATAGTATGACACAATAAAATAATCCAAAAAATAAAATAAAGTAACAGATTGTGTCCAAACAAAGAAAAACTATAAGAAGTATTGGTTGTCTTTTTTTCCTATGTAAGTTTTAAAACTAGCACACTTAGGTCCTCCCATTTTGTGACTATTTCATAGAGAATGGGACAAAGTCTCAAGCTCAGACTCAGACCTGTACCTTATTTAAAAAAAAATTATGTTCATGATGAAAAGTAAGTTGAGAAAGACGTATAAATTATGAATGAAATCAGTAATTCAATAGTATATAAATTTGTTTCTAATAAAGACAAAAGGAAATGTTAAAATTGGTACCTTATTTCCAACTTTGCTAGAGAGAAAAAAGAGGTAAAGAGCCATGTTAAGTAGAATAAAATAAGCTGATAATATTTTTGTTTAAATAGTAGGGTTTTAGAGTATAAAAAAATTACAATTTAACCCTTATTAATGTGAGGTGAGGATGGGGTGGGGTGGGTCTAAAAAGTGTAAACCCATCCCCGCCCCGCCCCGCCCCGTGGTGCGGGTCTAAAATTTCGCCCCATCCTCGCCTCACCACCTTTGCGGGGCGGGAAAAACCCGCATAGGGCGAAGCGGGGAGAGGCGGATCAAACGGGGCGGGACAAAATTGCCATCCCTAATTGTTATTGGTAGGCAAAAAAGTAATTTCATTAGTAAATTTAAATTAGAATTACAATTTATCACCTAAGATTTGTTATTAAAATGTTGTGAATGTAATACTTTTTTTTTTTTCACGATACATTTGTTTTTAGTTGTGGTAATAATATTAAATATTAAATGTTACGTCTACAATATTTCTATAATACTTTGACAACAACTCTTTAATTGTAAGTTATTAATGATTCTAATTTGAACCCATCACTAAAATTATTTTTCTCATCAATAATAGTAAATAATAACTTGTTACTTAAGATTTATTGTGAAAATATTGTGGGCATAATATTTTTTTAATGTTAAAAATTTTTCTTTCTCACCAAAGTCACATTTTTAGCTTGTTACTAAAGGCAAAGGTTGATTAAACCAAATATACTATAGCTAGAGCCACTGGCTCTTTTTATATAATTAGTTGGTTTGTAACAAAAGGTAAAGATTGAATAAACAAAATGTACTGTAGTTAGAGCGATTGTCGCTCTTTTTATATAGTTAGTAGAAGTGATAATTTTTTGTTTGTGAAAGTCTTAATTATTTTTTTTCCCTAGAAGGTGAGTCTAGAGGTGTAGGCATGGCAAGTGGCATATGGCCAAAATGCTAGACGTGAAAGCCCAAGAGTGAAAACAAATTTGGTCCAATGGGTGGCTTGGCCCATCAATGCACTGGTTATGTTAGATAAAAATGGGCCCACTGCCCCTATCTGATCTTCTATTCTTCTTGTAAGTGGGTATCATGCTCACAAGGAGTATCTGATCTTCTATTCTTCTTGTAGGTGGGTTTCAAGCTCACTAGGAGTTTCATGCAGGCCGACCGAAACCTGTAGATAACTTTCAAGCTCACTAGAGGAGTCTAAGGCCCTGTTTGGTACGCAAATTTGAACATAAGTTTTCAGTTTTTAAACAACATTACATATATTTTTACATACTTTTTCACTCACACGTATTTCTAAAAAAACTAAAAATTGTTGTTTAAACACACGTACCAAACGGACCTTAAGGCTCCCAAATATAAGGAGTTGCCATTTGTTACTAATATAATGTATTATATTTATTTGTTTAACATTTTAATTAAGGTTGCTTTACTTTGGGAAAAAATTTTAAGGCCCTCTCTATTGGTTAGTAGAATACATTGTCCATTAAAAAGGCTCTCACTGTATCCAAAACTAAAAAATTTTCTATTAAAATGTGGAGAGAAAATTAAAGCTATATCCCACTTTTTATCGTTTTTATTTAGGTGAAAATCACATTTTTGTCCCTACATTTTCACACGATTCTCAGTTTGGTCCGTAACTTTTTTTTCCACCGCTTTTAGTCCCTATCCTGAAAAACTGGTCTCATTTTTGTCCTTGCCGTTACATCAGAAACGGAAAATACACATGTAGCAAATGGCATAAGTTAAAAATATTAAAATAATATCTACAAGCTTCCACGTCAGCATTTAAATTAAAAAAAATTAATTTATTAATTTTAACTAAATAAAAAAATTAAAAACAGGAATAAAAACCAAAAATCAAATTAATTGGGATCTAAACTTGTCTTAAACAACATCAATAAGAACACAGGCCCTGGTCAAAAAACACAAACCCAGAAATTAAAAAATGTGGGTTTGCTTTGATTTATGTAACTAAGACTCAGAGAGAGAGAGAAAGAGAGAGAAAGAGATTGTGAGAATGGGTTGGATCGGTGAGACAATGGACTCCATCAAATCCCTTCAGATCCGACAGGTCCTCACACAGCAACAATGGTGGTGGTGGTGGTGCTACTACAGCTCCAATTTCGTCGAAGAAATCGAAGGGGAAGAAACGGAGCTTGGCTTTGGAGAATCCGATTTCGAACCCGAATGCGAATTCTTCGATGGCGGTTACAGGTTTGAGCTCGATGATGAATGCGTGTAAAGATGTGTTGACGAAGCTGAGGAAGCACAAGAGTGGTTGGGTTTTCAACGAGCCTGAGTCTTGGTTCGCTTCCAATTCTTCAATTTTTTTTTTTTTGTTTTGTTTCATTTCATTGATTCATGTTTGGAATTGGAATTCTATGTGTTTTTTGCTGTCTTTGGGTGATGATAAATTGTGGGTATGCATTAAAAATTGAAGCTTTATCGATTTTTTTTTTTATAGGGTTTTCTTTTGAGGCCTAAGAGAACAAAACCCAATTTTTTGTTGAGGCTGATGTGATTCTGTTTGGCTCATTTGAATTGGGATTTCCAAGTCTTATTTTCTAGGAAACAGAAGCAAACCCAAAACACAAACCCATAAATTAAAAAAAGTTGTTGTCGTCGATTTGAGTTTTCTTTTGGGTTTTGAGATTTGAGTTTGGGGGCCGAAAATCTAGGTTTGAATTTAGTGTTTGGGGGCCGAAAATTTGGATTTGATTTTTGTGTTTGATGTTTTGGTGGTGTGGGGGTTTGAATTTAATTTTTTGGGTTTTAAATTTGCTGGGTTTGTGTTCTTGTTCAAATATTTAATGTGCTCATGTTTAATTTATCAATATTATCTGAGTTTGTCAAGAATGTTGGCATGAATTCTAAATCTGGGTTTTGGCTTTGAGGTTTGAACTTTCTGGGTTTTAAATTTTGTTTTCATGTTTAATTTTTTGTTCATGTTTAATTTGATGTGGATCTATAGTTTAATTTTCTGTTCTTATTTTCTAGGTTTGTGATTTTTTATTTTAATTTTGTGTTCTTTAAGATCTGAGTTTGTGTTCTTGTTCAAAACACACTTAAATTTCAATTTATGTAATTTTTTGTTTTTATTTCTATTTTTAATTTTTTTATTTAGTTAAAATTAATAAATTAATTTTTTAATGATGTGGCATTTTTAAATGCCAAATAATATTTTTTTATTATTATTTTAATGGTCACGTCAGCTTTTAGTGTGCCAACAGTGCACTTCGTTTGTCACGTGTGCATTTTCCGTCTTTGATGTAACGGCAAGGACAAAAACGAGACGCGTTTTTTAGGATAGAGACTAAAAGTGGTGGAAAAAAAAAAGTAGGAACCAAAATGGAATCGAGTGAAAATGTAGGGACGAAAACGTGGTTTTTGCCTTTTATTTATTTATTTATTTTTCCCTTTCTATATTTAAGTCTCCACACACATTTCCACATCTGTATCTATAATCACATTATATCACTTCGAACAAAACTTATCACCTTCTCTGCACATATACTCGTTCACACCTTCTCTTTTTTTTTTGAGAAGCCACCCCCGGGTAGAGGTGGGAAACCAATTTATTCAGGCAAATCAGAAAGATACACAGATGCTAAGTCCAGGGGAACATCCTCCATCCAGACTTGAAAGGAAGAAAAATTACAAGCCATTCTAGCCAAACTATGTGTAACTTTATTCCCTTGTCTACGTGTGTGGCTAAAGAGCACTTTGTGGAAGGATGAAGATAGGAGATTAATGTCCCTGATGATGTGCCCATAGCTTGAAGATAAGAAACCTCCACTATTTATGGCTTTTATAATTACCTCCGCATCACCTTCGAAGATCACCTGATCAAAGTTCAGCTCCTTTGCCAAACTAACTGCACTACGGGCTGCCAACACTTCCACCGTCTCTATTGAGGTAGGCAGTGGAATAGATTGTGAATAGGCAGCCATAACAAGACCCTTGTCATTACGAATAATTGCTCCCAAACTAACCAGGTTTTTGGAAGAGAAGATTGCGCCATCAAAATTGACCTTAAGCCAACCCAGAGGGGGAAGCGACCATTTGGGAGGGCTGACAGTGGGTGGAGCTTGCTGGGGAGGAGACAAAGCAAGCTGAAATTCATGGAGGCTGTCTACTGCCAAAGAGCAGATCCGACTCACTAGGATAGCTGCTTCACCAACACAGAGCTAGTTCCGACGAGTCCAGATCAGCGAAGCAGTCATTGCAAAAAGCTCCAAGAGGTTACTCTTCTCTAGGCAAAGTTGGAAGATATCCAGCAAGGATGTGCAGTTCCCAGCAGCCTTGATTAACCATCCAAAATGGGACATCCAAATCGGATTCAAACATGGACAAGACCAAAGTGCATGGAGGGAGGTCTCTTTGTCAAGGTTACAGTGAGGACAGGAGTCAGCCAGCAATATTCTTCTTTTCTTAAGGTTTGCTTTAGTGGGCAGGGCATCCGATCCAGCTCGCCACATTAGAGTTTTCACTCTATTTGGAACCCGAAGGCTCCAAATACCCTTCCAAACTTTTTTGGACAAGGACAAATTAGAAGTAGTTGGATTGTCCTTCATCTCACACTCCATGATCAGCTTGTAGCCCGATTTGGCTAAGTAAAGCCCATTTGAGTTTCCAGACCAAAAAAGCACATCCTCACCTCCTACAAGGCTAAGAGGAATAGCTTTGATCACTGCAGCTTCATGAGGCAAGAAGGAATTGTCTACCACTTAATCAATCCAGCATCTCTTATTGTGATCAATCAACACAGAAACTCGAGCATCACTACCAAGAAAGTCCGGAGGGGATATTACCTTTTGAGAATGGGGGTTTGGGAGCCAATCATCATGGTAGATTTGGACTGATGCACCATTTCCCACTCTCCACTGCAAACCTTTCTTAACCACAGCCCTGCCTTTCAAAATGCTTTTCTAAGCAAAAGACCCGTTCCCTTCCTTAGCTTCAAGAATGGACCCATTTGGGAAGAACTTCGATTTGAAGAACTTGTGAAATAGCGTGTCCTTATTCTCAAGTAGCCGCCACACCTATTTCACAAACATGGCATCATTAAGTTTTTGGAGTTCCTTGAAACCCAAACCACCCATGTCTTTTGGAAGGCACAGTGAGCTCCACTTGGTCCAGTGAATTTTCCTTTGGTTCCCCCTCTGCCCCCACCAGAATTTTCTGATCAAAGACTCAATTTCATCACATAGCGTGATTGGGATTTTGAAACAACTCATAGCATAGATTGGTATTGCTTGGATGACTGCCTTGAGGAGAATTTCACGCCCCGCTTGAGAGAGCAACTGTTCTTTCCAGCCTTGGAGCTTAGCTAACACCCTCTCTTTGATGAACAACAAGCTTGCTTTTTTGTGTTTTCCAACCAAAGACGGAAGGCCAAGGTATTTCTCATGTTGTTTGATCTCTTGGACCCACAGGAAATCCTTAATTTGGTCAAGGGTGGATGATGGAGTGGACTTGCTAAAAAATAGACCTGTTTTGTTTCGGTTTAGCTGTTGGCCAGAGGCATTCTCATAGACATTCAGCAAGGATTGGATTTTCTGACATTCATTAAGAATGGCTCTGCAAAAAACCAAGCTGTCATCAGTGAAAAATAGGTGAGTTAGTCTTGGGCCTTTTTTACAAATGGAAACCCCGCGAATATGACCTGCATTAGCTTCTTTTTGTAATAAACTGTGAAGACCTTCTAAACAGATAAGAAAAAGGTAGGGAGACAGTGGGTCTCACTGCCTCAATCCTCTAGATGGGTGGATAATGTCAGTAGGTTCACCATTGATCAGGACAGAGTAGCTGACTGAAGAGATGCATTCCATGATAAGGGCAATCCACCTTGCATCAAAACCCATGTGCTTCATCATACCCTCAAGAAATACCTATTCCACACGATTGTATGCCTTGCTCACGTCTAACTTCAGCGCCATAAAGCCTGAGCTTCCCTGTTGGTGGTGTTTCATGTAAAGAAAAGTTTCGAAGGCCATGAGGATGTTATCTGTTATGAGCCTCCCTGCTTGAAAAGCACTCTGATTCTTTGACACAACGGCCGAAAGTACTGCTTGTAGTCTGTTGGCAAGGACTTTTGAAACAAGCTTATAGATTACATCACACAAACTAATCGGTCTAAATTCAGTGATAAACTCTGGGGATTTTACCTTGGGGATCAGAGTGATGTTAGTATGATTTATCTCTTTTGGAATTTTACAATTATTCAGGCAATCAAGCACAGCAGAGGAAACGTCTTTACCTAAAAGATTCCAGAAAGAGTGATAGAAGAGGGGCAGCATACCGTCAGGACCTGGCGCCGTGATGGATTCCATCTGGTTCAGAGCTATATCGACTTCCTCTTTTGTGAAAGGCTTAAGGAGTTGCTCATTCATTTCCTGAGTGACAGAAGGTTTGATTGCCTCAAAGATTTCGGATTGCTCTGAAGAATGAGTTGACGTAAATAAGGAGTGGAAGTAATCCACGGCTATGTCCTTGATTTGCTTATCCTTAGTGCACCAAGCATTGGTCGAATTTCTTAGGCTAGAAATTTTGTTTCTTCGAAACCTGTGAGAGGCTTTGTTATGAAAATAGCTGGTGTTCCGGTCACCACACTTCAGAGACAGAGCACGTGCTCGTTGTTCCTACATAAGGCTTTCTTTATCTAAAAGATCATTCAGCTCAGCTCTCAAACCTTGTACCACTGCATAATCTGCCTCCCCCAAGGCCATTGACTCCTCTGCTTTTGACAACAACTTCCCTTTAGACATAATTAGCTTCTTGATGCACCCAAAAGACTGTTGGCTCCATTCAGTAAGCTTTTCCCCACATTTCTTTAATTTCCCTGAAATCAAAGGCATGGTGGCATTCTCTGAACAAGAACCCCAGGCAGAAGTCACTGTTTTGCTGCAACCTTTGTCTTTGAGCCACATTTGCTTAAATTTGAAGGGCCGGTTCGGCCGTGGAATTATTCCCTCCAATTTAACTACAATGGCTTTGTGATCCGAAGAGTGGGTGTTTAGATGTCTAACCTTTGTTCCTGGGTTAAGAGAGAACCAACCGTTTATTGCTACGACCCTGTCCAGTTGTTCAAGAACCAACCCTTCAGCTCTTTTGCCCTTCCAAGTGAATTTTTCCCCTACAAAACCAAGGTCCATGAACCCGCATTCGTCCAGGACGTCCCAGAAAGCCATCATTAGCACCTCCCGCCTAGGGCCCAGACCAATTTTCTCATGAGACCAGAGAATTTCATTGAAATCCCCTGCGCATAACCAGGGGAGAGAAAAACACCGATGGAGGTCACGGAGCAAGGACCACGTCTCATGCTTCCTTGCCGTGTCAGCAAAACCATACGCATCGATAAACCTCCATTGCTCGTGACCGGCTTCACCAACAATGGCATTGATGTGGTTAGGAGAGTCAGAAACCACATCAATGTGTAACGATTTCTTCTAAAACAGAGCTAAGCAACCAGCCTTACCAGCACTTGGCCTGATCCAACAATGATCAAAATTCAAATCAGCACTCAACTTTCGCAGCCTAGCTTCAGCTGACCACGTCTTGGCCAGGAACATGGCAGCGGGATCTTGTGCCCGAGTGACTACCTCGAGCTCTCAGACTGTGCGTCGGTTCCCAAGCCCACGCACGTTCCAACAAATCCAATTCATTGAGCTCGGCCGAGCTGAAGAACAGCCTCCGCCGTTGGGAAAGAGTTTTCATCTTGTTTAGCGCCATCAAGAGCTCTGCGCTTATATGGTGTTGTGATGCTCTGTGAGACATAAGAATTACGTTTGCCCAGGGAAGACTCTAGAGGTTGATTGTCACCGAAGTGGATTAGCCTCATGACACGAACCCATTTTCCACTTGATTGGGCTTGTCTCTGTGAAAGATCAAGGTCCATATTAGATAAGTCACTTAAAGGGATGGGCTTATTGGGTTGACTAGTTTCCCTTTCGGATACTGGGCCTGAGTGGCGGGTTGGAAGTGTGGCATTGTCCAGAGTAGGGGCGGGAGGAGTGTCATTTGAAATTTGAAGAGTTGTCGCTTCATTGTCAAATCGGTTGATATCTCTGTCAATATCATGGATTAATTCCTCGAAATCCGTTTGGTTAGGGAGATTCGGAGGGAGATCTGCCGTTGGATTCTCCGATAATACCGGGGGGGTTGTTCCGTTACCAGACTGGAGTCCATGATTTTTGGTAGACTTCCTTGACTGTCTCCACTGGGTTGTCAGATTGACCCATGGGGACCTAGTGGGCCGTCGTTTGTGGTTGAGAGTGGGGGTCGGAGGGGGGCGGTCTGGATTTGCTTTGGGGTTTCTTCGCAAAGAAGCCAGGAATTGAAACAACTTTTTTTCTAGTAGCTAGGAAGGGGAGAGCACGAAGCCAGGGGTCGAATTGTTGATCTTCAGGTTTAAGAGAGCCTTTACTTTCAAACCACATCTCACAATCTCTGTCATCATGAGTAAGACACCCGCACCAATAGCATAGGTTGGTAAGTCTTTCGTACTTAAATGACACCCAATGTTCTTTACCATCCTCTAGGGTGATAAGCCTTCCTCGGCACAGCGGCTGTGAAATATCGACCATGACTCTCATTCTGATAAAACTACCTCCATCACTCTCTGGCGCATCTTCAGGGAAGAGAATGGTCCCTACAGATTCACAAATTTGTTCTGCAACCTCTCTGTTTCTGAACCGTAGCGAGATGTCATAAATTTGCACCCAGAATGCGACCTTAGTTAGATCAGAAGCATGTATGGTGGCCTCCTTATCGTATCGAGAAAGGACCATGGAGTGTTTATCAAAGCTCCATGGTTCTGCTGTAATAATCCTATCCACATTTGTCTTGTTGTCAAAGAAGAAGAGAACAACGTGGTCTTCGATATGTTTTACCTTGAATCCCGCTTTTGTTCTCCATAGGGGGGTGAAGGTATTAGCTATGGCATCGATGTTAAGGGGGCGTTTGGTGAGGAATCTAGCTGCAATGGCGTGAACCGAAGTAGCTTGTTCTTTCTTTAAACACAGGCCAGGACCTTCCCTATCCGAGAGAGATAGGGACTTCCAATGTTGTGATAGATCTTCCATTATGGGGAAGAGAAAAGTAGGAGCACTCTCTGTGTATCCCAAACCCCGAAAGAAAAACCCACTAGCCTTGCAATAACCTTGTTAGAGCAAGGGACGAAAGACTCCTTCCAAGGAAGGGACGACAGTGCTACGACCTCGCAGAAGTTTTCAGAGAAAACTTTGCTAGAGACGTTTACACCTTCTTTATTCCTATTATCACATGGTTTGATGTGATATATACATCAATCCACTTTTGTTACCTTTTTTTTTTTTTTTTTTTTTTTTTTGAGAATCAAACTGAAATAACTTTCATTAAAGGAAAAGCTTAGCCAAAATTCACTAAAAGAACAGATACAATATGGGGAGGGACTTCCTCCATCCAAACAACAGAACCGCTAACATGTTTCGCATGTCTAGTAAGGTTATGAGCTACAGAATTCCATTTTCACTTAACATAAGAGACATTACAACTAAGAAAAGAGTCTGCAAGAGATTTTGATTCCTCAACAAGGTTGCCAAATGAGGCAAGGGAATGCTCTGTATCTTGAAGGGCTCGGGTGATAATCTCTGAATCTCCTTCCAAGATAATAGAGCTAAGTCTCAAGTCCTTTGCAAGAAGGAGAGCCCGTCTCGCTGCTGCTGCTTCCACATCTGCCATCGTCTGAGGGAGGGGAATCTGCTCCGCAAGGGATGCTATCACTCTTCCTTCACTATCATGAATGACTGCACCTAACCCTGCCTCATTGGCTTCTCGAAATACAGCTCCATCATAGTTTACCTTCAGCGTGGGAGCAGGGGAAGGAGACCAACCGACTGCGGAGTGGTGAGTAGGATTTGAAGGAGTTGATTTCACAGGCTGAGCCCGATAGTAATCTTGTAATTGCTGCTGAATTCAGGCCAAAGTTTGACCAATGGGAGGAACGAAATTACCCACTCTGACTTGGTTTCTTCGATACCACAATGACTACACCACCATGGAAAACACATCCCAATCCAGTCTTGCGTCGATAACGTGGAGAATGAGTTGCTAAAAATTCGAGAAAGACTGTGTGCTCCTGAAACTCCAAACCTGATCTGATTCCCACACCTCGTTAAGGCATGGACACGACCACAATGCATGAAAACACTCTCGAGTTGCATTTTACATTGATCACAGGTTGCTTTGGACAGCACTTGCCTTTTGACTAAGCTGGTCTTGACTGGAATTGCAGTCTTCGCAGCCCTCCACAAAAAATTCCAAACATTGCTCGGGACCGACATGCTCCAAATAAACTTCCAAAGCTTCCTGGAAGGAGTGGGATTGTTGGTGTCATCATTTAGTAAATTTCTATCTTGAGGAAGGAGATAATAACCGGATTTAACTGTATAAACACTTGATAGAGTGTGCGGCCAAATCACCCTATCACTAGCCGAGGCATTGCCTAAGGGGATGCCTCTGATCAGCTGTGCTTCCTCGGGTTTGAACAAGGTTTGCAGCAGGTCCACATCCCAGCTGCGTGCGTGAGTGTTGATCAAAGAGCTAACCTTGACCTCTGGAAAATCAATTCCCATTGGATTGCTGACCTTCGGTTCAGATGTAGACGGAAGCCAGGCTGCACCCCAAATGCTAATATCCTACCATTACCCACCCTCCACCTTGCTCCTTTTTTCAACACTTCCCTTCCATGCAAAATACTTCGCCAAGCATATGACCCCTTGGCAGAATCTGAGGCCTCCAAGATTGAGCAATCCGGAAAAAATTTAGCTTTAAAAACCCAGTAAAATAGAGAGTGTTCATTATGTAGGAGCCGCCAAGCTTGTTTCGCTAAAAGGGCGTCATTAAACAAAGCTAAATCTTTAACTTTGTTACAATTTTTTTGTTTGTAATTTAATTAATTATTTTTAAAAAAACAATAACTTTTTCCCATTTGTATTGGTCAACAAAATGTAGCTTACTTGAGGTTCATTTGGCTCATCAACTACACAAAAGGAAACAGTTCACTTAACCAATAAAATTTTTATTCTTCATAAAATTAGGATGTGACCTTTAAAGTCTCTGATAATTGATACATTATTAAAGATTTTACTAATTAAGATTTCATTTATTGAACCAACTGAGACATCCAAATAGTTGGAGGAGTCCAATACAAATAAACTTTGAGAAGACTTTGATTTAAGACCAAAGGCCTTACAGGAATACAATCTTAACCATAATAACTAGATAAAAGACCATGATCATAAACTTGGCTGTATCAAACTATCAATGTTGTGGTGGGTTCCAGTTAGCTCAACTGGTAAAGTCTTTGATGGTTGTATAAGAGATCGGGGGTTCAATCCCCACCTACACCAAAAACTGATTGGTGTCTTGGTTTGATAATAAGGAGATATCATTAGGAGCGGACGCCATAGGTTGAAACTCTCTTAAAAAATAAATATCAATATTGTAGTAATTATGCAAGCTTAATAGTTGAGTTGAATTTGGTAAATTTTTTTGCTTCAGTGACATTCCTTAGTTCTTTTTACTGAGAAAATTTGAGTTTGAGTTCTCATCCTTTGTGGTACCCAAAAAAAAAAAAAAAACATATTGAGGTAGAATTTATGAGAGGCAAAGTTGAAAACAAGGGCTTCAAACCGATTTTATGGAAAATTCCTCCGACTCATTATATGTGTAATTGATAAAACTATTAATGAGTATTTATAGTTAAAAAAAATTATTTAATGAGTTATGTGATTTTATTTAAATAATACAGTACATAATTACATATAAATAGTAATAGTTTTATCCATCTTGTAATAAAATAAACTGTCTAAAAACGAAAGAAAATTACAATTGGCCTGAGTAGTGAAAATGTAAAATAACCCGTGGCCCAACTCCGTTCTTTCTGAATGCGGTTTCATAGCAACAAGTCTCGCTCAGAACTTTCATCAAACACCTAGGGGGATATTTGCAAACTAGCACAGTGAGGAGATAAAATATAGTAAGTTAACACGGGTATGAAAGGTATTTGCAAACTAGCATATCGAGTTTTAGAAACTTGAGTTCCATATAAAACTCGAGTTTCAAAAACTCGCTTCCTACTTGCTGAGTTGGACACATTTATGCCACATAGATCTCGAGTCTTTTACACTCGATTTCAAAACACACAGAAGAAAGAACTACAAACCTAGAAAAAGAAGAAAACCCAGAAGAAAGAAAGAAGAAAGAAGGAAACCCAGAAGAAAGAAAGAAAGAAGAAGAAGAAGATCCACAGCAAAGAAGAAGACCCACGGCACACAAACCCAATCTCCATCAAGCACATCCCGGTTGTCGATCTACGATACAGTTCACGATCTCCATCACTGAGCAAACGATCTGAACAAATTACACACAACTCATAAAGATGTGAATGATTTGAAAGAAAAAGCTATGGAAGAGAGATGAAATTGAATGAGATTTGAGTGGTTATAGATAGTTTTGTTTAGGTCTTCTTCTTCTTCTCCGTGGATGTCTTCGTCTTCTTGCACAGTCAGTACGCACTAAAACTCGAGTCTTAGACTTGAGTTCCACGTGGAATTTTTATCCATGTCACTGAGTCAGAAGTCCAGAACTCGAGTTTTTAAAACTCGATTGGCTATTGAACTCGAGTTTTAAAAACTCGATATGCTAATTTTTCACTTTCTTCCGCAACTTGTCAACTAACAAAATCCTTCTAATAATAAAGTTAAATGGAAAAAAAATTCGAACACCTAGCAAGCTTATATAAAGCCTCATTTTTTCTCTTTCCCGTTACGACTAGAATTAATAAACAAACCTTCCCTCTAATGCACGTGGCAGAAACCCAGAACCACCTCCGAGCTAACGTGTCAACCCCCTCACCTTCACCAGCCACCACCGTCACCAGAATTTTTTTTCCATTTAACAATAAATATAAAAAAATTTAGTTAGTTGTCATTTTAGAGTAGAATATTGAAAATTAGCATCTCGAGTGTTTAAAACTCGAGTTCCAACATAAAACTCAAGTTTTTAAGTCTCGATTTGTAAACAGATGGGTCTGATTTGAAAAAAAAACTCATGTGGAAATCGAGTTTTAAACACTCGAGTTCTGGAAAACGCCGCTATAGGGCTTAAAAACGCCACTATAGGGCTCTTGTATGACACTTATGAAAAATTTTTGCAGGAAACGCCGCTATAGGGTTTTAAAACGTCACTGTAGAGCTTAAAAACGCCACTATAGGGCTCCCTGAACCTGGTATGGGCACTTATAAAAAAAATTTTGCAGAAAAACGCCGCTATAGGGCTTTAAAACGTCACTATAAGACTTAAAAACGTCATTATAGGGGTGATAAAACTAAATTTTTTTTTGCATGGAACTCGAGTTTTGAAAACTCGAGATATATGTGAATGGATCTCGAGTTTCTAAAACTCGAGATGTCTACTTTTCCTTATAGTTTCAAGCGTTGCCTAATTATCTATATACAAATACTATCCATATTTATTCTGCCCATTTCCCCCCGTCACCATCACCATAGCTTCTTCATTACCAAACCAACTGGACTCTTTTAAAGTTTCAATCACATCACACAAAACAAACAAACAAACAAACAATGCACCGCTTCAAACCCTGCCTCCGGTTCGCCAAATCCACTGCGTACCGTTACTTCTCATCAAACCGTTCCTTCTCTTCTCACAACCTCGAAACCGCTGGGCCCATTGCCTCGAAGCTCGATTCACGGTCCGTGGTCCGGTTCCGAGGCCCAGACACTGTAAAGTTCCTGCAAGGCTTATTGACCAACGATGTACGGAAATTCAGTGAACCCATGGTTGAGAATGAGAGAACCTCCACCTTGCCCACACCGAATTTGCCAACTGTCTCTGCTCCTCCTATGTACGCCGCGTTCTTGACCCCTCAGGGAAAGTTCCTCTACGACCTCTTCCTGTACAAGCCGCCTAAGCCCGACGCCAAGCTCGACAAGTCCGGGTCCGGACCTGGGTCAGACCCGGACCATTCGTTTGAACTGTTCGCGGATGTGGATGCTACTGTTTTGGATGAGCTCTTGGAGACCTTCAAAAAGTGAGTTTGGGATTTTTCTGAACTGGGTTTTGGTTTGCTGGTTTATTAAATGCTCTTTTTTTTTTTTGTTGGGGGGGAATTTTAATAAAGTAAGCTTTGTGAATATTTATCTGTTTTGGCTTAAACATATATTTAGTTGAGGATTTGTTCCGTGAAGACAACAATGTTAACGTTGTATTCAACTTGTAGGCTTGTGTTTTTTTTTTTTTTTTTTTGCTGGATTTGTTATTGGTTTGCACATTTTGGTTTTGAACTAAACTTATTCGGATTTCTTTGGAAAAATTTAGTTAAGGACAAATTGACAATACGGTTTCTTCTGTAGGTAATTAAGTATAACAAGTTGTATACCAGTATAATCTGATTTTGTTAGTGCACCATTTATGTTAACTTTGCAATTGAATAGTCACTATATGTAAATTATGAAGCAGGTCATGTCCCACCATGCACTAGTTCATTTGGATTCTCCTCGGTTGAAATATGCGAAGTTATTGTTTAGCTGTGGAAAATAACAAGCTGAGATGAGAATTGAGATTGTAAAGTTAAGTTTTTGGAGATTAAGATTTATTGCGTTCAAATATTTGTTCCTGCCCAATGGTTTTTTTTTTTCTTTTAGCTTCTTAGTTGGAGTATAATACATTTAATGAATTTAATCATTTAACCATTATTCTAACACTT
The DNA here is from genome assembly GCA_023736055.1 of Quercus glauca. Lineage (NCBI taxonomy): Eukaryota > Viridiplantae > Streptophyta > Magnoliopsida > Fagales > Fagaceae > Quercus > Quercus glauca. The sequence continues at coordinate 29,594,036 of CM043326.1, forward strand.
CCTCTTATGATAAAAATTAACAAAAACAACCTTTTCAAGCCGAATGATTACCAAATTGTTGTGGAGTATAATATATTGTGATTTATTATATTTAATGTCACAATGTATTATACCCCAAACCAATTGTTTTTATTATTAGGAAATGATGAATTTAATCAAAGTTTCTTTGAAGATGCATGATCAATCATGAACCAAGACTTTTTTTGTGTGCAGTTCCTGTCTTAAATATGCTCACTTGTGACTGGCTGCAAGAAGCAATCAGTTCCATCTTTGTGTGTGATGCTATACCTCGTTAACCTAAGCTTGTAAAGAATATCATCTGAACTGTGAAGAATATGATCTGAACCATTACCAAGGCTAGCCTAAGTGTATATGATTTGAACCACTTCTTTTACCTCTTCATGTTCTTTTATTCACTTTGTATAACCTTTCTTGGAATTGCCAAGCCTGCAAGATTCTTTCGAGGGAGCAGATGTGTGCTTTCTGTATGGCAATATTAGCTTTTAAATTTAGGTAACTTCCATTTATTTATTTTAAATTTTGTGGCAGCAGATACCGAGTAAGGTCTAAGGTTGAGATTGAGAATGTGGCAAAAGACTTCTCTTGCTGGCAGAGGTATGGTGGGAACCTTCCTGAAAAGTCCTCATCTACAGAAGAACCAGAGGCTGCCAGTGTTGGCTGGGGTGCTGGTGTTGATCGTTCAGGCGAGTCAGCTTCACGTGGAAATAATCTTGGATGGCAATGGTTTAATGATCCCAGATTGGATTCTCTAGGTTTCAGGGGGATCTTTCCATCAGATATAATACGTGAGTTTTATAAGCTTATGCTAGATCTCTATAAGTTTACAGCATCACAATGTTTTCAGAAGCTTATGGTTACATTATGGATAATTGAGAGATCCACTCAAGCCGCAAATATTTTTCCCTTTTTGTGCCTGTTGCAGCACCTTTGATTGAGGCTGACAAAGAAACAGATGAACAGAATTACCTGCTTTGGAGATTACAGAAGGGGGTTGCAGAAGGCTCAGCTGAGATTCCAAAAGGTAGACTTTTAGTTCCTCCTTGATTGTATGCTTGAACTTTTTTCCATATTTTTCTGAATGTGATGCAGGGAGCACCAAAATTTTTTTATTTAATTTTAGAAATTAATTTTTTTTTACTATTGGTACATTGGATTTTATTTTAGGTCTTATTAACTAATTAGGTTATTAATATTTTATTTAATTTCATAGAGTATATTTTCATGATTCAATAATTGAGTTCTGGCCCAAGTCAATGAAGATTAGAATTTAGTCTTAGTAGTCTATATAAGCAAGCAACTGTACTTTGATGGAGTTTGCTTGAGTAATAAAATTTTATTGGAATTTTTCCCATTCTGTGTTGCAGATTCCAGGCAACCTTAAGTGCTAATTTGTAGGGTTTTTTTTTTTTTTTTTTTTTTTTTATCCTGCTTGGTGTTGACTCCAAGCAATCCTAGGTGCTAAGTCCTAGATTTATTTTTATTTTTATTTTTCTATTCTTGCTCAATCCCCTTTAAGAATTTTTGTAGGATTTGTTTTGGTGTCAGAGCTCATTGTTGTTCTACATTAGCATGTATTATAGATTTAGGTTTTCAATCTAACTGATTGTAATATTCTTTTTTTACCACCCAACACCCCCCTCCCCTCCAAATTTGTTGTGGCAAAGAATTTGTCTGCATTTTGTAATTTGTGAGTTGTGACCTTGTTATTCCCTATGTTGTTCTCCTTTCATTTATGATGATAATTTTATCTTTATGTATAAAATGTATGTTGAAATGTTATTATGAGGTTATTTTTGTAGTTTTAAAAAAAGAAAAATCACGGAATTGTTATTATCATGTTTAGGGGAGGCAATGCCTCTTGAATACAATCTTGCTGGTCTGAATGCAATAAGCTTTGACAAAGGGTGCTACATGGGCCAAGAGCTTGTAGCTCGTACGCATCATCGAGGTGTCATTCGCAAGCGCTTGCTTCCTTTAAGGTTTCTTAACGATAGTGGAGAAGGTAATCTTCCCTTCCTCTGAATTTCTCCCCTCTTTCTCTTTCCTTTTGTCTTGGCATATCCCAAGCATTTTCATTTCTGCTTCTCAGAAGTTGAGCAAAAGGTTGCTCCTGGCTCAGAAGTGATAGATACTGCCTCCCACAAGAAGGCTGGTACTGTGAGGGCTGCACTTGGGTGTCGTGGGCTTGGTCTTTTGCGGTTGGAGGAAGCCTTCAAAGGATCAGGTGCATTGACCATACAAGGACAGGAGAATGTGAAGGTCGAGGCTGTTAGACCAGATTGGTGGCCTGCTGAATGGTTTCAAGAGTATCAACAGCATAGTGCAGTTGCTTAGGCTTGCTTATTCAGAGAAAAAGCATAGCACTTCTGGTCTTGATCAATGCTAATGGTTAAAACTTTACACTACTTTACATTTTTCTTTTTTTGAGAAATAAAATGAGGCCGTTTTAAATTCTTTTATTACAAAGAAGAAAACTGTTGTAGTAATGCTGATTTAAATATTAATATAACAAATAGCACTGCAAGTGTAGAGAAGGGCAGTGGAAAAAATGTTGCTTGTAGAAAACGTGAAGAAAATGAATGCAAAGTCAATACTTCGTTTTCTGAATGTCTATACCTTTTCTATCCAGGTTTTCTCCTCATGATCCTGCGCATTATGTTCCATTTGATTTTACTAATTAGGAATGTATGAGGTTTTGTCAAGTAGAGAATTTTGTTGAAGTAAAATTCTTTTGCTACATTATTATGTTGTGATGGTTTGCTTTTCAAAATTTATCTATTAAAATTATTAAGAAAATTTGTTGTTAATGAAACTCTATTATTCCCTTCAACAAAACAAAAACAAAAACAAAGAAACTCTATCTTCAAAATTTACAATAAATTCAATATAATATTCCACCACTAAAACTTTCAAGAAAATTTCCAAGAATATAATCAGCATACTTCTAGTCAACAGATTAAAACAACCGAACACGCAGACGACAGATTTCTTTAAATTACAAAATACGAAAACAGACTAAGAAAATAATCCTTCAATCCCTGCTTTCTGCCAAAAAGAGGAATAGTGGCTTTAGAAGATAGTTAACATTGATGTTAAAGTTACTTGTTTTGATGTAACGTTGGATCTGGAAAAAAGTTTCCAGAAAGAATTTGTTGCGGTAACCTTTTTATTAAAATTGCAACACAAAGTACTTTCTTGCTCAACTTATTTTAGCATATACAGACATATAGGAACATCCTCATCAAGTGAGGCGTCATCTAACCTCCAACATAAGCTTTGTCTCCATCTTAGAAATTAAAGAATAAGTTTGTTTTATAATTCAACCAAACATAATAATAAACACAAAAGAAGAAGAGGGTAAGTTTTAAGCAATTTAAAGTAGCATAATTTCATCGATGCGCCTTGTAATCAGTTGGTACTTCTTGATGTTTCTAATAGACTTGCCTACTTTCCTAGTGTTCAAATATCTCCTCCCTCCTGTTTCTAATAGACGCTACCTTTTATTTTATCTCCAAAAAAAAATAATAATAATAATAAAAGGTAGCGTTATTTCTTGGTAAAGACCATGCACCTAAAGAAGTATCAAGAATTCTGGTCAACCACTACATACATAAAGAAAAATTTAATAAATCTTTACTATTAATCAAATCTTTTGAAGTTACATAGCAGGTTGAAGACCGCTGTTATTAACAGATTAAAGTAAATTGTACAGAAACAGTTTTGCAGTTAGCACCGCAGTTGCTGTATAGTGGTTGCAAATGCATCTCTTCAATGTATCAGAAGCTATATTCAGAAATGGAATGAATGATCAGAGGTTCTTCCTATGCATCCTTGCAGTTGTTGCTTTTCATAAAGCTAGGAATAACTTATTACAAGTAATCACAGGGGAATCTTCCTCACCTCCACCGATTTGTAGAAACATAAATCTTTTGACATTCCCAGCAAGCCTTAGTTACCTTCAAAAGGGAGCACATATAACAATAAATAGGACCAGCTCCAACAGTAGTGTGCATATTAATGAGTCACCATCATTAGATCATCATCATCAGCAATTCCCAAGATATAGACACAAAAGTAGGCCATCAAGAACTGTTCCTAGAACTGCTAAGCTCCTGAATTATATCCTCCATGTTTGGCCTGTTGGTGGGAAGCTCGTTGGTGCACATCAGTGCAATTTTTGCCAGCATAGTTGCCTCAGATTCAGAGAATTTCCCCTCCAGATTTTTGTCGATGAAATCTTGAAATTTACAAGATTCAGCTGCCGTTCGCATTGAGTTGGAGAGTAATAGCTTCCCGGAAAGAACTTGGAATATGATTACTCCAAATGCAAATATGTCGCTTTTCTCTGTGAAACGACCAGTGGTAATGTACTCAGGAGCTAGGTATCCCATTGCAGCACTGGTTTTAAGAGCTGAGAAGACAATGTCATCTGCAAGAAGCTTAGGAAGGCCAGAATCCGAAATCAATGGGTTGAACTGTTGGTCAATGAGAATCTTCTCAACAGAGATGTTTTGGTGAATTATCGCAGGCTTGTTTTCTTCAGTGCTATGTAAGTACCCAATACCTGGTTGGAGCATAACCAATATCTAAGTAAGCAAACTGCGTATTTTAAGGTTTTCTAAACATGTGTGGTTCATTTGATTTTCCTAAAGTAAACTTATAACTCAAGTTTCAAGGGTGAGAACAAAAAATGAATACGTGGACAGTGGACAGAAACCCTCTTGAAAAAAAACTTATATAACACAGCATTATTGCAAAAGACTCGAAGAAAATGAAACTAAATAAATTAATGTGATCAATAGAAGTTACTGACCTTTTGCAATGCCACTGATGACAGAAATCCTCGTGGGCCAGTCAAGAACTTGGTTGCTTCCATCTTCTAAATCAAGATATCGAGACAGGTTCCCATTTGGAGCAAAATCATATATGAGAAAACATTCACCCCTGCTCCTTGAGCAACAAAAACCTCTCAGTCTAACAAGGTTTTCATGTCTCAGGGAGGTTAACAAATTCAACCCCTTCACAAACTCAGCTTCCTCAGTCTTACAGCTGGTCACATTAATGCTCCTAATAGCTATAAGAGAACCATCTCTTAGAATTCCTTTGTACACAGCCGAGAATTTGCTCCTTCCCAATAAATTTGCCTCAGAAAAGTACTGGGTTGCAGACTCAACCTCTTCCATGTTGAACCTTAAGTAGTTTAAAAAATGCTGAGGAGATCCAATGCCGTTCCCACCATCAGCCAAAGGGTCCCATCCATTGGAGTATTCAAGACTAACAAGCGGAGAGAGATTTTTCCTATACAACTCCTTAGCCTGATCAGTGCTAAGTCGACCATCAGAAGAATCAGCTGTAGTCCCAATCTTTTGTTTCCGCCGGCGATACCGAATAATGGTCACAAATACAGCGCCTGTCAATGTGACCGTAACTGTAATAACCACTGCAACAACTGCAGCTAGTGGGAATCTTGTTGACTTTGAGCAATGGGTTTGATTGCAATGAGCATGGGAAATTGCAGACTTAGGGTTCTCCTTTGGGGCAGTTTTATTTATGTTTGGTCCAGCAGGTTCAGGTGGATCAACATTTACTGCACCATTATCAAATGCAGTGCAGTTTCGCAATGTAGAAAACCCAGATCCACATAAACCTTGATTGTTCGCACACTGGAACCCTTCATTTAATCTCCTGAAACCTTCAATTTCATTTATAAAAAATTATTCAATATTGATCAATGCATAACCACAATAATAAAAAAGAAAGTGTCAGGAGGAGAATTTTTGTGGAATAATCAAGGATGTAAGAAATAGACATACCAGAAGGGACAACCCCAGAGAGAGAATTGTTTCGGACATCTAGAAAATCCAACTGTGGAATACTGGCCAGTCCAGCTGGAATTCCACCAGAGAAGCCATTAAAGCTCAAATCAAGCCATGTTAGATTCGTCAAGTTCCCTAAGCTTGCAGGAATTGGACCCATTAGTCTATTATATTGCAAACCAAGAACACTTAACCTTGTCAAGGACCCCATCCGTTTAGGAATATTGCCCGTCAGCTGGTTACGACATAGCTGTAAAACTACACAAACAAAGAAAGTTTTCGAATTAAGCTGAGTTTCGAGGAAAAAAGTCCGAAAAGAAAACTCTATATATATTCTATTCCGGTTTTTAATGTCAACTTGGCATAACAACACTGACTTCCCAATCCATTGAACCATTCAGTTTCTGAGAAAATTTGGAAAAGAAAAGTAACGATAAAAGAAGTAAATTTCAATTATATAATTTACAAGGTAAACAAAGACAACAAAAAAGACGTAGCTCAAACTCTGTTCTTTTCTTTCGTGCAATTGCCTCTCTTCTTTTCTTTTTTATGGTACTAATAAAAAACAAATATGAACTGAAGTGGTACAGATGCAGATATTAACAAGTGAAGTTGAAACTTCTCCCTATTGTACTTAGCTATTTGGCTATGATTACCCCACTTGATCAAAGAAAGACAACTCAGATGAATGATTGAAGACAATACATCCCCAAACCCCAGGGGAAAAAAAATAGTAAATCAATGAACTTAGTTCTCCATGAGGCCTTCGATCCAAAGATTACCATAAAAGCCACATAACAGACAACTATGCATATGAGAAATATCTTTACGATTTGGGACTGGGGCAAACAAACAACTCAGAATGCCACACCAATACCACATTTACCCCCAATTAAGTTCTATCATTTTTCCGGAAACCAAACGACTTACTCCAGATTTTTAAATTTGATCCTTCTGTTCCTTCCCTCAGTTTTCTTAGCAACAAATGTCATTCAAATATACCATTTATACTAATTCAGAGAAATTAAAACCTTCAAATGTAAGCAAAATTGAAGCCCCTCTCTCAATAATAAATTCACTTATTTAGCTAGCAAACATCCATTTGCTCCTAAATTACAAATCCCATATCACATAGATGAAATAGAGGGAAAACAACAACATGCAAAAAGGAAAGAATGGAAAATTCACGTCAGTTAGGCGCTGGCAAACTAACAGTAACACAAAGGCACCAGAAAACCCAGAAAACAAGACTAGAAAATGTATAAATCTGTGACAACCAAGCAACCACTAACCTTGAAGACTATCCATTTTCCCTATCTCATTGGGTATAGCACCAGATAGATTGTTCACGTTGAGATAGAGATCAGTCAGCTCAGTAAGATTGGAAATCTCTCTGGGAATCTCTCCGGACAAATTGTTGAAGTGCAGGTACAACCCTGTCAAGCATTTCAGCTCAGCCACAGCTCCTGAGACCTTGCCGGAGAGACCCTTTCCCTGCAAAGAAATGTTGGCCACTTTGCGATGCTCGTTGCATGCTACGCCCATAAATGAACCACTACATGGATCACCCTCACTCGTCCACGACTGCAACAACTTGTTCTCTGGGTCTAGCGAGGACTTCAACTCCATGAGAGCTTTCAGCTCAACATTTCCACGAACAGGTCGTGGAGCAGAAAATATGAGCAAAAGAAGCACAGAAATGAGAAAGCGAAGAAAACCCATTTTAGCTTTAGCCTCAAAGCTCTTATCTTTTCACTGGACCTATACTGAAAACCCCATTTTTGTATCTGGGTCTCACTCTCTACGCAATTCTGATACTATTTTCTTCCAAGAAAGTCTTCTGTGTGACTGACGGTCTTTTTCTCTTTCTACTTAAATTCTCTGCATAGAATCTTTTTGTGTTTTGCTGCGAAGTAAAAGGAAGAAAAAGTACGTAACTTTTTTCAAAGAGAGAGTGGAATTTATTACACCAGCTTTATGTGATTGGTCTACAGACAGGTTCACATTTGGATTTGGGATTAGATAACGTCAGCGTGACAGCTGGCTGTAATTGCTGAGACTGTTGGACGCATTTTCAATTGTCAATATATCGTAGATTTAAAGTAAGGTCGACGGTGATGATGATGACGATGATGATGAATGTGGTGCACAAAGCAAGCTACTTGATAATGGACTAGCTGTTTTGCTTTAAGTTTGATTGATTTTCAGTTAGTGCGGTGCTGCAGAAATGGGCTCCAAAGCCTCCAATATGACAATGTTTGAGACAAGTTTAATCACATGTGTTTGTAAACAGAGAGGGAGAGTGGATAGCAGTCACGATCCGTAGCAACAGAAAATTGAAACCAATCCCAATCGGATTTGGAAGTCGCTTGCGGTTCTCTTCCAGTTCATATTGGGAGCATTGGTCAAGAGTTAAGACTCCAAGCTTGAAGTATACTCGGCAGAACTACACATTTTTGACTTTGTAGGTGTCAAAATTTCTATTAGTTTCATAAAATTTTGCATTGATGGCTGCTGTATAAAAAGAGCAAATGTATTTTTATTTATTTTTAATTTTTTGGATAATTTGGTAGTGGGGAAGATGTTACTGAAATCTTGAAAGTCTCCGTTAGAAATAGTTTGAGGTATCAATCTGAGTTACAAGGTTTTTAGCGTAAGCAAATATAAATATTTCAATTAATTACATGCAAATAACCACCATTTTTAATGAAGCATATCGGAAATGTGTTAACTAGAAAGTTTAGTATGATTATTATTAGATGTTTTGATAAAAGAAAGCTTCGTATAATTATTTAATAAAACGTTATGTTTTGTTGAAAACAAATAAAGAGAGAGTAATTACCAAGAATTTTAGAGAGAAATTCCTTCACTTGTTGTAAGAATAAGAGAGAGAGAGAGACGGAGAATAATTGTTTGGTACAACACCAAAGTTTTAAGCCTAATAACATAGAATAATGTAATTTTATGAAATTTCCAAGCAACTAAGTATGAAACATTGAGATTATTCTTTCCAAAAGGGAGTTTCCCCACAACATCTAAGGGGATTTTTTTTGGGTAAGAAAAACGTGTGGATGGTATTGACAATTGAACCCAAAGCTCTAGTTAAAAACAAAGTACCACTAAATCAGTTTCCATAATATTGGGCAGGTTTGGCATTAAGATTCAAACTACAACATAATACGGGAGTCATTTTGGACTGGGGAGGTAGTCTACTTTGAATAACCTAACCTTATCTCAAGAATTTTTAATGCTACTAATACGTACAAATCTCAAAATATGAAGTTCGTTATGCAAACAATTATTGACAGACTGTCGTTTTACTTTTGTACTCCTTTTACCGTTGTTCTATAATAAACTTCTTACAATTTGGAATTGGAATTTAGAATGAAAATTGAAGACAGCCCGAGCAGCTAGCCTATGGTTCCTGACATTATTCTTCTCTAGTTTTTAATAGTCTAAGGTCAATTATGGCCTAAAAAATGGTCTTAAGACTCTTAAGGTCAATTTGGTGGGAGACCTAACTTTAGCACACTCCACATGGGGAGGGAGTTGGTTGATTTATCTTCCTGTCTGTTGGAGAAGTTAGAAGAAGTGTATAGTAATCTTCATGTTCCCTAACTTGTGCTTTCTTCTCTATTATTAGAAAGCTCCCTCTCTTATTAATTCTTGGAGCAATGTAACCCAAGATTTTCATTTGCACTCACTACATGCAAATTGCAAACCATTATTTGTCCCAGTAATTACAGTTTATACTTTATACTTACCCTTCAGCAACCAAAAGAAAAAAAAGAGGAAGAAGAAGAAGAAGAAAGTTATGCTTTTCTAGTTGTGTGTACTATGTAGTAGGAGTGTAGGACCCAAAAAACTGGCATCCTTCACATGGGATTCCCTTTTATTTTCCAATTTTAATCAACATAGCTATATATAGACTATTTTAATATTTGTCTTATCTTGGATAAAATTGAATACTATTATATCTAAAGAAATATAAATTGTGAAAAATTTGTCAGGTGCGGTGTTTTTTACTTGTGGTGCCACCTACCAGAATAATCATCCATGACGCAATGCTATTGTCATGTTATCTGTAAAATTCATGGCATAGGATGATAAAACTGCATGTAACGCACCCCTATAATGAGTATGGAATTGATTAGGAGAGACATTCCAATTTCTATATTTGTCTTGGGTTTGGATAGCGAGGAATTAGGAGCTAGGTACTGACCTAAAGTGCTGATAGGGTATTTGCCTTCAAAGCTTAATGGCCTGTTTGGAAGTTTAGAGAGGGAGGAGAGTAGAGGAGAGTAGAGGGGAGGGGAGTAGTGGAGAGGAGAGTAGAGGAGAATGATTCCCCTCCACTTTATTTGGATGTTTTTAAAATTAATAAAGGGGAAGGGAGTAATTAGCCCTTCCCCTTGTATAATTTTGTTAATATAATAAGGGTAAATTAGGTAATTTACTTGATCAATAATTTATGTACTCTACTCCCCCTCCAAATCTCTCCAATTTAGGGGAATTAAAAATGGAGGGCTAGAGGGAGTTGAAACCCCTCCAAACCCCTCCAAACCCCTCTCCCTCCTTTCTTAAAAAACTTCCAAACAAGGTAATTGGATTACTCTCCCTCCCTCTACTCTACTCTCCCTCCTTTTTTAAACATCCAAACGGGCCATAAGTGACACTAACTTTACCAGAAATAGTTTTTAAGTATAGATCTTGGACGTAATTTTGTTTTTGTTTTGTTTGTTTGTTTGTTTGTTTTGTTTAGCTAATCCTCTCTAAATCTGTCCGCATTGCAAAATACTCAAGAATGCAGACAAGAGATGAGGACAGTCCATTTAGCTTTATTTATAAACTATCACAAGCGAACAATATGAACAAAAAAGTTATCATGGAACTAATTTTACAATAACTTTCTTTGTCAGTTTTCCCCCACATCTATAGATAGAAGGTAAAATATTTATGTTGAAAATTTTAACTTTCTTGACAATTTTATGTGTGAGTAGTGTGATTGATTATTTGAGCAAGCTTTCTATCAGTAATAAAATGAGTGAATAGTTAATATGTTGTATAAAACCATAGCTTTTAACTTTGACAAACCTAATCTCCCAACAATCCATAGCTTTTCGAAAGATACAGACAGTGTTTAAAGTTTCATCATTATTTTTACTTCTCTTTTCTTTTTAAGTTAAAGGCTTTAAAGTTAAAGAAAGGAAGCAATCTTCAATGCACACTTTAACTTGATTGACTTAAGGTCATTTTTTTTTTACTCCCCTTGATTTGCAAGATAAACCATGAAGAAGAGGACAAAATACGAAATCAAAGAACAATTTTTACTCCTTCACATGAAACTATAAATTATTTATAAGAGAGACAACAGGAGGAGCTGGTCCTGAAACATTACGCAAAAATAGCTTAGTGGGAACTTCTTTTAAGCCACAACCCTCGAAGTTGATCGGCATTTTAAAAAGAACAATATAAGTTGATCCTCAATCATGTTTCACAAGAAAGCAGGTTGCCGACTTTAAATTTGAATTGGGGGGAGCCAAAGTTTTCTTGAAAGTCGTTTTTCAATGCTCTAAAACTTAGCCAAACACTGAGCGTTACCTCTCAAAAAATAAAAAAAGAAAGTAGGACTAGTGGCGAGAAAGAAGAAATAATGGCCCCCATGACTGAAAATGACGCCCATTCGACTTAACTATGATGTAACTTTACAAAATCTCGCCACCATTATCGACATGATTGAGAGATGAAAATGAGAGGTACTGTTATTCAAATCAGAGGCGAGAATAAGCTAGAATAAAAACAAAGTTGAAGGAATCAAATATTAAAACCTTATCAATTTTCAAATAGTGTGACATAAAAAGACATTTCCATAAATGTATTTCAAGAAATTTGTGATTGTCCTGACCCTTAGTTGAGCAATTAATCAAGTTCATATACATAAAATATTCTAATATGTTTTTTTTGGCATGCACTTTTTTTTCTAGAAGTCTCGGTTTGAGAACGACGGGTATCTAACCTCTGTTTTCAACTATGAGAAAAGACATCACCTATCTCTATCTCTCTCTTTTGAAATTTATCGATGAACTTTATTTTTCTGCGTCTCACCGTTAACAAGGTTAGGTTAGGTATCAATAAAAAATTACTTACCCATTAGATCATATCCATTTAGTAAATTTTTTTTTTTTTTTTTTTTCTCTTTAACAAACACATCATTCTTCTTTCTCTTCGATCTTTTTAATAAACTTTTTTTATTAAGTAACAAAAGCAAAGGATTGCACTCCATCTCCTTCTTGGGAACACAAGACAGTTTCAAGGAAGGAGGAGATGGGTGGCATTCCTCTAAAGGCTCTAATATTACAACTACAGGCACATGCCCAAACGTGGGCTGCGGGCAATAGAGTGGGCTAAGACCCTTGCTTGCCTAAGAACCTGTGAGGCACTCTTAAAAAGGAAAGAGTAGGGCTAAAAGTTCTCTAAATTTTCCTACATTGATCTTATAAACTGATATACCAATTAGAAAAGGGAAATTCAAAATTCAATTATAAGTGGTTGAAAGTTATAATCAATCACAATTTGCTATGAAGGACAGTTATGACAAAATATGTGTGTGTGGCATTAGCATTATTGAAAAGATTATCTACTATAACTGGTTGAAACTTATGCAACATATTATGTAAAAAGTGGAAAGTTTTTAATATATATATATATATATATATATAGTCTCTTTATTTTTTGATAGATATAATATATATAATCTAAATATAAAATTTGATAATTATATTAATTATTAACAAACATTTATTATTAGGGTTTAAATTAGCCTTAGGCCAGGGGAGGCCGCCCCCCCCCCCCCCCCCCAAGATTTTTTGATTTTTTTATTATTATCATTATATGGTATTTATATATATTATTAAAAATTTTGGTTAAAGAATTCATATGGCCCCCTCTAAAACTTATACTAAAAAAATTAAAACATTATTTTTACCCAAAAAACACAAAAATTAATTAAATGGTCGTCTAACCAAAATAGCTTTTGGACACCCATTCCTTTTCCAGATAAAGTTTTTCTCATCGTGATTCACCTGTATTAATTTATTTTCCTCTACACTCCAGATTTTGGGAATTTGGTTGTGTCTGTCACACTTTAAATTGGACCTTTGCATAATTATTTGATTTAATCAATTTGGGTAATTGATTAAAATTAATCAGGGTGAATTTCAACCTAACACATACCAATATCATCTTTGATTTCACTCCAATTCTTCATGATTTATGTTCAATTAACATTGTGTTAATTTAAAACTACATGTAGAGTGACATAAGATTTCACAATTTTTTTTACAATCGTTGAGTTTAATATATTATAATTACTATACAGTAAAAATGTTGTAAGTGATGAGGCAATATGAAAGTAATGTTATATCAATCACAACTTACTAACTTGTCTAATTTTGAATATATATATATATATATATATGACAAAATTTAGGTACAATACCTTAAGGGTTGTTCCTTATATTCTCCTCTTAAAATTTAATCATATGGCTACTTAATTAAAAAATACACTTCCATCCTATGAGAAAAAATTCACATGATAGAATTTGAAAAGAAGAACTTAAAGAACAGCACCTAAGTACAGTACCTAAGTCTTGCTCATATATATATATATCCTATCTGTGTTATTATAATAGGTTGAGAAATAAATGTAACGTACTATAATAAATGCTATGAAGACTTCACAGCATTTATTATGGTACGTTACATTTATTTCTCAACCTATTATAATAACACAAACAGGATCATTTGTTTTGTTTTACCTTAGATTTCCTATGGTAATGTCAGCATTTTACATTTATTTTGTTATACCTTAGATTTCTTATGGTAATGGTAGCATTTTGCATTTAGGGGGTGTTTGGTTCGCTGTAATGTTATATTACGCTATAATATTACGTTATTGTAATCTTACATTAATGTAATTTTAATACAAGAATACAACATTACATTGTTTAGGAAGGTGATGAGATTAAGATGATGTGATATATTTTGTATTTTAAATTATGGTAATGTTAGAAAAAATAAAATAAATAAAAAACATTAATGTCACATCATTGAAATGTGTATCATATTAAGGACACATCACATTGAACCAAATGCTCACTTATAGTGAAGAGTGGAGTAAGCTTCATGATTGAGGCAATGACAAAGCCTACCCTATTGCAGACTAACTGCAAAGATCTTTAGTTACTACATAGCCCCTAAGCATAGACTATAAATATTTGTCAATAAAGAGAAATAAAAAAGGAGGTGAGGGTTTTCATCGAGGTTATAACTTATAACTACCCTCCGAAAGTCAAGCCAATCTTTTTGGCCTTTTGAACTCTAGCTAGTGGGCAGATCTTACATTTGGATGTTCATGCTTTGTTCATCCAATTGTTATTTAGATTAAGGTTGGAATTGATCTTTGATATAACAACTCATTGAAAGATGAGTATACTCCCTCCATCCTACACACACTAAGCAATTACATGTAAAAATATCTTAAATTTATAGTCAGTTTGTTTTGAAGTAAAATATTTTTAGGTGCTTGGTATGATATATAAAATTTTTCGAGCAAATCATTAAAACCTATATCTCAACCATTAAACCAACTGGTGTCAGAGGTTTCGTGATTGGACCACTGGAACAGTGGCTGCGATGAGTGGATCACCAATGACAGTCGCTAGAACGATGTCTCTGGTAATTGAACCACTGACACCAGTTGTCAAAACGGCATCTTCGATTACCCGATTGCCAAAATGGTGGCTTTGATGAACGGACCACCGATGACCGTCGCCGAAGCGATGTCTCCGGTGATCGAACTGTTGACACTAGTTGTCAAAATGGTGGTTTGATTGTCGACGATCGCTGTTAAAATGGCATCTTCGATTACCAAGCTGTCAGGACTGGTCGCCGGAATGATGTCTCCGACCATTAGACCACCAAAAATAGCAGCTTTGGCCATTGAACCATGGGCACCAACTGCCCAACCTACCCAAACCAGTGATTTAGCCACCAAATGGTGGGAGGGGAAGACATTGCATGTTTTTGTAAAATGTTTTACCAATTTTTAAAGGATTTTACAGTCAACATAATTATTTTATAAGTTTGACTACATTATACATGCATACAAAAACCTGAAAATGGGAAAACATTTTCTGAAAAATATTTAACTTCAAAAAAAAATGGAGTGGTAGTCTCAAAATGTTAACTATAAAACTTAAATCAGGACCTCATGAATTACAAAAGTTTAATAAACCACTATTTAGACCATGACTGATGACTTGTATTGACACTCTATTGCTTGCACTTGTATTGGGGTGCATGGCAAGAAAACATAATTAAAGAGAAAATACATATTATTTTAGTAGTAAAAATCAAACAATTATGTCCAAAGTCTTGTAATTATTACACCCTCCTGATTGTAATTATTGAATTTTAAAAATTAAAAAAAAAGGAGGAAAAAAAAAACAAAAAAAACAAAAACAAAAACAAAAACAAAAGCAAAAGCAAAATCAAAATGCTAAAAGATCCTTTGGGGTTTAGGTAAATTGCAAACTAACCTCCTTAGCTATCAAATTTGTATTATTTATCCCAACGTTTAAGAATTATCCAAATTGATCTCTCTATCTCAATTTCGTTAATTACTATAATTGACAAGAAATGGTCCTATGCTATGCGCGTATTGCTTTTTAAATTATTTTTTAAGTAGAGTGATCATGTGCATACCACATGCAGATGACCATTTTTTTGTTGGTTATAGTTAACGAAATTAAGATGGAGGGGTCAATTTGGACAATTCTTAAATCCCAATACAAAACTGATAGTATGCCCTATAGGGTCATTTTGCATTTTGACCAAAAATATAAAAAGAAAAGGAAATTGGAAGATTAGTGCTAATCATGCTATTTATGATGTTCTAGACAAACCTCTTCAGGTTAAGGTGGAAACTAATTGTTTGAGCTTTACTTATTGTTGGAATTGACTTATATTTTTTGGGCCATCCAATCCAATGGCCTTATGTGTGTAGTAGAGTGGAATGGAGCGATACAATATGGTAAAGTCAAGGGTATTTTGGGGATTCATATTGGGTAGGGTTAAGTTATATATAAGCATTGATGTACCATCATTTCTCATTTAGTGGATTGATAGCCACTTGTAAGGGTGTCCAAGTAACCCGGACACTTAACCAAACCGACCAACCCACCCGGACTGACCCGTTTGCAGCTCAATCTGACAACTCTGGCAGTTGGCATCAGGTTTTAGCCTTCAGAACCTGACTCTAGCGGGTTAAGTGGCAGGTTTTCTCCTTTAAAACTTGAGCCACTCGACTCGACTGACCACCACTTTAAATAGTCCCCCTCCATTTAGATCTGGCAATGATCAACCCTTCTCTACTCAAATTTGGCTATATTTTTCTCAGATCTACTTAGATCCAATGACCTTTGGCTTATTTGGTGATATTTTTCTCAAATATGCTTAGATCTGTTGACTTCGGCTTAGATTTGACGATGTTTGACACTTTTTAGCTTAGGCCCGGCCAAGTTTTTCTTTCCTTAGCCCACCGTCACCCTTCGCAGTTTCAACCGAACCTACCGATCATTTTCTAGAGTTTGATCCAATTCGAAATGTGGTGATTGGTGGTTAGTTGCGAGTCTCATCTTCTTCCACTCTACCTGAGCGGTCAATTTCGAGTTGAGTCCAAAACCAACCTGGACCGACCTTTGGACAACCCTAATTGCTTGCTTCATAAATGTAATCACATAGGCATATTGCCAAATCACATAAAATTTTTATGTTGATTTTTCTCTTCTTTAATCTTACTTAAACAAATTATTCACAACACCTATTTTCCCTACAAACATAAATGGACTAACCAAGCTATAAAATTATCATCAATAATTTTGTTCATCATAAGCATATTGGCATCTATGTTCTAACAATTCCATAGCTTATTACCATCAATTCTAGAAACATATAATTTAATCGTATGATATGTTCCCAACATTCTTATAACTAGCATGTTCCTTGCACATGAGTATACTTAAAAATATTCACAATTAGATGCATATGGTATGATGCTTTAATATTATTCACATTTCTTTTTAAATGTCAATTCTTGAAAAATTCTTGCAAGAATATATCATTTGGTAAAGTATGCAAATTGCTTATTCTTAATTGTGCCGGTTTAATAATTAAAAAAAGAAGAAGATAAATTGATCTATTTATATACTTAGCTTATTTTTTACTCCTTAAATCTTAGTGTAATTATATTTTTTCTTTTTATTGTGATACAATAAATTTGGTTAATCTTTAGTAACGAAATTTTAATCACAGACAACTTGTTTTTTTGGGAACATGGTAAATTTTTCATTGAAGTTTATACTCGAGTTAGAAATAAGTTTTGGTAAAAGAAATTAGATTAGTTTGCAACTTTACATGTGAAGAGGTGAAAAGTTGTTGGTTAAGCCTGCAGCAAGATGGGCCACAGCCGGGCTCAGATTCGTTCTAGGTAGTTTGATTCACCTGTCTAATTAAGACTCCAATGACAAATCCACACAGATAACCAAAAAAAAAGCAAGCTTGGCCACACTTGATAAATTAGTACCTAAAGAAATAATGAGGGACAGCTCAGAACTCGCCTACCTGGCAAAAGGATCGGCCATGAGATGATGATTTGTGTATAGTGTTTACTGTTTGGCCACTGTGAAGACTGAAGATGTTGTTAAAGAATAAAGAATAATTTCCAGCAGCTAGGAAAACTTTGAAGCTTGAATGTTTTGATTTTTGCTTTCCTCCATTCGCTTCCCTAAACTTATTATTTTTACACTGAAGAGGCTCTTTGAAATTCCGAATTTATTACTTTTACCTGACAATTAGCTCTGTACACGAAATCTACAAGCAGAAAAAGTTAGAAGTGGATACTATATAGTATATATAAATAGTTTAATCACCCACTCTTGCTGTAGAGTGAAGGAAATTAACATCGGGATTATTATTTTTCTTTTGAATGAGCTCAATTTCGTTTTTTTGATAAGAAATGAGCTCAAAGTTGTTGCCCGGATTGGGGGTGTTTGGGTTTATTTTTTTGCATGAACGTCTTGTGTTGTCTAAAGTTGGGCCTAAGTGTGGGCTGTGCATAGCATGTCTCTGTTTATTGATAAGCATCGTTTAGTGAGTGATCGGCCCTTAAAGGTTGCACTCAAGCATATAGAGTTATTGGTTTGGGCCTAACACGTTTACCGTTTAAAAAAAGTCCCTCGACAACATGCTAGCTCAAGTTTCTATTTAAAAAATAATAATTATGATAGAACGATTTTATTCTAAAAATGGGTTAGAATACACTTAATTTCCCCCACATATATATATATATATATATATGTCTGTGTGTGTGTGTGTGAGAAGCGATTAACGCCAGAAGAACACATATTGGAAAATACTATCAAAGAATCCTCAGGGCAAATAAAACAACACAATCACAAGCCCAAGAAAACTAAAATGCCCGAGGACCTTGAGGATACTAACGCATCCTCGGAAGGGTCGAAGTCCAATGCTAAAGACCATCAGACATGAATCGAGGAAGAGAGGGAAAGTTGGTCTCTGACCAAGAAAGGGAAGAATACAGATAAAGCATCCATCACCTCCGCATTTAATACTCTGAACCCACTTAGCTGGCTGCATTAATGAGGAGATGACCTATAAACAGTGTCATCACAACTCATAGCCTGGTGTAAAAACTTTCTAGTAAGATCCTGATGGGACAAGTATCAAAGGAAATGAACCCTAGCCCTACAAATGGAAGGCCAAGATACGACCTGGGTGACTATATAAGACAGAGAGGCCTCTGTGAAGAGGGGATGAAACATTTGAAGAAAGAGAAAAAGAATGTAACGCCATTGTAATCTAAGAACAAGTGTAAATTTGTATCTTGGACCAATCTCGAGGAACATAATTTAAGCAATCCGAGACTATTGTTAATCAATTTCCTTGTCTCATACTCATTCCTAGCTCTTATCCTCTCATTTCAAGTTTAACCCACTTAAACGAGGTAACAAAGGTTGATTGACATTCCATCTCTATAAATTAATTCTGTGAGGTAAAAAGTTAGCCTACCCTATTTTTGCCCATATATATATATATATATATATAATGAATTAGGTAAATTTATAATTGTAAATAAAAATATATAGATATAAAAATAAATTGATATTTACATTCTATTTCATTAGGGCATTAAATGAGTCGAGGTTTTCCAAGTATTGAATGTTCAAGCTCAGCTCAACAATAAAAGTAAAATTTTTAAACTCGACTCAACAACAAAAGCAAAAATGTTTAAGGTCGACTCAAGCTTGACCCAAGCCTACATACAACATTCTCGTCAAAAATTCTAAGAGTTTGAGTTCGGTTTGACACAACTTAATTCATTAGTGAAACCGAGCACAAACTCATTACCAATCTTAAACTCAAGCTAAATATCAAGTTCTTAAGCTAGAGATATAACCTAGGTACATTATCAAGTCAATTTCAAACATATTATAAACTCCATTTGGTTTGAATGAGTGGCACTCACTCCCAATTAATTGAAAGATTAATAAGATATAATTTTATTTTTTGAATCCATATAAAGATTATTACCAAATTCATATACCATCTTATGCTCAACTTGTTTTTATTTATTTTTATTAAGTCTTATTTTTGTGAGCATGTTTATATAATTCTAAAACTAAGATTCAAGTTTGACTTTTTTTTTTTTTTTTTTTTTTTTTTGTGACAAATAAGAGTATTTAGACTTCTTCAAGTATCAAACTATTTTTTTGGACATATGTAGTCTCCTTATTTCACACACACCGGGTATCCAGCCTAAATCTAAGTTTGTTTTGTTTATAAACAAACATGAAGGAGATTTATTTTTTATCAAACTGAACTCACAGTTCGTTGTTTCTCAAAAAAAAAAAAAAAAAAAAAAAAAAAAATCACAGTTTGTTTCATTTACTGTCCTATGTTTCAAAAGCAAAAAATAAAATAAAATAAAAAGAAAAGAAAATCACAATGGCGGAAACGACACCGTCTTCAAATAAACAAAAGCGGCCCCAAGTGTCCGTTTCCAAAGGCAGAGACACAAAAGCAACAGAAAACGTGCTCCGCTACCAACATATTTCCATCTCGGACAGCGAGCGAGCCAGAGAGACAGACAAACTCACAAACTCGAAAACAGACCCGACCCGGAAAACAATGGGCAAGGATCTGAGCGATGACCAAGTTTCATCGATGAAAGAAGCTTTCACGCTCTTCGACACCGACGGAGACGGTCGGATCGCCCCGTCGGAGCTAGGAATCCTGATGAGATCTCTCGGAGGAAACCCGACCCAAGCCCAACTGAAATCGATCGTCGCCGGAGAGAACCTCACCGCCCCATTCGACTTCCCTCGGTTCCTGGACCTCATGGCGAAGCACATGAAGGCCGAGCCCTTCGATCGCCAGCTCCGCGATGCCTTCAAGGTCCTCGACAAGGACTCCACCGGCTACGTCTCCGTTTCGGAGCTCCGACACATTCTTACCAGCATTGGGGAGAAGCTCGAGCCATCCGAGTTCGATGAGTGGATCCGGGAGGTCGAGGTCGGGTCGGATGGTAGGATCCGATACGAGGACTTTATCGCTAGGATGGTCGCCAAGTGACGACGTGGCTGTGTCGATTCGGGGTTTGTGTTTCTCGTTATGTTTGTTGATGTTTTGGAATTAGGGTTTGTTTGGATATTCTGTTTTATTTTTATTTTGTGTGTGTGTGTGTGTGTGTGTGTTGGGAATTGTTGAAGTAATGCTAAATTGCTAATGTGTTTTTCTTTTTATTAAAGGGAATTTGGGGGGTTGTTGTGATGTTTATAATGTGTATGGTCTTCAGGGTAATTGGGATTTCGCTGGTTCTTTTTCTGGAATTTTGTTTGGTTTATTTTTGTCGTATGACAATTGACAATGTTGTGTGCTTTGATGAATTCAGTAATTGTGTTTATGATGAGATTTGGGGACCTTTTGTTTTTTTTTTGGTTGGGAATCTTTGTTTTGACGAATTCATAGGACCATGGGCAGCTCTTTTCTTTGTTTCTCCTCAAATTTTCCAAAAAAAAAAAAAGTGATTATGAGAAATATATCAGTTGTGTGAAAATTTGAAGTCATGCTTTTTAATAAGTCTCCTTATAATTTGTATAAAACATGTCGTGGGATTAACTGTCCTCTCTCTTTTTTTGATTGGTTTTGATCTTGAATACAACTGAGATAGGTAGATCACAAGTGAAGACTCTGTTCTTTGTTAACCTCTGAAAATTCTTTGAGGAGAGAGGCAAAATGTTTAATACTTTAGATATGCTACAATGTTGGGTGTGGGATGCTTCTTGTGCAACAAGTGGTGATTAATGAATGGAACTTCTACATGCTGAAGGTAACATGCATGCATATTGGATGAACTAGAGATTGTACTCAACTGGTTCTTCCTCTTCCCATAATAATGGGATGGAGGGTGAGGTCGTGGATTCAAAATCCATTGGGTGTGCAACTTACCAATTAGAAAAATGAACTAGAGATGAAAGTGATTGGCTTAATCTCTTCAGCTTTCAAGCTTCCTTTGCCTTACGCATAACCCACATCTAAAAGAAAAATTTATCTGTTTGATGCAAAAAAGAAACAATGTTGGCTACCTGTGTGTAGAAGTTGTTGCATTTGGAATAACAGGGTAGTTTTGTATGTGAAAAAAAGTGTGAAGGGAAGAAAATAATTTGTTATGCATTTTTAATCCAGCAACATTTATAAGACTTACCATCATGAATATAAAGTTTTATTGATTCTCTTTCCAGATCTGAGGATATTCCCTTTTCCATTTGTTTCCCTTTCCAGAAGCTAAGAACCATCCTATGTTGCTACTTATGTATTGGGCATTGACACAATTGTAATAGATTCATCTTTTTAGGTAGGCAGTGAACTTTTCTTGGCCTGCATGGTGGTTAGGGTCATCTTGATTTGAGGCATTTCTACTAGGATGGGAAGCAAAGGCTTCTTGAGAGGTGTGCTTATTAAGCATCTTCAGAATTTGAGAGGTATATTAAGCATCTTCAAATTTTATTAGCTAGTTATACATATTCCTTGACTAGGAGCTGTCAGTAACTTGTGAAGCAGAGCCTCCTTGAGAGGCGTCTTAAGCATCTTCAGAATTTGAGAGGTATCTTAAGCATCATCAAATTTTATGAGCTAGTTATACATATTCACTGACTAGGAGCTGTCGAAACTTGTGTTTAAGTTGAAATTTCAAAAATTGTAAAATTCTCTAATCAAGTAATATGATCTACAATATTGATAAGTATTAGACTATGAAACAAGCTGGCTTCTTTTGCAAGTAAACCTTGGAAGGTTGGATGAAGCTTCCCACCCCCCAATATCCATGTGTCTGACTGGTGATGGATATTCTCCTTTGGCCATGGAATTTTAGTCCTGAATGTGGACCAAGTACATTGTTTCATTTTGATGGTCTGATTGCATATGTAGACTCGCATAATCTCTTGGTGTTACACATGCTAAAAAAAATAATTATAAATTGTTCCGTGATATCCATGGATAGATCAAACAGTCTATTGGGCAATGGTAGACCTTAGTAATACAATATGGATCTATTTGGGATCCGCTTATTTTGCTGAAACTGAAAACTTTTTGTTGAAATTACTATGAATAAAAGTTAACTGAAATAGTACAGTGGGACCCATGAATAGTACCAAAAAATGCAGTGAGATCCATGAATAATAGCAAAAATAAGCTGATTAGTAAAATAAGTAGGCAAAATTAATTATGCCAAACGCACACTAAATCTGCCTTGTTAGAATTAGTAATGTGGCCTGATCTGTAGAATTGTCCTACATTTCATGATGGTTTTGCTTTGAGGATTTTCATGGAAAGGTTCAATGGTTTAAACTTTAATCCGTGAACTGTCGTTGAAAGATCAAACCCGTCCTTTATGCAGTAAATTGAAGACGAAGTGAAAGACATAGTTGTAGTCCACAAATCTTATTTAGCTTAGTAAAAAGAACAATTATGTATCCTGGCTTTAACAAAGTGATCCCAATAATGGATTAACGGCATGCATATAGCATATGAGTAACCCAGATACAGTTCACTAGCCTTTTGATGTGGACATTGAATAAATGTGGATATTTCATATTTGTGGGCACACTCTTTAAATAGGGAATTTTGGAAAAAGATGGGTGTTGAGCATTAGCATCAGTGCTAAAAAAAGAAAGAAAGAAAGAAAAAAAAAAAAAAAAGAAGCTATTTGACACATTAAAAAGTCAATTTATCTATTTAAATACACCACTTTATTATAAACTCTACATCACATCTTTATTCTCTTACTATTTTATTTAAATATTATTTCTTTATTATTTTTAATTCTTTCCTTATTAATAGAAGAGAAAAAAGTAATAAGATAATACCTAAATTTTTAGCCCATTTAGTCTTGCCTTTCTAAAAATAAAACATCATTATAGCATGTGCCAATGTTTTTTGACATTTGGCACATCTCATGAGGCATGATTTTTAGTGTTTGGTGTTTAGCATTTCTGATGCCAATGCTCTAAGTAATGAGCAACAACAAATGTACTCAAGATTGTGAGAATGAAGCTTGTACTTGTAAAATTAAACGTCACAGATAGTAAAATAGGTAATCAAATGCTCCAGCGTCACGGATAGTAAAGTAGGTTATCATTATTTGGGGAAAATGTACCCAAGCATTGATGGTTCATGGTTATAAAAAAAAAAAAAAAAAAACAGTTGTTTGAATTCAATGGAGCTTTTTGTTTTTTGTTTTTTGTTTTTTTTTCCCTCTTGATAATTCATTGTTGGAAGAAGTGAGATTTGAACATTGGACATCTTTGTTGAAAATATCAGGAAGTACCAATTGATTTACAAAACACTTGATATAAGGAAGAAAAATGGGAACAATAGAGAATTTTTACTACTTATTTCATAGTTTAGAAATAATGACCCATGGAATTCAAGTAATAGCTTAGTGGTAATGATATCTTTTATAGTGTTTTACATCTGTAGTTTGAATCTCACCTCTACTTCTCTCACTATTTTACATATATATATATATAGTCATTCTTGAAATATGATTCTTCAATACATATAGTCAATCTTGAAATATGGTTTTGTGGGAAATACCATATCATTTATTATCATCCTTATTTCATATCTTGGAAATCATACATCCATTTAATATCCCCATGCTTTGAGAGGTGTTCTAAGCACTATATATAGTTAGTTGGCTAGACTAAGAGATTAGATTATGAGAGTGATTATTTCAGAATTATTTGTGTTATATTTTTTGTATCTCTTTAGGTAGTTCGTTAAGTGGTGAGTGTGTTCAACCTTTTATCCTTGGTAATTTCTTTGGGTGATGAAATTTTTTGCATCCCATTGGTTTTTTTCCCTTGGTGGTGAACTTGTTGTATTAGTGTGTGAGTTCTATTTCTTGTCTTTTCTTCCACCCTTTTTTTGGTATCAAATTGGTATTAGAGCAAGTCTTTCTTGTGGATTTATCCAAGTTATCTTTGTCATTCCAAAATACTCTATTCATCTACTATTGTGAGGTCAATTGATTGTTGTATTCAAAACATATTTGAATGTGGTGAGATATACTCTCTCTCTCTCTCTCTCTCTCTCTCTCTCTCTCTCTCTCTCTCTCTCTTTTTTGAATTTGTGAGATATACTCTAAACAATACGTTACCATGGATTGTAATTCTCCACAAATATATGACAAGTACCCTAATGAGGAATATGAATTGTGCAAACAAGTTTTGGAAGATGATGATGAGTGTTTCTTTGGTCAAATACAAAAAGCTGTTGATTTTACAAAAGAAAGATTCATTGTTTTAACATTATCACTTGAGGAGCAAAATCCTTTATGTTGATTTTTTTGGGATTGAAAAATATTTATTTCCTAATGATAAACTTGATATTGATATTGTCCCATTAATGGAGATGAATGGTCTTTGTCTTGAAAAAATAAGTGAAGAATTGAAAGGGAAACAAAATCTAGGATCAATGGATGAATATATTGATTTGTTTGTGACATTGGCTTCATGTAATGTACTATGGCAAAACAAGTTACAAATCAAAATTCGTTTAGCAAGGTTTATCACAAGTAAAAAAAGACTGGTAAGAAGCATGCCAATTCCACATGTATTGTTGAAAATAAAGGGATGGAAAGGAATGATTGGGCATCCAATAGATTGAGGCACGTACGCTAAACTCAAGCCTAATGTTGATTTGCTTGACCACTATGGAGTTTCAACAACTTTCAATATAGCTGACCTCTCTGTTCCATGGTGAAGATAGCAACTAGACTTGCAAGCGAGTCTTTTCCAACTGGGGGAGTTTCACATGGGAGTATCCAACAAAGAGCCAATAGACTTAACAATCCTTGTTGTCTTACAAGCCCAATTAGAGGAATCTTATGGTTTAGACATGAAGGCCCATGCCAATTTTATTGTCCATAGTTTGTGCTGCTAGTCAAAGGCCACTAAGGTTGGTCCTACAACATTTATTTAGTCAATCTTGTTCGTTTTAATGCATTTAATTAGTCAATCTTGAAATATGGTTTTGTGGGATATACCATTTCATTTTTTTTTTTTTTTTGGGTCAAAAGGATAATATATTAAGAAAAACTACAGAGCAAATAGATTCTCAAGACACTGCCTGGTTAGGTACAATCCATTAAAATCAAAATCTAGCAAACTAGGTAAGTCCACAGGCAAACTTTCAAAAACTAGAAAATCTGCTTCTTGAAGACCTCCCGTTCTAGCCAATCTATCTGGCTTCACAATAGCAATGTCTAAATCCGCTTATTTTTCATGTCTTGGAAATTATATAGTCATTTAATTCCCCCATGCTCAATGGGATGTTATAAGCACTATATATAGCTAGTTAGCTAGATTGAGATATTAGATTATTAGAGTGATTATTATTCAAAATTATACTAGCTAGATTGAGATATTAAATTATTAGAGTGATTATTATTCAAAATTATTTGTGTTATATTATGTATCTCTTTGGGTAGTCTTTTGAGTGGTGAGTGAGTTCAGCCTTGTATTCTTGGTAATTTCCTTTGATGGGTGAATTTTCTACATCTCATAGATTTTTCCCTTGGTAGTGAGCTTGTTATATTAGTGTATGAGTTTTATATCTTGTCTTTTCTTCCACCCCTTTTTCAAATTCTTCAAATTTCACTATGAAATTTGTACTTTTAGTCCCCTAACAAAAAACTGTCGCAAATAAAAAGGCACATACATATCTATGGGCCAAAATGGCCAAATATCACTGTTGGCCTAAATATTTGGCGATTTACCACTGTTTGCGAAAGGATCTACCACTTTGGTGAAACTCGAGTTTGCGTGTAACTCGAGTTCCATGAAAAATAGCCTCCAATTTTTTATGTAACTCGAGTTCCATAAAAAATAGTACGACAAATTTGAAAGCTATTTTTTCAAAAACTCAAGTTACACAACAAACTTGAGTTCCAAAAAAATGATACATCTATATATATATTTCCAAAATAGTGGTAGATTGCCAAATATTTTGGTCAATAGTGATATTTGGCCATTTTGGCCCATATGTGTGTGTGTGTGGGTGGGGGGGGGGGGGTTTGGAAGAGATAATATTAAGTGGGCAAGAGGGTTTCCAATTTCAGTTAAATTTGGTCATGGTATTGACTGACTTTGGGCCCAAACAGGGGGCCTCTTTAAAACCTTCTCCTATTTGGAAACGAAATATATATTATGTCATTGGAATTGGAAGTACAATGGTCTTTTAACTTTGTATATATAATACTTAGTTGCATGAAATAATAGTACTTTTGCAGTATCAATGCTTTGTTCATAAAAAAAGAAAGGGAAGCAATGCGTTATACATTAGGTTTGAGCTCGATGGCTAATTTTTCAGATTCTCATGAAGATACAAGAACTAAGATTGTGAAGCCAATAATTTCATACTAGGACTTCATTAACTTTGGCGCAACTTCTACTGCATGTCGGTCGGTGACAGCTATAGAGAACTTTGGTCGATATCGCCAACTTCTATGGCTTATGCTTAGAGACAACAATGGTTATCGAAGGTTCTCCAGTTTTTCAAAGAGGAACTATCTTGAGCTGCCATTACCAAAAGCTAGCGAAAGGGTTGCTTTTCTTTAGAGGGGTGGCTCATAACCCTAGCCGAAGATAAAACAATGAATCTGCTACACCCTTTAAATTGGAATCGTATAATGTTGCCATACCTTAGCCAAAACTATCACCAGCACTCGCACGTAAATCTCATTAAGAAAGTCGTCTTATCATCAAGTCCTTCTTGGAACTCTAATTACATAACCATGATCATTGTTGGGTTTACAAATCGAAGGATGAAGCATTTAGCTTTTGCTAGAGCTGGTGACAATATATGGACCATGATAGCTAAAAAACAACCCTATATTGATGTCATGTATTACCAGGGAAGATTTTATGCCATCACTTCTAGTGGTGTACTTGTGGTTTGTGATGTTAAAGGTCCAAATCCAACCAAAATAGAGTTGGTAACAAGTTTTGTGTATCAAATGAATGATCGTTTTTACATTGTGGTGGGATCATCAGGACAATTGCTTGTGGTTAAACAAAATAGCTAGGTATTTGAAGTGTTTAAAGTGAATGTGAGTAGCACAGAAGCAGTAAAGGTGAGGAGTTTAGGGGACACAACCTTGTTCTTGGGTTTCACCACTTCACTCTCCATTAAGGCCTCTCAATTTGACGGATGCAACGCCAATTGCATATAATTCGCTGATGATGGCAAGGACTTGTTTGTCTATAACTATCTCAATGGACACATTGATAAGCTCTCTATGGATCAACATTTTGATTTTGATTGGCCACCTTTGTGGGTTGAAGTTGAACCAACTTGTTGAGTGCCTTGATTCCTTTAGGCACTACCCCTAATGCCTGGTAAAGAGTTTTTGCCTAATTAATCTTGCATTTGTTGTAACGTATTTTAGGAATTTATGTATTGTATTTACATGTAGCTTTCATGGTTCTGTTAAGCCCTCTTAGCTCAAGAATAATATATTATTAAATTTTATGCACATTTTTTTTAATCATCACTATTATTATTGTTATTATTATTAATCATAGAGTTTAGGTGTTATGGACGCGTATGAGACTATGCAATAGGCGCACGCCCAATAGGGGTTAGGTATTGGCAAGGATGGACTCAAGATTTCCAATTAGAGGAGGTTGGAGTATTAAAAATTAAAAAAAAAAAAAAAAAAAAAACTCCAAATATGTATTCACTAAAAAAAAACTAGACTATTGCGGTGGGCCAAAACTGCTACAAAAGCCCAAAAAACTGCTACTAAAGGTCCATTTGGCCTATTGCAGTGGGGGTTATTACGGCGGTTCCACCCACCAGCCTTGCATTGCCGCAATAGCTCTATTGCGGCGGTAACAAAAAACGTCGCTATAAATGCACTTTTTAGTGGCATTTTTGTTTTTTTGCGGTGAGCAGAAAACCACTGCCATGTTCTGTTAGAATTCTTGTCAATTGACTTTTAGCAGCGGGTAAGAGGTGTCGCTATAGAGAATCAATTAAAACGGACTCATTGCACTTTTAGCGGCGGGGAGAAACACTACTATATGTGTAAACCTTTTAGCGGCGGGCAAAAACGCTGCTGTAGGGCTTCATTTAAATCATAATATATGCACCTCTAGCGGCGCTTTTTGACCGCTGATATAGGTTTTTTTTTTTTTTTCAACAGGTTTTAAAACCACTATTTTATTTTATTTTATTTTATTTGTTTTGCAGACCTGTTACAAAGAACCTGTAACTGATTAACACAATACCACAAATGTAACTAATTAACAACACCACAAATGTCTCCAAACTAATGTAATATTAACATCAAAATATATTATAAAATACATAACAAAAGAAAAGATGAGGTCCTTTGTACACAACATTATGTTAACTACATAACATTTTCTATAACCATCATCATAAAATTAACAAAAGAAAGATGTGGTCCTTTGTACACAGAAAATCCTTCAACACTTAAATTAAACTAATACCATAATCAAAGTTTCAAAGTGTTTCAAAATAACTTTTCAACATTTGCAAAAAATGTGTTTGTTCAAATGTGGTGCTTTGTACACAAAATGTCCTCAACATAAAATTTATAAATTGCCTAGTTGATGGGATGTAGCTGATGATTTTTGGAAAGCTGGGGATTGTAGGATTGGAGGAATGTCCAACATACAAAAAAAAAAAAAAGGCAATAATTAGAACACAACGATATCAAATATTGGAGTTTCAAAGGCTGCAACTACAATATGGAAATCACAATACAACTATCAAACACCTTAAAGTATAAACTCTATTTCTACAAGGAAGAACATAAATGGGCAAAACTCAGATTTTGAAAATAGTATGCAACCCAAAGAATAAACCTTGCTTAAATTATAACCATGCATCCATAAACTGAATGCCAATGCAAGTGGTAAATGAAAAATGAAACAACAAAATGTCTACATTGGCAAATACTCAAATAAAGAAGAGAAGGCAAAAGCTTGAGGCCTACATTCCCATCATCTCATAAAAAAGGTTTTCTAAAACATACGCCTAATACAATCAGCTCATGTCCCAACAATTCAACAATTCAAGTGTTTGACAAAGCTAAGCTACCTTTCTAGTTGACAAAGCTAAGCTAAGCTACAAAAACTTTGCACTTGCCAGTTACACAACATCCCATTGGTTGACCTCATCCTCCACCTTTACTTAACTCAATTAATTCAACATCAGAATATAGAAGAATTTCAATACAAATTGCATATACAAGAACCCAATTGTATAAATTATTTGAGGGATGCAATTTCTGCCAATGACATTAGAAACCAACACTAGCAATGGTTCCCATGATCACGTACTTCCAAATCCCTTTACAAGATCTGCTAGAAATGGTCTTGTATAGCAAGTATGCCAATAAAATCAGCACTAGCAATGGCATAACCTCAGTTATAAACATTTAAGAAGTAAGTCCTGAGGCAATACTAAGGACTATCAAATATCTAACGCTAATCAAAGTGCTAATTAGCCCAAGTGCTAATCAACATTATCAGCCCAAAAGCTAATCAACACACTTTTGATATTTTTCAATAGCCCAAAGTGCTAATCAACCTAAAGTCTTCACTAAGTTATATATTACCGTAAAATTGGAAAGTATAAATCATGTAGCTTAGAAAGAAAGCTCAAAAAACACAACACAAACCCTATTACTATCTGAATACAAATTAACCCAAAAACACAAATTAACCATTAGAAACCCCAAAATCAAAATCATTAATGCCAACCTGACGCATTGTGAAGTTAATTTGTTGCACTTGTTGAAGCATGCGAGCCGTTCTTTGCTCCATCTCTTCGAATTGGCTAAGTCTTTCCTTCATTTCATCAAAAGATGACAATTTCTTCTGCATCTTAGCCAAGGAAGCCTTTAGTTGTGCAACTTCGTCGTCCCTTGATTAACTTGATCGTATTTGAAGGTCCGTGAGAGCACTCTTGCTACTTTGGCCACTTAGGCTTGGACCAAATCCTACCCCACGAATACAACCTTTGCACTTCTTACCCATCACTTTGGCAAACACATCGTCCAGTGCCCATGCAAAACTACCACTAGTGTCATCTGATTGCAGTTGATTAAAAGGTTCAGCCAACAACTCCTTCATTTTATCCTAATATTTAGAAATTAGCAACATCATTTGATTGAAGACAACAAAAATTATATTGAAAAGCATACACAATATAATAAATACAATAAGATGCAGCCAAAATTTGTCCTCTCTATAGCAATACAAGATACTATTAATAAAGATAAGAGAGGAACTAAATTAATACTTGCTGTCCTCTCTATAGAATTTCATTTCATCTGTCATTGATGAAATGAAATTCTCTTATATACCATATATGGATTGAAAGAATACAGGAAGCTATGGTAAAGTTTGTGGAGTTGAAAGCTTAGTTAAAACTATATGTGCTAATGTTAGTGATAGAATATTGTGAAGTCCTTAGAGTATAATTAGACCCTAACCAACTAAAGTAGTCATAAAATAAACAAAAAAACTCTTCATTTATCTGTTACTCAACTTTGAATCAAGAGTAATAATATGCAAATGTAGAAAAGATTGACAAAGCCAAGATTGTTGGGAACTTGAGAAAGTAGGGAAGAGTCACCTACGGACTCCGGTACATGAAGCCTACCTTCTAGGTCAAGAGTAGCTTTATTGCTTTAGCCAACAAGGCACAGTAGTAATTACTAATTAGTAAATGTAATAACCAGAGCACTAATATTCAAGGGAAGCCCAATCTTGTTACGAAATTTTGATTATTAGTAAATTCAAACACCAAAAAGGAATCTAGCAACTATGCACATATGGGGCATAGGGTGGGGGGCAATTTTATAAAATTCTACAGAAAATTCCTTGAAGTCACACCTCAAAGAGTAGACCATGCTGCAGATATTTGAAGTTATTGAGATTTCAATAATTAAAACCCATTAAGCTCTCATCAGTAAATTCAAAATTGTCAAGAGGAAAACAAAAATTCAACATATATAGTCAGACAAGCAGTACACCCACACAATTTATGAGCACTCTGCTAATGAATACCAAAGAATAGATTATAGAAATGCAACTGGTCATACCTTAGAATGCATAGGAAGGTAGTTAAGTAAAACAATATAGCAGGGACCAATAGGAAACTAAGGACTCACCGCATCAATAAATCAGTTTGACAGTAGAAACAAAGAAATAAGAGTTAAATACAAGAAGTTGAACTAGTCAAAAAAATGTATCAACCATGTGGAACAAAACCCTGCCATCAAGGCATACAATAATTAGAAATATTACAATGACATGGACATCTTGAGCTTGACAAAAAAAAAAATGGTCAAGGCATTTACTCCATAGAATTAGAATTGCAACAAGCATGCTAAACAGTATGGTTATTGTGAAACCACTCTATTGAAGCAAATGCGATGATTGACAATGAAAATGAAACCAAAAATGGATTACTCACCATTTTTGCTTGCACTACTTCATTAACTGCAGATCCATCTTTACGAGTATGCAGTAGTGAATATAATGTTGCGCGCTGTACAGGATGTCCATTCGCTTTTGCCTGCAATATGAACAGCATATTTATGTAGTGATGAATATTGGTTCCACATAAATTTAAGATAAGTCAAATCATTTAAAAATTAGTCATAATACTTATTACTTTCTTTGCAACGTGCACTGAAAAGCTGCATGAACCAGCAGTATGTAAGTCCTCCTGTTTAGAATGACGGTCCCTATTCTTCTCTGACTCTATGTACAAAATTTTGGAGTCAAAGAATACCATCAGAATAGCAAGACAATCTTTGATAAGCTCAAGAGGGTAGTTTTGAAAAAATAACTAAAAAAAACAAAAAGTATAGTTCTCTCGATATATGTACTATGACATTCCCTATTCTTCTCTTTGAACTGCTTATCAGTTTATTAGCTCTCTTGATATATGTACTATGATAGCCCACGTATGTTTTTTAACTTTATGTAAGTGTGAGCATGAAATGAAAGAAGATAAGGTAAGTCTTGGTGTTGAATCTGATCATTTAATAAGGTGTGATGGGGCACTAGGTTCTGAGTCAATGATTGTTACATACATGTTTTCCTATTGGTTGCATAGGATTCAAGAGAAACTTAAGAATTGGAAAACAAAGAAAAGGGGACCTTGTTAAAGCAGTAAAGTTGATTTAAGTAGAGTAGTCAAAAATCTGTAAAAAGTATAGTTCTTAAATTTGGATAGCCTGGATGCTTCTTTATCAGGAAGAAGCATGACCTCAGAAGTGAAGAGACAGAACAACTTTGTATGGAGTTGAAATATGCTAGCAAGCGTGAGGTCACTAATAGGAAAGTGCATGTTGACAGTCTGAAAATACTTGACCATCAGGACATGTTATTAATCAAAGCATAATTTGGAGAAACTTAATGAATCATGACAATGCTAACAATGACTAGATAGGAAAGTATAATGTTCATATTTTATAAAATTAACAAAACTTCAACAATTATTTACGTTGCATTTTAAACTTAAAAAAAATAGAGTTTGTGACTTCCTGAATAATACATGACCTATCTCAGATCACCAACTTTGTTGAGTCACAACTTTCAAGCAATAATTAGTAAAGTAAAACTTGTTCTTTGGGCAGAAATAACCATCACATTTACAACATGGCAGTAATGAAAACCAAAAACACAGATTAAGCACATCTTAAAAAAAAAAAATTAAAAAATTAAAAAGAACATACCACTGCATCCTCAGTATACCAATTGTTAACAAAAACATCCCAATCTTCTGGTATGCATCCCTTGGGTCGGTTGCTCTTCACCCGTACTTTGTTTATTGGATGCGGTATGTAATGAGCAGTTTTTAGCCTACACTTATGATCCCTCCAAGCCTTCCCAATTGTTTGTAAGGTAAATGTTTTCAAGCCCGCATATGCAATAGGATTAGTAGGGACGACATATTTTCACTACAATCAAATAGTTGAGTTAGAATTAGAACTGCAACAAGCATGCCAAAATGTCATAATTACAAGTATTATAAGTTCTTGGTTTACCTCTACAAGACGCCAACACTCTTCTTTAAGTTCTTCTGGCATGTCCCTCCAATTCAGATATCTTATTGGACACATGTGGGGTTTCCACGCAATCATCCCCAAGAAACCAGTGAAAGCCCTCGCCTCTTCATCAACCAGCTAATACATACTATTTAGCAGCAACTCAATTACTTGGTCGTCGGGAAGATCCCAAACATCCAAGTACTTGCTTAGCCTGCGAGTGGCATGTACAAGTGGCTGCACATCTGAAATTTAAAGGAGACAATATCGTTAAAGTAAGCAAATATATATGAAATTAAATAAAAATTTAAAAAAAGAGGAAAGTGAGGTGGCAAACGAAATAATATATTATAGGTTGTATTTTGCTAAAAGATAGTGTTTAATATTATGCTAGAATTCTTACTAGAAAAAGTAAGAGTATTTAATGAAATTTTTCATGAACAGTTTTTTTGTAGTGTCAAGTAAAGAAGATTAGCATCAAGCCCATGAAACTTTTCATGAACAACTTAACATCCTAACATGGTGGGTGTCAGAGATAGAAACATAATCTATTTAGATTTTTGTTCTTCAATTTTATATATCTAATAAGAAAACTTTAGCTGTTGATAAATGTTGAACACTTTCTTTTATAAAAGCTTTGACAGTGAGTATAATTTGCACCAAAAGCTACAGCAAGTGAGTTAAAATGACCCACCTGCAAGACAAGTTGATAAGAGTGATGTTGAAATAATAAGGAAGAGAAGATTGATTGTTAAGCTTTTTTGTTTTCTCATGCAAGAGTACAGACCAAATGATGCTTTCCTTTCTTCATTATAAGAAGCTTGAAATTTACTTAGCTAGGGAGTCTAAGTTAGTGAGAAAAGTGAAAATTGACAATCAATTATAAAGAATGTTAAGTTTTATATTCTTTTAGTTAAAAATTCAAACAGGAAAGGAAAGGAGACCACTTTTCTTTTGTTGACACACACAACATCAATGAACTCACTAAAAAGGATGAAAAACCAGTTAATGATCGCTTGTCCTAATATACTTCAACTCTAGATCTTCAAGGAACTCCTAATTCAACACTTCAATTAAACTAATATGCAACAATTACAACCCTTGTTGACACCCATTTTGACAGAAACTCATCAACAAAATCTAAATCCCAACACAAAATAACTAAAGCACCTAAGGCAATCATTTTCATAAAATTTTATATGCCTCTCAATATGCAAATCTTGTATGCATGAGGCTAGAATTGTATCTTGTATGCACTAGTCACCCATTTTGTTTTGTTTTTTTTTAATAGAATTTTTAAACAAACTAATAGCAAATTTGATATCAAGTTGTAAGCCCATACCTTGCGTAGAAGCTTCGTGCATTTCTTCGTTTGTTTCTTGATCCATGTGTTCTGTAGAAGTTCTTTCCACTGTTACACTCTTGGAACGCGTGCGCAAATTTGTTTTTCGCCTTGCCATTTCAACTGTCAAAGTGTAAAATAAAAACAAGTATCATCATAACTATTAACCAAGCTAATCAAATTCAAAACCCAAATCTCATTTTAGTCCTTTAAGATAAAACCAAAAGAATTTAATTAAAAAAAAAAAAAAACTATGAAACACCAAATTTGTTTTGTAAAGAAAATATATAGTGAAACAAACAGTTCAAGGACAAATATTTCAGAAATACTTTCAGCGTCAATCTACTTCTTATGCTGCTTCTATTTTTCAGAAAATGGTTTAAACATGCTTACACCAATAGATTGCTAGGACCATTGTTATCAATGTTTGCTACAATCAATGAATCAATTTGTTTTCCTTTCAAGAATAGCTTAAATATTTAGGGACCATGTTTTCTGCTAATTGCATAGCCATCTCTATGAAAATAGACAACTAATGGTGAATCTGTTAATGACATAAATCTCTACAATAAATTTAAAACAAATTGTAGAATACTACATAGCAGTAACAAGTGACCTATAATAGAATTTGCAGCTAAAGAAACCCCTATAATTTGATGATAAATGTGCTATAATGCTCTAAGTTGAAGGAGAGTGCATATCAATTTGAGAAGATTATAAGCACATTCACTCCCCATTCATCTCAAATTACGTGACTGATTCAATGTAGTCTAAACGTTATGATAATCTCACGATTTCCCCACACAGAGAGAGAAATTGAATAGCTTTGGCTCAAATTGCATTCCCTTTTCTTCACACAATCAACCCGATAAACAAGCCCATTTCAAAAATTAAAGAATCAAAGAATTCAGAGGAATAATTTGGTTTTTAACTAGAAAACATCCTAATCTATTACCAAACAAACAACAAAAAAAACAGATAACACATTGAACATAACACAATGAACAAAAAAACAGATAACATAACACATTGAACATAAATAAAAAAAAATAAAATAAAAACTCATGAGGTGGATTGAAATGAAGTGACGGCGTTGAGGTGGATTGGGGTTGCCAGCTGGCGGTCACTAAGTCGAAGTGGTTTGGTGGTGGTGGTGGGGTTGTTGTGAAGGTGGCGGCGGTGGAGAGATTTGTTGGGGTTTATGCCCTAAAATCCAATTTATTGGCATGTTATAAATAATTAAGTTGTTTAATTATATGAGACTATTTATGAACTAATGGGACATTGAGAGGATAGTGTACTCGATCATGAAATGTAGGTTACTTTAATATATCAGGAGTGAGATCTAATATTCATGGTCAAAATCTCAGTATGTTGGGTAACCATACATAGTGTTGAGGGAACACATATTCTCAAAATGGAATCCATAATCTCTTTTTATAGAGACACGAAATATCCCCTTGAGATAAGTTTAATGGGAACTAGTAAGGAGTTACTAAAGCTTATATTATTGAAATTGGATTTCAATAAATGTGAATAACTAAAAGATTAAACCGGGTACTCAAGGATAAAATAGTTGTTTACAAAGTGACAGTTTCTAATGACTTTGTTCATTATGGATATTTCATGAAGGGGTCAAATGACATTATTAGAGTCTTGGGATGTAATTTATTAATAAGGCCTAGAGTGCAATTATATTTATATAGTGATATTAAATATAATTAATGGTAACTTTGGACTTGTAAAGAGCTGACAGAAAAATTCAAGGCCCATTAGAGCTAGAGTCTTATTTGTTCCCTTTGGTTCCATCTCGAGCCACAAACTAAAGCCCAATTGGGTAAGCCCAAAAGGCTAACCCAATTAGATAATAAGTTTTTATTTAATAAGAGTTATTAAATAAAGTAACTACCAAGGCAGTTAGAATGGATGTATGATGAAAAGAAAAGAAAACAGTTTTTCTCTACAAGGAGAAGAAGAAGAACTTTCTTTGAGAATCAGCGTACAAAAAGACTAATTGAGAGACCACACTTCTTGGGCACCATGTGGAATTGAGATGAAGATTAAATGTATTCTCAAGTCTTGGCTTTGAATTCCACTGCATCAAAGTACGCTTTCTATTCTTTGTTCTAGAATTCAAGGTTACATGTTATATCTCATGAATGAAGTAGATCCGTGATTGTTGCTTCTGCTATGTGTTTTGTATGAGATGCAAAACCAGATTTTCCAATAGGATTTTGGGTCTGCGAGGGAGAGTGAGAGAAAGAGAGAGAGAGCTAGAGATAAATAGTGTTTGGGTGGGATTTTGGGTCTGCGAGGGAGAGTGAGAGCTAGAGGGAGAGTGAGAGCTAGAGAGCTGGGATTTTGGGTCTCTGAAGTGAATGAGATAGATACAATGAATGAGAGAGATACATTGTTTTTGGCAAGAATGAAGATGCGCTAAAATGAAAAGCCCAAA
The DNA here is from genome assembly GCA_023736055.1 of Quercus glauca. Taxonomy (NCBI): domain Eukaryota; kingdom Viridiplantae; phylum Streptophyta; class Magnoliopsida; order Fagales; family Fagaceae; genus Quercus; species Quercus glauca. The sequence goes on from CM043326.1 coordinate 29,631,409, forward strand.
AAAAACAGAGGGAAGATTTCGGGAGAGGCAGAGGGTTAGAAGGTCTATAGTGGCGGTCCAACCTGCCACTATAACTAAGCAAAAGTGCCGCAACAAAGAGTCCCTATTGCAGTGGTCATACAAACGCCGCTATAGATCGAATATTGCGGCGAGATTTTGGAGTGCCGCTATATCTATGTAAACGCCGCTAATACATTCATATTGCGGCGGTTTTATGTTCCACCGCTGTAGGACGTTGCAAAAGACTATACCTTTAGTGGCGGTCTCATAAAACGCCGCAATAGACCCTATGTATAGCGGCGGTCCCAAAAAACACCGCAATATGCGACACATAACAGCGTTTTTTGCGCCCGCTGCAATAGTACAAATTTCTTGTAGTGATTCATATAATATTAACAAATTATAAATACAAAAAATCATTGTTTCTTAATATATTAAGATGCAATCATCTATTAAAAAAAAAAACAAACTAATGTCGTTTTTTAATACTATTTTTTTTTTAAGTTAGAGTATTTACAATAGTGGTGCTAAAAAACTTAGCTTTTAACAACTCAAAAAGTTATTTTATCTATTTTATCTCCTTACCTTACAATACACCAAACATCAAATGTTCTATTTTTTTACCACTTCATTTAAAATCATATAAACAACTCATTAAAATAAAAAAATGAAGAGAGAGAATTTGTATTTTTTAATTAAAGGAAGATAGATAATCTTAATAAAATATTGTATTTTATTTTTAACAATTTGCTACAGTCAACTGGTATTTATACCAATTTACTTTAGTTGCAAAAAAATTAACTTTAGTTTCTCCAATAACAAATGGTTTTTTGGTTCTTTGGTGGTAAAATAGTTTTTTTTTGCTAAAATAAAATTACCATTGTGAATACTTTTATTATTTTTGTTAAGTTTTTGGGTTGAATAGTTGCTAATTAGGCTAGGTTGGCTAGGTTGATTAGGGAGGAGGAGAGCCTAAGGTTTTGGAAGGGAGGGTCCAACTACAAAAATGAAAAATATAATAAGTAAAAATAAAAATAAAAATAAAAATAATAATTTGGGGGGGGGGGGGGGGGGGGGGGGGGGGGGGGGTGGGAGGGGGGGCTTAGGCCCCCACTTGGGTGGGTCTGTCCTTGGATATTAGTATCTGCTCACAAGATTATACGTGAGAATATGTGATATGTCTATATGTAATGACATTGTGCTTTGATCAATTATCTATATGTGATTATGTGTTTTTGAATGATTATTATATTTGAATTATGGAAGTGAGTGATTCACTATATGTTGCATGTTGTGAATAATTGCTTAATGAATGTGTGGCTTACCCCATCATTTACCTTTTTCAAATTAAAGTTTAGTTAAGAGTTGTATCTTTGGAGCGCTTGATAACGTGCAAGGATAGGGCTTTGGAGTACGTAAGCGTCTTCAATAGGGATTGTCTTTATTTATAGGTTTTTAGTTATATTTATTCTTATTCATATTTATGATATTTGGAGTTTATTTCTATTTGTTGACATTTATGTGTTGTAAGAGATTTAATTGAGAGTTTATTATATTTTGAAGTTAGTTACTTTTATTGACTTATGCAAGATCAGTAAGTTAATCATGTCTCTAAACTCATATTTTATGGGTTTGGGTTGTGATATTTCATACATGTTTGGAGCCAAACTTTTCCTGATTTCACTTGTTTTTGTTGTAATTTTCAGCTCAAAGAAGACAATAATAAAAAATAAAAAATCAATTCTGCACTTTAGTCTTTAGAGAATGTAAGGTAACCATCTCATTCTCTAATATTTTATGACTCTACTCCAATTACGTTTGTTCAATAAGGAGGGCAAAAATTGCGAAACAGTCTATTTTTGGGAAAAAATTAGGCGTGTGGCATGCATTCAAAGTTATTTAGTAAGTTGGACTCTTTTTGAAAGTCGAGTTTGGCAAACTCGACTTTGGGCTAGAAAACAAACACTATAGTGGCGTTTGTCAAAAATGCCACTATAGGTACCCCATAGTGGCGTTTTCTATAAACGTTGCTATAGGCACTAAAAAAAAATGCCACTCTAGTGTTCGTTTTCCAGCCCAAAGTCGAGTTTGCCAAACTCGACTTTCAAAAATAGTCCACCTTACTAAATAACTTTGAACGCATGCCACACGCCTAATTTTATCCCAAAAATAAACTGTTTCGCAATTTTTGCCAATAAGGAGCTCTGAAAATTCAACATAGAAGGCAATGTGTTAACAGAAATTCCTATTCAAAGGCAAATGCACATATATAATTGTTAATATTGGTTGCTTTTATTAGGCCGTTCGTGTAGTCACTTTTCATCTGTTGTGACACACTACTTAAAGATTTAAATCTACATACGTGCGCAAATTACTTCTACATTTCTTTCAATTATTTTTCTACTCTTTCTTCAAATTCATTTTCACATATCACAACTAGGCCTGTCCAAGACAACCTGCTGACCCGACCCACTCGCAATTCTGACTGACCTGATCCGAAAACCGTCTGATCCAACTCCTGTGACGGGTCGGCGGTGGTTTCCGAGGTACCAAACTCAATTCCAGTGGGTCAGTTGGCGGGTCCTTGCATCTAAATCCGATTTCAACCGACCCGACCGACTCCTCCACCAAAAAGGCCGCCAAACTCAACTATCTAAAGATTTTCTTAGTGGGATCTCATCGAGATCCGGCGAGATCTTACCATTCATGGCCAGTTTTCGGCCAAATTTGTCGGATTTTAGCCAAATCCAACGAGTTTCAGCCAGATTTGACTCCGATTGAGACTCGACCATGTTCCAACAAAGATTTGTCCGAACCAACCAGACTATTTGACCTGTTGGCGGCGGGTCAGCAAATTATTCACCCAACTTGGTTGGATTGGTCGCAGGTTGGGCACAAACCCGACCCGAACCAACCCGTGGTCACCCCTAATCACAACTCAGAAAAGTAGTGTGATTTGGCTTCCATGCAAGGGCATTAGCCCATCAACCTACACAAAGCTGCTTTCAATAGTGCCAATATGCAAGGGAGCATTCCAAATTCTTATAAGCGCTGCTCTATAGCCTACTAGATGATTCAAAGTCCTAAGATGGATTCCAAACCAAACCCAAAAAGGATAATTGAACAATTGTGACAATTTTCCCTTCGTCATCCCTCTATTATTCACCGCTACTCAAGAGCACGTGATTGATAATGTTTAAAAATAAATAATATACTTCACATGGCTTAAATAAAGAAGATTACATCTTACTTAACTAAGAGTACAAGAAATCATCTTCTAATGTACAAAAATCACATTAAATAATAAAGAAGAATGTTAATATTAGTTGTTTGTATTAGGTATTCGTATATTCCCTTTTCATCTATTGTGACAAGCTACTTAAAGATTTAAATCAATGTACATGTGGGTTCTACTTCTACATTTCTTTCAATTGTTTCACTACTCTGTTCGAGATCATTTTCACATATCACAATGCAAAAAATTAGTGTAATTTGGGTTGTGTTTAGTTTAATTCGTATTACTCAGTTTCTATTATTCATTCTCACTTTTCCGTGGGCCCCACCAGCTAGTCAGTTTTTTGGATTAATTTTTTTTCAATTCTTATAACTCATAACCCAAAAAAGTGAGTATGAGTTATGAGAATTGAGAACAAAATTTCAAAGTCTTCAGTTCTCATTAAAATGAGTTAAGTGGCATTTTTTGGGTTTGAGTTGTTTTTTGGAATTTGTTTGTTGTGCTTGCATTTGCTGATAACAATTTAGTATAAGAAATTTTTTGAAGTAAACCAATTAGTTGAACAACAAGTAAATGGTCAATCAAATGTACCAAAGATTATGATAGTCTAAGATGTGATTATGTGGATTCCCTCCTAACAAATTAGTGGGGAAGAGTGACATAACAAAGAGAACAAATTTGGTAAAGATTTATGAGAATAGTGCGTAGTTGGGACAAAGCAAGAATTTATCTATGGGTTTTGATAAGTAATGGAGTTTTGAGATTTTCTTGGTCATGCGGGTTATGATGAGAAGGGACACATTTAACGTTATGACTGGATCAGTAGAGGTCAGTGAGTTAAGAGTAGTTTTTATTAGAGAAAAAACAAATTTGATTTAGGGTGCCAAATTTGGTGACATTAAGTTAGGAGAAAATTGGGTAATAGATATGAATTAAGAGTTATGAGATATGGGATATGGGCTATGAGTTATGATGTAACCAAACAAGACCTTGGCTTCCATGCCAGGGCATTAGCCCATCAACAATTCTGTTTGGTGTGTAAATAAGCTTTGGAGAATTGAACATTGAATTTTTTAATGTGGGTTTCATGTCATGTCAGTTCAGTCACGCCTCCGGTCTCTATTGTGATTTGCAACAAGGCCCTCATTAGCACGCTTAATTTCAGTTTTGGTGAGTTCTGCCACAGCCATGGATTTTACTCTTTTGTGATTTTTGCAATTAATATAGCGTTGGTCATTGCTGCTTAGATCTATGTTTTTTTTAATCAAAAAGCAAATTGTTTGAATCGATGCCTTTGGTATGATAATAAGAAATGGTTTCTACAATGTTGTTGGGTTCTTTTCTCTAATTGAATTCGAAGCATGTGGTTGTGTTGGCGAGTAGAGTGCATGGTTGAATTTTAATATAGTAAAATGGAGTATTATATATGCGTGTATCTCATTGGTTTAGTATTTGAAGAAATGTTAGGGTGAAACAATAATCGTTTATGTTATAGCACAGGTTGCAAATGGAATAAGTTGTGTACTGTATTATTTGAAGAATTTGTAGTTCATATGCGGGGGTTGTTATGTGGACCTCTTTATTTTTGGATATATCTATTACAATGCCAATCCTTGTCTTTGAAAGACCCATGAGCCGTTGTTTATTTGAACAAAAAAGAAAAGAAGATTTGCCCCAATAAGGCTTTTGTTTCGAAAATGTGTTGGTGTTGCTACTTTATTTGTATTACTTACTTTTTAATTAATAATTTTGTGGTTTCTATTACTAGAAATTTCTATTAGACAATCTGTCACCACTGGTTTCTATTATTCATAAAAATGTTCCACAATCTGTCATCATTATTCATTTTTGTGTTTGTTGGGAATGCAGAGCCTAAGACGGAGATGGAAGACACAAACACAGACACAAACAAATCTAGTTCTTCCTCGCCAAGTGGCTCTCCCTTACGAACCGGACGTTGTCCCTTGCCAATTATGCGGTCTCCTTCACCATTTTCACGATCACCTTCGCCATTGTCGCCTGGCAGCTCACCCTCAGGATCACCATCACCTTTATGCCCATTAAACAATGAGTAAGTGTTTGAATTTGTTGTTAATCATGTTTAATTTGTGAATTTGTGTAATTATGAATTTGTGCTTATTAATCAATGAGTATGTGTAATAATAAATGTTTGATAATTTGTTTTGATTCTAACTCCCAAACTTCTGAACCAATTAGGAGTCCGAATTCCCCGACGGTGGACTTAGAGGTAGAGGAACAAGAAAGGAGTCAAGGGAGTCCAAGGACAGAGGAAGAGGGAGAGCAAGAGCCTACAAATGAGGACTTGGATACAAGTAAAAAAAGAAAGACTACCTCAGATGTTTGGGCTCATTTTACAAGGAAGAAAGTTGAAGGAAAAGTTAAAACCCAATGCCATCATTGTGGCAAACTTTACTTGGGTGATTCTAGCCAAGGTACAACTCATTTGCGTAATCATTTAGCAAGATGTCCATGGATGAAGTATAAAGATATATGACAACAAGTTTTAATTAAGCAACAAAATAAGGTGGATGGAAGTACAAGTTTAAATAATTACCAATTTGATCAAACCAGAGTGAGGAATAAGCTTGCTCGTATGGTCATCCTACATGAATATCCTCTTTCAATGGTTGATCACATTGGGTTTAGGGAATTTGTGACTGATCTTCAACCTATGTTTAAACTTGTCACAAGAAATACTTTGAAGAGTGATATTCTTAAAATCTATGATAATGAGAGGGAGAAAGCTTTGAAGATCACGGACAAGAATGGAAGTAGGATGGCAATTACAACTGATATGTGGACTTCAAGTAACAAAAAGAGAGGGTTTATGGTCATTACCGCACATTTTATTGACCATACTTGGACGTTGCAAAGTCGGGTTTTAAGGTAATTTTTTTATCTATAAATTGAATGTTAAAGACTTTACATTTAGAATGTTTAAGACTTTACATTTAGAATGTTTAAGACTTTACATTTAGAATGTTTATTGAGTTATGTTAAATTGAATGTTTATTTAGTTATGTTATAATTATTCCTATTATTTTTCTAGGTTTGTTTATGTTCCTTCTCCACACACGAAAGATGTCCTTGCTGAAGTCTTTGTTGATTGTTTTTTAGAGTGGAACATTGATAGGAAGTTGTCCACAATAACTGTAGATAATTGTAGTACTAATGATGGCATGATAAGACTTCTCTTGAATAAGCTTGATACTAGTTCTCTTATGTTGGGTGGGTCTATGTTGCATATGAGGTGTGCTGCACATATTTTGAATTTGATTGTTCAAGATGGGTTGTCTCTTATTGGTGATGGTATTGAAAGGATTTGTGATAGTGTGATTTATTGGACTGGATCACCAAAAAGGAGGCAAAAATTTTGAAGAAAATGCACGACAATTGCGTGTTCAATGCACCAAAGAGTTAGTCTTAGATTGTAAAACTCGTTGGAATTCAACTTACTTAATGCTTTCCACTGCATTGATTTATAAAGATGTTTTCTCGTGTTTAGCTAAACGTGAAACATCTTATACTTGTTTGCCATATGATCATGATTGGGAGGTAGCCAAAGATATTTGTGGGAGGTTAGAGTTGTTTCATAGTGTGACTGAGTTTTTCTCTGGTCGTAAGTACCCCACAACTAATATGTATTTTGCTTTGGTGTGTGAGTTGAAAATTGCATTGAATGAATGGAGTTTGTCTTCAAGTGAGATGATAAGTACATTGGCAGAAAGCATGCTTGCTAAATTTAATTCTTATTGGGCTAATGTTAGTGTTGTTATGGCTATTGCTGCTATCTTAGATCCAAGATATAAGATGAAGTTATTGGAGTTTTATTATCCTAACATTTATGGTGATGATTCTGATTTGGAGATTGAAAAAATTAAGAATCTTTGTTATGATTTGCTTGATGAGTATAGAGATGTGGATGAGTCTCCTGTAGGTAATGAAGGAAGTTCTCATATGCCTGCAAATACTTCAAATCAAGTGGCACAAATAAAATTTAGGTTGATTGGGTCAATGTCAAGGTTTGATGGGTTTGTGAACAATAGCTCAAGTAGTTCAAAGAAACATAGGAGTGGTAGAATGGAATTTGATCATTTCATTGATGAGGGAGTGTTGAAGAGGAGTAAAGACTTTGATATTTTGGCATGGTGGAAAAGTAATGGTCTCAAGTATCCTACTTTACAAAGGATTGCAAGAGCTATTTTAGCCATTCCTGTCACAACTGTTGCTTCAGAAGCTGCCTTTAGCACTAGTGGGAGACTTTTAAGTCCACACCGTAGTTGGCTACATCCCAAGACTATAGAGGCAATGATGTATGCTCAGAATTGGTTATGGAGTGAAATCAACGGTTAGCAATTGTCTAATTTCTATTTATAAAATCAAAATTGTGTTTTTATATTTGCTAGTTACAATTTGATGAAGTTTATTCCATTTTTTAATTCATTATTGTTGTAGGTTCTTCAAGTATATCTGGAGATAGTACATTTCAATCCATTCTTAATGATGGGGAGCCAAATGAAGATGATGGGAACGGGAGTTGTGCCACAATTGATGGGAGTTGTATCACAATTGATGAAGATTAAACATTTTGTATTAATTTAGTAACTTTTTTATTTTCTTAGACTTGTTTCCTTAATTTGTTGGTTTGTAATTATTCTAAACTTGTAGGATTTATTTCGTAACTTTTTAATTTCTTGGACTCGTTGGACTTTTGATACTTATTTTTTGGATTTGTTGGATTTATTTTATTTTTATGTTTACTGGGTGATTTTAGTTAAGATTTTGTTGATTAATGATTAAATGGTTATCTAAGCTAGGTAATTTATTGATTTAAAATCGTAGTTATGATTTATTGAATTATGATTAGTAGCCTTAGCCTATGATTTGGACAGATTTGGCATTTGGGCCAGGTTAATTATTTAGGCTTGAATATGCATGCTTAATGTAGGCAAAATCTGGGCAAAAATTGGGCTTGAATCTGGGAAAAATTTGAGCTTAAATCTGGGCTTGAATTAAAATTTGGGCTTAAAATTTTTTTTTTTCGGTTGGGCCACAAATTGGGCCCAATTCTTAAACGGGGCCCGGCTGGGGTGGGTCTTGGCCCCGGGAAAAAACCCGGTACCCTAAATGGGCCGGGTCCTGGCTACGGGTCTTGCCCCGCGGGTCGGGTCCGGATATGAAAAAACCCGGCCCAAACCCGACCCGTTGCCATTCCTAAAGGAGACATTCCCAATTTCATATAAGCGTTGCTCAGTTGCTCTATAGCCTACAAGATCAAACACAGTCCTAATGCGTATTCCAAACCAAACCAAACCAAACCAAAAAATGTTATTTTCAAAGGTGGTTTGCGACAATTTCCCCTTCATCCTCCCTCTGTTATTCACCACAACCCGGGGAACATGATTGATAATGTTTGAAAATAAATATTATACTTCACATGGCTTAAATAAAGAAGATTACATCTTACTTAATTAAGAGTATAAGAAATCATCTTGGAATGTACAAAAATCACATTAAATAATATGGAAGAATGTTAATATTAGTTGCTTATATTAGGCTATTTGCATATTCCCTTTTCATCCACCATGACAAGCTACTTAAAGATTTAATGTGTTAGTGCTACTTCCACGTTTCTTTCAATTATTTCTCTACTCTTTCTTCGAGATCATTTTCACGTATTACAACTCAGAAAATTAGAGTGATTTAGCTTCCATGCAAGGGCATTAACCCATGAACCTACACAAAAAATGATTTCAATAGTGCCAATTCACAAGGGGAAATTCCCAATTTCTTATAAGCGCTACTGACTACTCTATAGCCTACAAGATGAAACAAAATCCTAATATAATTTCCAAACAAACCCAAAAAGCTTAATGGAACAATGGTGGTTTGCGACAATTTCCACTTCATCCTCCCTATGTGATTCATTACAACCCGGAACGTGATTGATAATATTTGAAAATAAATAACATACTTCACATGGCTTAAATAAAGAAGATTACATCTTAATTAAGAGTGCAAGAAATTATCTTGGTATGTACAAAAATCACATTAAATAATATAGAAGAATGTTAATTTTAGTTGCTTATATTAGGCTATTCAAGTATTCCCTTTTCATTTGATGTGACAAGCTACGTAAAGATTTAAATCGGCATATGTCTGTGTTCTACTTAAACATTTATTTCAATTAATTCTGTAATTCATTCTTCGAGTTTTCACATATCACAACTCAAAAAATTGACAATTTCCCCTTCATCCTCTGTTATTCACCACAACCCGAGAGCACATAATTGATAATGTTTACCAATAAATAATATACTTCACATGGCTTAAATAAAGAAGATTACATCTTACTTATTTAAGAGTACAAGAAATCATTCAGCCAAAAAAAAAGAGTACAAGAAATCATCTTGAAATGTACAAAAATCACATTAAATTATGGCACAATCTAAAATGCCAAAAGTGCGACAGAATTCAGAAACATCAGCAACCCAAAACAGACTTGGTTTTCAACAAATGCTTGTGTAAGTTTATACAATAACGATGTCCAACTATTTTTACACTACTTGTCTGAATTTCCAAGAATAAATCAAAGTAATGTACAATGCTCCCAAATTAAGAGGAAGCAAATATAGGAACAAAATCTCCCATAGATGAGGTAAGAAAGGCACCAGCATATTTTCATTAACAAAATGACATACTCTGGCATTACTGAGGAGCTGATCATCTAAACTATGAGATTCTGAACTCTCTGGACCTGGATGCAGCTGACCATCTGTGGATGGATCTTTAGTGACCTCCCCATCATCCTTGGGTGGATCATCTGGATCTTCTCCTTTGTCATTCTCTTCACTAGGACTTGCACCACTACCTCCCCTTGAGATTCCCTGGATCAGGTCTGGCCGAGCTTCCACACCAACCCGCCTCAAGTGTAGCTGCCACATTGTAGAATGCCCATTACACAGGCCCTTCAACTGATACACGTAAGCAAACAGAGAAACAATAACTACCTGAAGATGTAAGTTAACTTCATCTGGACGTGAAAGAAACGGAAAATCCCCCCCAGTTTTCAAGAATGCTCGCCTTGCTTCAGGATACCTCTCACCCAATTGATCTTTGAGTTGTTGGGGAATTGCACAGTAGTCATTTGTCTTCAAGAACGGAACATGCAAAAAAACAAAAGTTGATAAGAAACATGCAAACATGTTAAAAAGAATCCAGCATGTCTTAAAGTCAAAAGCTTTTTAATTTCCTTCTTCATTATTACAAGTGAAGAGAAAAACCACCATGTTAATTATGCTGATCTTGCAAGAGTTCAATGACTTCAAAGCATTGAAAATTCATGCAGGAACACATAAATAAATAAACAAAGCAAATGAGTAAATTTTGACAGCATTATCATTATATAAGCAAGCAGAAACAAGGGATTGTGTTGATAGAGTTTCAGGAAACTTTAAGAACCTGACTGTCATATATTTATCCAGGCACAGTATTTTACTGACCTGTGATCTATCTCGCTTAACACATTTAACAACAAAACTAAGCTTACAGCCGTGAGATTCATTTCGAACCTATGTTGCACATATCGCTGGTTTCCTTTCCCTAAATAATTCATAATGGAAAAACTTAATAAATGTATCATAGAGAATCCTTTTTTTTTTTTTTTTTTTTTTTTTTTTTGCATGGGTCAATAAGTTACAAATGTAGATCATATAGTTTTAGCGGATGAAGTCCCTTGGTGTACTCTTTTTGCAAATGAAATAGTTTAGCAGATGAAACTTGAAGTGGAGTCAATGCCAAGTTAGAAATTTGGCGAGACACTCTAGAATCTAAAGGCTTTCAATCAAGTGGGACTAAAATAGAGTTCATGGAATGTAAGTTTAGTAAAAGTAGAAATAGAAACCAAGGGGCACTAAGACTTAATGGTTAAGAGATACAAAAGGGCAATAGTTTGTTATCTTGGATCACTAATTCATAAAGATAGAGAAGTTGAAGAGGAAGTGAATCAGAGGGTAAGTGGATGAAGTGGAGAGGGCATCGACAATGTCGTGCGATTGTAGAATACCCATTAAGTAGAAGGGAAAATTTTATTAGACAGTTATATGACCAACTATGCTTTATGCTTTATGGCACAAAATTTTGGGTTGTTAAGAAACAACATATTCATAAAATGAATATAACTGAGATGAGAATATCAAGATGGATATGTGGAAATACACAAAAAGATATTATTTAAATGAGGAAATTTGCCTAAAGATTGGGGTAGCCCCTATTAATGAAAAGAAGAGGGAGAGTCGCTTAAGATGGTTTGGTCATATGCAGAGGAGAGTGACTAATGCACCAATAAGAACAAGGAATTTATCCAAGTTGAGGAAACAAAGAAAGGAAGAGGAAGACCAAAAATCACATTAGTAAGTAATAAAAAAGGTCATGTCAATTAAGGGAGTAACAGAGAATATGACTTTATATAGTGTAGAATGCAAGAAAAGAATACATATGGCTAACCCAAACTAATATGTTGAGGATCCATCGTCAACTCCAAAATTTTGGGACTAAGGCTTTGTTTGTTTTTTTTTTTGATAAGTAATAAGATATATTGATATCAAAAAGGAAGCACCCTAGTACACAAGGAGTGAACAAGGGGACCGCAAATCAAATACAAAAATTGCAAGAATCTAGGAAATCAATAAAAGAAGGGAATGATTGGTTTTGCAAAGCAAACAACCAATCCAATAAAGTTCTAAAAAAGAAAAGCTTGAGGTCCGGAATAGATCTCTCAATATCTTCAAAAAAACGACTATTTCTCTCCCTCCAAAGACACCACATTAAGCCATAAGGAACGATGGACCATATAAAACCATTTTGATGACGACCAAAGCTGCCTTGCCAACACCCTAACAGCCCCAAAACAGTATGCGGCATAACCCAAGATGGACTAAGGCTTTGTTTGCTGTAAGTTACAAATGCACCTAATCGATCCTACAACCTCACTCTCCATCCCACTCTTATTAGGACCACACTAACATCAACTAGTTCAAAGTATATCCAGATTAAAACATTTAATTGAAGTAGATATCACCAAAATGTGAGTTATACCTACTGTAACCAGAGAATTGAAATTGAATGGTATTGGCAAAGCTAGCACAAGCCCAACTAGAATCAAGGGAACAAAGGCCACAAATACTGCTACTCAATATCTATTCATTATCACTATTTTTGCAGCAAATTCACCAAGGAATTACATATGCTGTTTAAAATTCATAGCATAACCCATAAGACTAAGGCTTGGTTGTTTTTGTTGAACTCCATATGCAAAACATCAAAAGGTTCTCATATAAAAAATAAAAGAAATTAAATTATAGTGTTTCTGCTGAATTCGGAAGCCACATGCACAACTTGGAATAGTTTCACCCAGTAAGGCTGCCTCTTTTTTGTGGGGTGTGTGTGGAGAGAAGGGAGGGGGGGGGGGGGGGGGGTGGTGGTGGATAAGGAGAGGGAGGAAGAAAGAATTAAACCAAAATCAGGTCAAAGTTTCAAAAAGCAAAGAAGCCAACACTACAAGGACTTTAATAACTTCAGACCATACTAGACCAAAAATATAGAGGTACAAACACACCACAACAACATTCAAGCCTTAGTCTCAAAATTTTGGGGTTGGCTGCACACACACACATTCACCCAATGAAATTTAGATGACTTACATCCATTATAGTGATAAATGAATCTGAAAGCAGCAAAGGTCCAACTGAAGCAGCATCAACTGTCAAAGTTAACCTGGAGGCCAAGTCTTCTCTTGAGAGTGTTTCAACCTGAATTGATAATTACATATTATGACCAAAGGAATTAAGCAAGTAGTTTTCTACAGCACATATATAAACATTCGTGAGGCATGAACCCAGCAGATTTGAAGCTACGATTTCACCCTACAGCTTGCTCTTGCAGGGGGAGGAGGTAACATTTACTCTATAATTCATTGGCAGTTTTCTACAGCATATATATTAGCATTTGAAGTAAACAGAAACAGAGAAAGCAAATGGATATGAATTGGCTCATTCACAAGACTCTGTCTCTTTATTTTGTGAACAGATTAGTTAAAAGAATTGAACCCTATCTAGAAATTTTAACGTCACTATTCTTATAGATGTTGCAGACTCAACGTTTGGAATATTATAGTAAGAGAAGGTATTTACCAAGACCACAGAAAAGATAGTTGAGCAGACTAATCAAATTGATTGCAAATACTTATTTATTTTCCACAAATGAATCCCAGTTTAAATTTAATTGCAACTCTGCGTTGAAAACCTTGTATGACCATCTAGTTCCTATAAAGCTCTCAGCCTTTCCACCAATAGGTTGACAATTTTTGGGGAGAGGAGGGGAAAGTAAAAGGGAGGGGACAGGAGGGCCCGGGGGGGATGCATGGTTGATGCCATAAGTCAAAATCATATATACAGGTACAAGGAGCTGGAGATGGTTGCATATATGACAACTTATTTAGGCAATTCTCTTCCTTGAACATTAAAATTTTAGAAATCAACAAAATACGAGGGAAAAAAAATTTGAGTTACCAATAAGTACAATTAACTTTGACAAAGACAGTTTCATCCTGTGCTGAAAACTGAAATGGAGAGTTCGAGGACAGATTGCTTCAAGACACTTAATAGATTGCTAAAACCATAATGATGTAGACCTTCACAAACTCTACCTGAGAAACAACAAAGTCCACAGAATCTGCAATGAATGGTTCATGGGGACCATCACGAATTCCTGTTAACACGTATCGTTTCAACAAAAAGGAAGGGGTCCAACTAACACTGCATAAGGCATATCACAATCAGGAAGTTAATTTCTTGAAAAAAAAACACATCTAACAAGCAAATTACTACAAGTGACATATGAGCCAAAGATAAATACACACCAATTTACAAAGAGAAAGCAGAACATGTGTGTGTGTGTGTGTGTGTATATATATATATATAGTAATTGATAGATATTATGGAGCTGGTGATTGCAAACTGATGCCACTATAGATTATTTTTGTTGATAAGTGATGCCACTATAGAATATTGCTATTGTAAAACCACAAAGATTAGCTATGAGAGAGGATGGATAAAATAAATAAAAAACAACAACCAGCACAAATTGTTCTGCTTAGCTTGTGCTAAGGTCAAGGGTGTCATTTCTTTTTGTGGTCAGCTACGTGGGGTAAGATTCTCTCAATTGATAACCTGATGAAGGGAGGCTTTTTGCTAGTCAATTGGTATTTTATGTATCGTTGTAGTGGGGAAATGGAGGATCATCTTTTGATCCATTGTGAGACTACATATGCTTCATGGAGTGAGGTGTTTATGATGTTTGGGATTCAATTGGGTGTTGCTGGACAACGTAGCATTCCTCCTTTTTGGTAGGCGGAACTGGCTAGGAAAACTTTCTTCGAATGTATGGAACTTGGTGCCAGCGAGCATGATATGGCTAGTGTGGAATGAGCGTAACAGCCATATTTTTTAGAAGAGTGTGAGACCTATTGAGCAATTTAAGTCCTTGCGTAGCTTGTTTGAATGGTCTTAGGCATGGAGTTTACCAATTGTACTTCCATTTTTTATTTTCAACTCTCTTATATCTTCTATTTGATTTGCTTGTATTCTTTCACGGTGCTTTATGTTCATCCTCGTGATTATAGAGTAATCATTTTCATTTGCAATAAAATTCTATTACTTATCAAAAAAACATAAACATAAACAAAAACAAAAGCAAAAAGTTCTGTTCAGCTCATGCTCTTTTTTTAAGTTTAAAAGGCGTAAAAAGGGATGCAACCCTGGTATGCAGGATGCATACAAGACCAAAACCCAAAACAAAAAATTAACACCTATTAGAATTAGACATGATCTTCAACTAAAAATGCACACATAATAATATTTAGGCAGGTACTAAAAAATCATCCCACATACCCACCCCTTCTCTTGGAAGGGGAAGAGAATTTTTAAATTTTATGAGAAAAAGTATTCATAGACAGTACTAGACACATATCCAAGCAGTGTTGAAAGAAAGATAATTACAGCTAGGGAATAAAGTTGAATAGAGCTGTAATGCACCAATTTTTTGTCAGGGTTTTTGGGCTATGCCTAATAGCCTAGTGGGATGGGTTTATAAATTGTCAGCTAAGATGTTGGCCAATAGGTTGAAACTTGTAGTGGACACTTTGGTGTCGAATTCTCAAAATGTTATCATGGCTAGTGAACAAATTTTTGGGATTTGGTGCTATTGCTAATTAATGCTTAAATAGTAGGAGTAAACACTGAGCAGCCTGGGATGATCCCTAAGTTTAATATAGAGAAGGCCTAAAATTGCTTGAATTGGAATTGTTTAAATATAGGCAATTTGATCATATCCAGCTAACAATCATTATCTCTAAGAAAAAATGTGATAACTTACACAGGAGCCCATGGCATTGCAGCAGAGAAACTGCGTGTATCCAGAAAAGAATTTGATAGTATCAATGAGCGAACCCGTCTTGGACGATGCTGAGCAAAAAGTTGTGCTAGAAAGCCCCCAAGGGATGTACCATAAAGATGTATCTGTTAGACACTCAACGATTAGTTGAGTTCTCAACAACTAATGACACCACAAATGTATAAGATATGTCAAGATTAATTATATTCACACAGGCAGTTTATGATACATGGGTATGATCAGGCATCTAAGGTTAAGCAAATTGTTAGGAAACACATTGCTCGTAAAACCTATTTTCAAATTGTGTCACTGACTGCTAGTATCTTCTCCAATATATGGGCATGATCAAGCATCTACGCAAACTGTTACGAAACACATTGCTCATGAAACCAATTTCCAAATTGTGTCACTGACTGCTTGCATCTTCTCCGATACATGGGTATGATCAGGCATCTATGCAAACTGTTAGGAAACACAATGCTCATGAAACCTATCTTCAAATTGCATCGCCAACTGCTTGTATCTTCTCTTCCATGATTGGCACACACCAGTTGTAGCTGAAACCATATACAGGCAGTTCGTTGTTGATTAATCTAGACATAATTTATGTATGGAACAGGTACAATTCCAGTCATGAAGAAATCGACTGTTGAATAGATTATATCACCTAGGCTTCCTGACTTAACATTCCATTGTATGTAAACAGCTATAACATGGGCTGTGGATATATCAAATAGTTTAAGCATTAGCGAAAAAAAAAACCAAAGAATGAGATGAATATCATACATCCCAGAAACCATGTATAAAGGATCCTCAGTTTTGGAAACCAAATCTCACTTTTGATCCAACTGCTTACAAGCTAGCCATCAAGGCCTTTGGCTTTGCAATATAATACCATATTGATGGAGAGAGTGAGAGAGAGAGATTAAAAATCATTATGAGTCTAGGCATTCTCCAATACAGATATAATATTATACACTATTAAATACTGATTAAGTGCCACCATTTACCATGCTTCAGGAAAAATAAACCATAGTGAGATCCAGGTGATAACACTAGCTCCTTTAAGGAGCATGAGAGAGAACACCTCAACAAAAGGAAAAAGGCCACCTAATATATCACAACCCGGGGAAAGTGCTTGTCAGTTGTCACATGCGCTATATCCCAAAAGCACTAACCAAGTTACAGTCAGATATCCTCAAAATCACTTATACAATCCAAATTGACCTCATAAACATCCACAACACACACCTACACAACATCTATGCAATTGGAATCCAAAAAACAAATACAAACAATCGAAGATATTACAATCTTACCTACTTAAATCCCTAACATCATATTGTCACATCCTGCATTGTGCTAAAGAGCTCCTGAATTACAAGGCATTACCAAGTTGACTCTGATATTGCTTGTCATGATTTAAGGAAAGTATTAGCCACATCTACACCATACCCAAAAGAACTAGTCAATTTATTTTATTTTTTTGATAAGTAAAAATTGAATTTATAATTAGTGTTTCTCATAATAGCTTAAATATCCCAAATTGATGTAGGGAACACCCAATGTGGTATTCAACACTTGCTCATACATCATCTTCACAATCCAAATCCACACCTAAATCCAAACAATCTGGGCTATTACAATAGCTTCTAGAGAGGATCTGTACCTATGACTTACTTATTAGTTAGGTTTTGAATATTTTATTTTAGGTTTTGTACTTTTTTTTTAGTTGAGGATATTTTAGTAACTCTGTAATTGTTGGGTGTGAGCCATAATTGTGGGTGAGTTTTATTTTATTAATAAGTAAGTTTTATTTAGTTTATGGGTCTTATTGAGTGGGCTTTGGTTCAATTTGATTTAGGTTTGGTTTGCTAATCGAAGTGGGAATCATAGTTCAATTAGGCGAAGTTAAGAATTTAAGGGTCTAACTAAGTTTCTTATTGTATTCAAAAAAGAGGAAGTTGATCAATAAAATATTGAGCATTTGAGCATTGGGGCAAGTTGGCCTTGTTGTTCTTTTTCCTCCTTTTCTCCTCTCTTTCTTGTTCTCTTTTCTGTGGTACTGTTCACAATATTTTTCAAATAAATTTCTCTCTTTTTCTTTTTTCATACAACCCCAAGTCAGACCCTTGCTCTAACCTATCAAAACCCTAAAATCCCACATATTTTCTCTATCAAATATCCAAAAAGAAAACAATCAAACCCCTAGCCAAGTTTGAGTCTTAACCTTTTCTTCTACAACTCTAAAACACAAGATTCACAAATCTTCTCAAACCTTAGCCCACCACAAGCACATGTAGACAAATTCCCCAATTTATCCTACATCAATTGGTATCAAAGCCAAAATTATTACAAGTTCTTTGCTGAAATCTTCTTTAGCCAACCAACAACGATGAGCTTAGTCCCAAAACTTCTTTAGCCAACCACTTGACAAAATTTCTCATCTAAGATAATGGTGACTAACATGGAATTAGAGTCCAAATTTAGGGCATTTTCTCAAAACTTAAAAGGTACAAAGAAGTTTGAATCAATTTTACATGCAAAGGAGAATTCAATAGAAGCAAAGCTCAAAGAATTATTGGCTCTTTGGATAGGCTGTCAGCTATTATTCTTGGCAATACTGATCAAGACCCCAAATTATTTAAATTTGGTCTAGATTCAGCCCCTATGTCTCCCTTGAGCTCAATGCCTTTTTCTTCCATAAACTCCTAAGGATCAAGCACAAGTCAAATGCCTGCACAGCAAACACAATCCAAAAGTTTTCACTTATCATCCACATTAGTGCGGTCTAAAGGAGAAGCTAGATTCACTGAAGTAGATAGAGGCGTTAGTGACTTTTATGGGGAGCTATTTAAAGCTGTACTCTGATTGGTTACACAATTTGGAAAGCTTTATCAAATGATATAGCTTAAGTGAAGTGCAAAAACTCTTTTTCTAGGAGTCTTAATACTACTAGTACAAGAAAGAGACTTAATATATATTTGTTCTTAATGTATTCAAAGGAGATACAGTTGATTGATAAAATTATTGAGTGTTCTGAGTATTGAGGCACATTAGCCTTAGGGTTCTTTTTTCCTCCCTTTCTCTTCTTTCTTTCTTCTTCTCTTCTTCTTTTCTTTCTCACAGGTACCATTCAAAAGTATTGTTCACAGATATTTTACTAAAAGTTCTATTCTGTTTCTTTTCTTTTTCCTTCCACCCATAAATCAAATATTTTCTCTTTTGAACCTTAAATCTTCTTTTAAAAGGTTTGAAACCCAATATCCACAAATTCTCCTAAGCCTAAACCCACCACACACGTAGGCAATTTCCTCAGTAGGTTTGTCCTATGTTAACGTCATAACCTATCTTTTTCCTCTAGTGAACCTTAAAAGCTCTTATGATTCTCACCATATATTGATTCATTTCCCCCATATTCATATATAAAAAATTGATGATATAGTAACAACAAAACCTTAGTCCCAAATTTTTTAGGGTCGACTATGGATGCTAAACATATTAATCAAGGTCGGCCACATGTATTTTTTGAGGGACACCCCAATGAGTATCTGTCGTGGATCCAGTCATAATAGGGTGACTAAATACACGACGGCCGTCAAGTCAAGCTGCAGTAACCCTCCCCCTTTTCCTGGGCTTGGGACTGGCTATGCCCAAATATATGACACTATGTACAAACATAGACAAAGTTTCTATAATAAATTGATCATAAGAATGATATTATAAGGAAATAGAATAAAGGATGTAACAATATCCAATTTTTGTTTAAGAGACAGATTTGTTGAAGTTATGATGTAACCATATAAATCTCACTTCAACTCTTTTTACTAGTTAAAATGGAGTTGCCATAAACCACTAGTACCTTATGGAATTAAACAAACTAAACTTGGCAAGTACATCTTAGCAAAACAACATCAATGCATCTCTTCATTTTTTATAAAGGAAAATTTCTAGGAAGATTGCTAATGAGTTACGATGTATTCCACATACCCTAGTGATCCGAATCTATGTAAATCTGATTTGAATGACCTGTGTACTTTAAACAACATGAAGCACAAAGGTGGCTTCTGAAGCAACATGCCAATTCAAAATGCAAATTTCAGTTAGTGCATCGAGATGAGAAAGCATTTGGTAAGTGCTACAACATTAATTACAACAATGAGTAAAATGATATACACAAAAACTGTATTGATAAACTAAAAAATTGGTAAGAGATGTTTAAAGGAAATGACCCTCTTACATGATGAACATCAATAGCATCCAAGAACTTTTCAAATGCTTGAATCCATTCATGATGATTCCATACCCGTGGGATATCAACAGAAATTACCCGGTAACCCTACACATTTTGAAAAGAATTTAATTCCTCAATCTTAGTCAAAAAACTTATTTTATAATAACTTCATAACAAAGTTAGCAGTCCAGAACGTTATTGACTACACACAAAAAGGAATTTAGACAAATACAAGAAAAGCGTCAATAAAAATCTCATCTTGAAAATAGTCTAGTTTCATGCCATACAAATATTCAAATAACAAGTATAAACAGAATAATTAAAGTGCCTCTTGGTTTGTTGCTATAAGAATTTTCATATTTCTACCATGTGGAATCCTTATTCCACAGAGACTGTTGATATTATCAAGTTAATACTTCTAAAGTAATTCTAACCAATTCATTATTGGCATAACGGTGTCCAAAATGCAGGAATTGTTCCATCTAGTGAGATAAGGACAAGGAAGACCACAAGGAAATGGCTGTGTTCACTGAAATTCTAAATGAAGTGAAATAAGTTCAAATGTTACACAGGTACACTTCATATCTTCAAAGTTTAGTAAAAAAAAATATATATAAAAAAAACAAGTCATACCCAATGCACAAGGCTCCTACTTCTGCAGAGTCTAGGAGGGGTAATTAATAATCAGCCCTTATTTTGGAAAGGCTATTCCCAGTCTCAAACCCACAATACATCACTTGGGCAGGGAGCACTTGGCATTGATTGCACCATGGTCTGACCCTTCTTATAAATATATAAAACAGTTTAAACCCTAACTTCTATGCTGAAAAGTAAAATGGGCATAAGTAGTTCCCTTTTGCTACCCCCCCCCCCCCCCCCCCAAAAAAAAAAAAAAAAAAATATATATATATATATAGAAAGGTTCAAGCTATAAATTAGGAACATACACCAGAGATTTCAATAATATAACCATGCTAAAACGATGGCCATCATATCTTGGCATTTGCTATAGAACTGTATAACCTTCTCTTCAAATACTAAAATTTATAGTATTGTTGTACAGTATGCTTTGCAACATGCAACTAATCTGAGTGAAGTTCTCCTATGTCATCAAAAAAAAATACTAAAATTTATAGGAAAATAAACCATTTCCAAATCGACAGAGGTTTTTATGATAATGTGACATTTCAATTTCATTTCTCGTATTCTTTTGATGAAACATACTCCCTCAAATAATAATGCTGCACAACCAGAATGATGCCCAACATCATTTTATTTGCATTCCAAGACATGACACTTATTAGAAGTTAATGATTCTTGGCAGAAATTTTCTTTAATTAAAAACAATAAGGTAGAACTGTAGAAGATCAGAAACAAGCCCTATGAATTTCAATGATGCATAATGGACTACGAGAACTTAGAAACCACGACATAAACTTCCAAATGCCTTATTCTGAGAGAGAGAGAGAGAGAGAGAGAGAGAGAGAGAGAGGGATAAAAGGATGAATATGAATTCCTAATATGTGTTGACAGTACATAATGTAATGGATATGATAAACATAAATCAAATCAAAATTGAAAGGAAAAAAGAAAAGTGGGAAAATAAAAGGAATTGAATTCCTAATATGTGTTTAACTGATAACACTTCATAATGTCATGGATATGATGAAGACACCATAAAATCAAACCTACTACCTTCATGGACAAGGACATTATCTGTTTGTAGTAGACATCTGCTGTCCCCGCTGTTCCAGGAATACAAATAAGAGGAGACACCACTTTTGGACCAAAATCATAATATCTCCACTGCTTTGTCCCAATCTGTGAGAAGAAGAAAAAATGCTGGCTGAGAAATTATCAATCAATAAAAAGTACCATTAAGGTGAACCTTCTTATGATGGAGTTGATGCCAAAAGGGCACACTCTCCACAAATAAATTCCTAAACAACTACTCAGCTAAAAAAAAGCATAAGTAGCTGTACTTCTGTCCTTTAAAATAAGACATTAATGAAGCAAGAGCTGATATTCCAAAATGATCTGGTCAATAACCCTAGACCAGATGATAAGAAGCATTCAATGCAATCATTCCCAAAGCTACCAACTAGGAGTCAAAATTCATCAAATAGGCCCCCCCGCTCCCGCTCTCAAGTTGCGATTTGGTGACTGGGGAATGGATCCATGGATTATATTTATCAAAATGCAAATTTCTTGCTAGCTCTTCTCAATGAAAAGGAAAAAGCCAAAATTTAGTAGAGTTGGGGAGTTGAACCCAAGTACTCAATAATAGAAAGCCAAATTAAGCCAATTACATAATAGAGAACAATAACTACAATCAACTCAAAATGCAAGCCAAGCTACATTACAAAGCCGAGGTGTATAATTATAAGCCATAATTTAAGATTTTCAAAATTTTCATAAATCGGACTTAAAAAAGAAATCCAGTAGATGCTATAAAGACTAAAATATGAATCTATTTCTCATCCAAATCCCCATAATTGAGTGAAAGCCAAAAAAAGTTAATAGCTAAAACAAAGGCATACCCAGTAATAAGTGTAGACTAACAAGCAAAACCCATAAACAAACAAACTAAACCATACCCACATCAAAAGGCCTCACAATTACAGTATTTAAGCTCAAACCCAATTCATAGAATGGTCAGAGAGAATTACAAACCTAAGCTCGTCCACTAATCTCCATAAATTACTAAGAAATAGGAGACACTAGCTAAAGCAAAGACATACCCACTAACAAAATGAGGCTAAGGAGACGAGCCCATGATCAGAAACCAGATGAAAAATGAGAAAAACAAAAACAAGCTCAAAATGAAAATGAAAATGAAAATCGAGAATTTAGAGAGAGAAACGTACGGGGATCTTGTGGAGAGGGACCTGAGACTTGAAGTAGATGTAATCTCCGGGCGCAGAGAGAGGGCCTTTCATTGCTATTATAGCCTTATACCCAAACACGCCCCATAATGTCCGATTTGATGGGATCACTGAAATTCTCTCTCTTAATTTCTCTCTCACTTCTCAGAGCTTTCTTTTTCTCTTTTTATATATCTATCTTGTTTGTCCTTGCTGTCCCTTCAAATTCTCCAATATAATTTCGAGGGATTGAGGAACAGGGAGACCACGTGGCTGGGCCCAAACAACGTTAATCGTAACGGTCAATCACGGAAACGCTTCCCCCAACTGCTCGTCAGCGTTATATAATACTATGCGCATCATTATTTGATGCGCCAATCGCCATAGAGGTGTACTTTTTAGTTTTTTTTTTTTTCCTCCTTGGACAAGGGTTAAATGTCAGTTTAGTATTTTGCGTTTATTTTTCCCTTGTTTTACTAAGCAAAGCTGAGGTTAAAAGCTGAGGTTAAGTGTGAGGTTATACTGGGCTCATTAAGATGGAAATACATATCCATTTTGGCATATGTACAATGGATTTGGACCCAAGTCAAGTCATATGCTAAGAGATCTTAAAATTTTCAAACTGATTTAAGCCAATTAACTAGCTTGATTTCATCTTCTCAAAAAAAAAAAAACTAGGTTGATTTCAAAACGATTGCGCTACTGCCTGAGGTTGCCAATAGAGACAAGGGAGGTGGTCAAAGAACTCCTCCCCTTTCCGATGTTGGACTGTTGGTCATGGGTTTTGTATTCCAACAAGATCCGAACTGACTATACCTTTATATATAGGAGAATGTTAACCAGCACCGCCTGGTGCTGGTTAAGGGCAGAAAAAATAAAAAAAAGTGTCAGAAAAAGTTTTAAAAATTCTGAATAGTACTGGTAAAACTGAAAAAATGACATGAATGGCAAAAAAAAAACAAAAATCATGTCAGAAAAAGTAAAAAAAAGTTTGTGGTTAACGGGCACCATGCGGTGCCCGCTAACACAACCCTACACAAAATGACATCATTTTATCCTTAGGTGTGTTTGGTTGGGGTGAAAATAGGGAGAATAGAAAATAGGGAGAGGAAAATAAGGTGGAAAGTGTTGTTTTCTACTGTTTGGTTGAAGAAAGAAAATAAGAGAGACAAAAAATAAGGGAGAAAGTTTTCCCTCTCAGACCCACTTTTTTTATCTTCCCAAATTAGGAGGAAAATGAGGGGGGAAAAGTGTTGTAAAATGCATTTTACACAAATACCTTCTCACAGCACAACAACGTCCAGGTTCTCTTCTCCCTTTCTTTCTTTCTTTTTTTTTTTTTTTTTCCTTGTAACTTTCTTCCCATTGTAAGTTTCTGACGACGTTGAAAGTTTGCCTAGTGCAAAAACGTGGTCAACAAAAATGAGTGTAAATTTTATGACCACGTTTTTTACATTATAATAATAAAAATAATAATATAAATTTTAAGGACTATATTTGAATTCCTAGCCCAACACGTGGATGGACTTAGGCTCAAAAAACCCAAAATAATGAATCTGTAGAGAGTGGATTGGAAAAACTGGGCTTTAGTTTATCAAACAAACGTTAGAATAAGTTCAGATAATAACAAAATGAAAAGAAGAAGGTTTGGGTTGAAGAAAAATCGTCCTCGGCAATATCCAAGGTGGTCTGTTCTTATATATTGTTGTTAAGTCCGGTTACAAATTTGGTTCATGAATGCTATAGTGTTTCTCTTTTTTATTTTCGATCCCCTTTTCTTGCAGTCTCCCCTCTTCTCTTATACTCTCATTTCCTTTCTCTCTCTTTCCTCCATGTGCATGCAAGATAGCTGGTGTCGATACTTGTCCCATTAGCATCTCCCATAGGTCTTCATATGGTAGCTGTAAGGCTTAAATTCACTATTCATGCATCATTTCCACATTAATGCAACCAGAGAGTTAGTTATGGTACATTTAATGCAAAGGCAGCAGCTTTATCTTTTAGATATTTTGGGACTCCTCCCTGTCTGATGTCTTTACAATGCTTATCTGCACCAACAGAACTTCTTGGAATGTTACCTTTGTTGACAGACTACCTCTTCAGACCTCAGCCTTGGTCGGCCGAGGAGACATTTATTCTTGGCTTATCCTATTGAGCCATTATGGCCAAAACTAACTTCTTTATTTACTAACACAGTCTCTTCTGACAAAGATTCCTCCTCCTTGGACAAAACATCGTTCTCGACTTGGGCCATAGGCCTAATGTACAAATAGATAATGAACTTCTGGGCCTAATATCCCTACAATAGCCCCTCGAGATTCTTCTTTCTGACTCCTCAGGAAGAAAGGAGGATTTCGACGTCACTATGTCTGCTCTGCGCTCATTTTGTCCCACCTCAGCTCAAAAAGACGCCTTTTTAACTGCCTAAGACACGCTCTTAACGCTTCGGCTTGTGAGACACGCTCCTCATTAAATTTTTACAGCCTTGTGTTCCCCATGTTCTACGGTGTGATACAAATCAAACAACTTAGAATTCTGCTGGGACTTGGGCAGGAATTTTCCCGCTCTGTAGCTCTCTCTTTGATATAAATACCACTCAAATCAAACACATTCTTTACTTTAGCATTCACTTAGTTTTTAGCTCACATACACTGAACCCGTCAACTCTCTTACCCTACTCGTGCTTCTTCAAATACTAAAAGCCCATCCGAGGACACATTCCTAGTCTTTACAAATCTTTGCACTTTACTTCTCCACACATTTTTCTATTCTTCGCACATTTCCTTTCCTCGACTCTATCTTTTCCTCTCAATCACTTTAGGTATCTTCAAACTCTTCTAGAAATGGGTAGATTCAAAAGCCTAGTAGACTTTGAGGAGAGAATACAGAGCTTTAAAACTCTGTATAGGATCCCTCTAAGGGTAGGTATTAGGTACTGTAAGGAGGGTCAGTGGCACGAGAATAGGCAAGAAGGAGAAGTAGTGATCCCAATAATTGCCTTCATAGAAGGAAGGATGAAAATCTCTATGGGCGGAGTCACTAGAGATTACCTTAGAGCTCATAGGTTGGCTCCCACTCAGTGTGCCCCTAATATGTTTAGGATATTAGGTTCCATAGAGGCCCTTAATGAAAAAATGGGTTTAGGTTTGACCCATCATGATGTCAACTGTGTCTATAATCTCCACCATCTAAAGGGACAGGGGTACTACTTGAAATTAAGATACCCTGAGGTTAGGCTTATCCAATGCCTTCCCGAATCCAACAAGGGGCTGAAAAAAGACTTTCTGGTCTTGTCACGGGAATGGCACGATGGCCTCCCCTGCCCGACAAGGGAGGGGCAACCAGGTGGGGCTTTAAGCTTAGGCAGATTATTTTAATTAACCCATTTCCTGTCATTTGTGTCGTTGCTGATTCTAACAGCTCTTTGTTTGTTTGATGGTTTTGTAGACAAACGCGCTGTTGAGCCGAACTTCAGTTTGGTTAACAAGGATAACCTAGAAAAAATCCTTAAAGCCGAGGTGTTTGTGAACTCAGACGGTCAATTACGAGCGGATCACCTGATCCTAGGATACAAGCCAATCTCGTCCAGCTTCTAGACGCCCAAGTGTCTGATCAAAGCCAAGGACCCCCGTCTACACTGCATAAGTGTATCTGTCCTTGGTTTTCTCCTCCTTGAAGGCACACATATTCCAGAAGGCACCCTCTTCACTCAACCCATCCCAAGGGGCGATCTTGTTTCTTAACCAATCCCAGAACGCGTTCCTAAAGTAGCTTTCCCAACCCAAATCGCAACTGGTGAATCAACTTCCTCCCAACCCACTAACAAAGAAGAAAGCGAGGGAGAAGAAGAAAAGGAAAAAAAAAAGTAGTAGACGTCTTGGATTTAGACGACCTCTACGAGGTTTTCAACCAGCCCTCATCTCCCGTGACATCAATTGGTGACCTCAGCCAATCTTTTCGGTCCCAATCTAGTCACCCCGAAGAAGCCACACCCTTATCGGACGAGATGGGGATCCAGAGGAAACAGAGATCAACACTACAAGAGCTGCTAGAATCCCAGCCGGGGAGGGACGCTCCCAAGAAGTCCGCCCAGACAAAGCTTCCCTCCTTTCCACCCATCCCAATCCATCGAGTTGACCCTGCCGATCACAAGAAAAAGTGAGAGAAAAAAGGAAAGGAGGTGGTGGAGATAGGGGAAAATGCCCCCTCTAAAGAAGTTAAGCACCAGAGGGGGGCCAAGCAGCAGAGAGGCCTACAGACGAGGTTGGCCACCGAGGTGGAGTGGAGGGATGACCACATAGCCGCAGCCCTAGTTTGGGCCCCTTGTATGGAATTGGATGGGGCTCCCTTATGTAGTGATGCCTTTATCCGAGATTTCTAGGAAGGCACAGTTGGGCATATAGCAAAATGTTGTGGAATAATCCCTACTTCTTCCTAAGGATATGACTGACCTTAGGTCTCTGAGGCAGCATGAGGTTTTCCTCGGACTAAAGAGGGACTTGGCTATGGTAAGCAGTTTTTTTTTTTTTTTTTTTTTTTTTTTTTTTTTTTTTTAACTATGCTGCCCTTCCCTTTTAGGCCATCCAAGCCACCTACAGGGCTGAGAAGATGATGAACCATTCCCATCAGAGGATGAAAGAGGAAGAGGGGAGGGGAATAGCAGCTGTAAATGCCTTCCACGTAGTTGAAAAAAGCAACAAAGACCTGAAGGCTAAGTTGGCCAAGGAAGAAAAGGAAAGAAAATTTGCCACGACCACCTTAGATAACGCTGAGAAGCAGGCTGAAAGCCAGCGGCTACTTCTCCGCAATGCTGAGGACCAACTAGCTGCCTCTAAGGAGCAGATTGTTGCCTTGAAGAAAAAACTGAAGGAAGTCAAGAAGGCTAAGGTTCTAGCAGAGAAGACCAAGGATGAGGCAGAGAAGGCTAAGGATGAAGCTGAGCAACATGGATACGAAGTTGGGGTGGCCGAGACCGAGGACGCCCTTAAGGCCAAGGTCCCTGCTGTATGTAAAACTTACTGTGCCCTGACATGGGGTGAAGCCCTCAACCAAGCTGGGGTTGAGGCTTCTTCTGTGCTCAGGAAGGCAGAAAGTGTCTACTACCCCCCAACCATACACCCTCAAGTTCTACAGACTCCAAGGCCGACCCAGTGTCCTCGGAGGCAGGTGAAATTCAATGTAGCCCACCTAGAGCTCTTCCTACAACCGACACTTCTCCAAGGGGGGCAGAGCAGGCCAAGGGTACTACAAAGATAGGGGATGTCAATAAAGAAGTAGTCCAAGGCTCTGACCTACCTCCAATGGCTCCAAAGGATCTCCCTAAGGAAACAAAAACTTCTCAAAACATGGAATTGATGTTGGCAACCCTCTCCATCCACCCAAAAGAGGATCCTAAAGACAAAGCCAAAGTGTCCACCGCAGCAGCCAACACCCAACCTCCTAAAGATTCAAAAGAAAAACTTGTAATAAAAATGAAGAAATAGGTTGCCTTTCTTTCTCTTTTTTTTTCTTTTTTTTTTTTTCCAAGTTTGTAATCAGCTTGCCTTTTTGTACTTGATCTGCCTTATTATAAGGATTTTATTAATGAAAGTTATGGGTATTTTCTTTCTTCCTGTGATTCACATACTGATGTTTGCTATGATTTCTATTTTAGCTAACACTTAATAAAAGTAATAGTGAGGTATCACTTCTCTCACTAATCTACTTGAGTAACAGATAAATTGTCCCGTTTCATATGATCAGCAGCAAAAGCAGGTGAAATTTACTAAGTTAATAATCTCGGCAAAGCATAATCTTAATTTCATGAACATACACAGTATTGCAATACGCATATAAGTTTAGAATTACTTTGTGCCTTACTCATCAACAAGTTCATAGGGTCAAAGGGATAGTCAACTTTTACACAAACACAGTTATGTTTGTAAATGCTTTAAGTGATGCTCATAAGCATCTATTTGGAACTCTTGTTGAAGTGAAAATCATTGCTGTTTAGAGTGATTATACCTGAAGCATAATGTCCAAGGGTCCAGGCATAGTTTAGGTTCTGTTTGATACCTAGATTGATGCAAGAAAGTATTAATTTACCCAAAACAGATGGTCCGAGGAACCAAGCATAGCTAAGGTTCTGTTTAATACTTAGAAAAATAACTTAACGTATCAATTTATCCAAGGTATGTAGTTCGAGGAGCTAGGTATGATCAAGGTTCTGTTTGATACTTATATTGATGCCAGGAAGTATTAATTTACCTAAAGTAGATGGTCCGAGGAACTAGGCATAGTTAAGATTCTGTTTAATACTTAGAAAAAT
Organism: Quercus glauca; assembly: GCA_023736055.1. Taxonomy (NCBI): domain Eukaryota; kingdom Viridiplantae; phylum Streptophyta; class Magnoliopsida; order Fagales; family Fagaceae; genus Quercus; species Quercus glauca. The sequence goes on from CM043326.1 coordinate 29,660,520, forward strand.
AACTTAACGTATCAATTTACCCAAGGTATGTGGTCCGAGGAGCCAGGCATGACTAAGGTTCTGTTTGATACTTAGATTGATGACAGGAAGTATTAATTTACCCAAAGCAGATGGTCTGAGGAACCAGGCATAGTTAAGGTTCTGTTTAATACTTCGAAAAATAACTTAACGTATCAATTTACCCAAGGTATGTGGTCTGAGGAGTCAGACATAACCAAGGTTCTGTTTGATACTTAGATTGATGGTAAAAATGCATGACACATAGTATAACAAACCCAAATGGGGTGAAGGAAGCCTTTATTAATAATAATATCTTCTAAGGTTATATACATTCCATGGGTGCGGTACAGCCTTTTCCTCTAAATCTTCAAGATAATATGCACCTATTCTGGCCACGGAAGTGATACGATAGGCCCCTCCCCCCCCAATTAGGTTCCAACTTCCCCTATGTTGGGTTCTTGGCAGTTCCCATAACTTTTCTTAGGACCAAATCTCCGAGTGCCAGTGGCCTCAGCTTTACGTTGGCATCATATCCTTGTTTGAGCTTGTATTGATAGTAGGCCAATTGGACCATGGCATAATTCTCTCCGTTCTTCAATTAAATCTAGGCTCTTTTCCCACAGCCCATCTTTGCTATTCAGAGCAAAAGAACTTGTTCTCAGTGTGAGGAACCCAGTTTCCAAAGGAATGACAGCCTCGGCTCCATAGGTCATTGAGAAAGGTGTCTCCCTAGTAGATTTACAAGGTGTAGCCCTATAAGTCCAAAGGATGTGTGGCAGTTCTTCCACCCACTTTCCCTTCGCGTTGTCCAGTCTTCTTTTGAGTCCACCCACTATAACCTTGTTGATAGCCTCGGCTTGCCCATTTCCTTATGGATAGGCTGGAGTGGAATACCTATTCTTTATTCTCAGATCGCAGCAGTACCTCCTAAAGGTTTTACTATCAAATTGAAGTCCATTGTCCGAGATGAGGGTATGAGGAATTCCGAAACCAAGTGACAATGTTTTTCTAAATGAATTTCTTGGCATCCAAGTCCCTGATATTCGCCAGTGGTTCAGCTTCAACCCACTTGGTGAAATAGTCTATGTCGACTAACAGATACCTCTTATTCCCTGCTGCCTTAGGGAAAAGTCTTACAATATCCAAGCCCCATTGAGCGAAAGGCCAAGGACTACACAGAGGATTAAGGACCCCTCCAGGTTGGTGGATATTTGGGACAAACCTCTGGCACTGGTCACACTTCCTCACATAATCTTGTGCTTCTTTCTGCATATTTGGCTACCAATGCTTTGTGTGAGGGCCCTATATGATAAAGATCTGCCCCCAGTGTGGCTCCCACAAATCCCTTCATGCAATTCTTCTAAGAATAGCTCACTGCTTCAGGGTGTATGCCCAAAAAATATGGGCCAGAGAAAGATCTTTTGTACAACTTTTGGTCTTCGGATAACCAGAACCCAGGAGCCTTCCTACGCACCTTGTCTGCCTCAGACTTTTCCCTGGACAAAACATCTTCTTTGAGAAATAGTACAATATGATCCATCCAACTAGGACCCACCCTTATTTGATGAACATGAACCATATTTCTTTTTGCCTCAGTAAGGTTACACAAATCCTTAACAAGGATCACCCGAAGTAAGCTTTGTGCTGAGGACGTTGCCAATGTGGTAAGAGAGTCTACATAGGTATTTCTATTTCTAGGAACTTGTGATAAAGTAAAAGACTCAAACCCAGATTGTAAATGTTAACCTGGCTCAAGTATTCCTGTATTCTGGGATCTCTGGCTTCCAACTCTCCTTGGACTTGACCCACCACCAACCTTGAATCAGAAAAACCTCCACTAATTTTCCACTCATATTCTGAACCATGGTCATCTCTACTAGCAGAGCTTCATACTCGGCTTCATTGTTTGTGGCCGAAAAGCCTAATCTCAGGGATTTCTCAATCGTGATCTTTTCTGGAGATGTTAGGACTAACCCCACTCTAGATCCTCGGTGGTTTGCTGCACTATCAACGTAGACCTTCCAAGATAAAGGCTCTTGTACGGAGATTACTCCAACCGATTTTCCATCCATGTTCTACTCCTCTACCCTCTCTTCTATCGGGGCTTTAGTAAACTCAGCTACTAGGTCGGTAAGGACCTGACCTTTAACAGAGGTGCAAGGCATGTATTTGATATCAAAAGCCCCTAAAATCGTGCCCCACTTTGCAATTCTCCCTATGTAATCAGCACTCCGAAGTAAGGACCTAAATAGGAGCTGGGTAAGGACAACAACCGTGTGTGACTGGAAATAGTGGGGAAGCTTGCATGTAGCATGCACCACTGCTAGAATGGCCCTCTCCAATGGTAAGTAATGGATCTCGGCCTCATGTAGTGATTTGCTCACTTAATGAACTGGCCTCTACACACCATTATCAATCCGTATTAGCACCAAACTCATTGCGTGAGAGGCCATTGCAATTTAGGCAAACAAAACCACATCTACCTCAGGTCTAGACATGATAAGTGGCCGAGACAGATACTCTTTCAACTGCTGGAAGGCCAAGGCACACTCTCGGTCCATTCAAATCCCTTCCACTTGTTCAATAACTGAAAGAAAGGCCTGCATCTGTCCGCTGACCGAGAGATGAATCGGTTTAGAGCAACTGTCATCCCCGTAAGCCTCTGGACCTTTTTGGGATTCCGAGGTGGTTATAGATTGTTAATTACCTTAATCTGGTCAGGGTTTACCTCAATTTCACGGTGTGTGACTATGTAACCTAAGAACTTCCCTGATCCGTAGCTGGTGTCTCCTCAAGATATCAAAAATGTTTTCGAGGTCATTAACATGCTCGGACTCTACCTTACTCTTTACCATCATATCATCGATATAAATCTCGATGTTTTTTTTCAAATGGTTCGAAAATCCTGGTCATCATCCTCTGATAGGTAGCCCCTATATTCTTCAAACCAAATGGCACCTTGTAATGGTAATTTCCAATAGGCACCATTTTCCAGTCTTTTCCTTTACAATTACTGTGTTAGCCAGCCATTCAGGGTAAAAAACTTCTTTAATAGCCATAGCTTGCTTAAGTATCATCATCTCGTCCTTAACAGCATCAGAGTGTTCTTTGGACGAACGACGAGGTGGTTGCTTCCTAGGGGTGACAGATGGATTGACATTCAAATGATGGTAGATGAAGCTCGGATCCACCCCCAGAGCTTCGTAAGCATTCCAAGCGAAAACATTAACGTTTCTCTTGAGAAATTTCACCAACTCCTCTTTTTCCTAAGGTGGTAGTTGAGCTCCAACCTGAAAGAACCTTTTCAGATCATCACCTATGACAAATTTCTCTAAATCTTCACATTTGGCCTCCCCGGTTGGCCCCTTCGCAAGTGATTCTAGAGACTTTGACTGCTATAAGCCTTCTTTAAATGAGGCCAAGGACTCAGCTGCTGGCTGATGTAAGATTGCATGCACAAGGCACTGCCTAGCCATGGATTGGTCCCCTATCAGTTCCTCAATCTGGTCTCCTGACGGATACGTCACCTTTTGATGCAAAGTCAAAGAAACAGCCCCTAGGATATGAAGCCAAGGCTTGACCACAATAGCTATGTAGGGGGACTATACATCCACCACTATGAAATCCATTTCCATTACCTCTAAGCCTGCCTGTACAGGCAACCTAATCTGACCCTTTGGGATAACAATCTTCCCATCAAAACTTACTAGGGGTGAATCATAGGTGGTCGGATCTTCAAGTTTTAAGTTCAACCCTTTGTATAAATCAAGGTACATGATTTCTGCACAACTGCTCTGGTCCACAATTACCCTGTTCACATCATATCCTCCTATTCTAAGGGTGACTACCAAAGCGTCATCATGTGGTTAGATAGTTCCAATTTTGTTTTCGTTCGAGAAACTCAACGAAGGTTGAATTTCTAGTCTAGCTTTCTTCGACTCGTAGTTGGAATCCCTTGCTGGTAATCTAGCTACAGACATCACCTTGGAAGAATGAGATCCAATTCTCCTCGGTGCAGCAAAAATGACATTAATTGTACCTAACGGGGGCCTTGAAGGAGCATTCCACTGAGCCTCAGACCTTGATTGGTCTTCTTGTCCATTAGGTCGGTATAGAAATTGTTGCAACCTCCTTTCTTTGACTAGTTGCTCCAGATGGTTCCACAATGTTCGGCAGTCCTTGGTGGTATGTCTCCGTTCTTGGTGGTACTGGCAATGAAGGCTTTGGTTGCACCTCAAAGGATCTCCACTCATCTTGTTTAGCCATTTGAAATATAGCTCGTTCTTGATCTTCTCTAAAACTTGATGCACCGGTTCTCGGAACACAGTATTTACCACTTGAGGGGTTGAACGCCTAGATTGTCCGGCAAAATCTCTCTAGGGTTTGTCATTGTTGTAACGGTCCGACCTGAAATCCCTCATCTCCTGAGGGATGACCTTGCACTTTCCCTTATCTTGCTACTAGTCTTCCTCAACCTTCTTATACTTGTCAATTCGATCCACGAGTTGACGTATACTGGTAACAGACTTCCTAGTCAAAGACTTCCTTAAGCCATGCTCGGCAGGTAGGCCAAGCTTGAAAGTGTTAATGGCTACATCGTCAAAATTACCATCTATCTCGTTGAACATTTCCCAGTATCTGTCCGAATATGTCTTCAGGGTTTCTCCTTCTCTCACGGACAAAGACAACAAGGAAGCTAAAGGCTGAGGAACCCTGCTACATGTGATAAAGCAGGATCCAAACGCTTGGGTGAGTTCCTTGAAGGAATCAATGGAACTAGCCCTCAGACTATTAAACCACCTCATTGCCACGAGCCCCAAACTGGACGGGAATACCTTGCACATCAAAGGCTCATTCTTGGAATGTACGACCATCCTTTGATTGAAGTGACTAACGTGCTCCACAGGGTCTGTTCTACCATTATACATGGTGAATGTGGGCTGTGAAAACCACCGAGGAAGCCTCCCTTCCTCAATCTAGCGCGTGAAAGGTGATCTAGAAATCTGGTTAAGTGCCTTACTCATAGCGTCGTTTCCTAGGCCGACCGAGGACGAATTTCTGTTTCTGCGCTTATAATGATAGTCTTCTTCATATGAGAAAGACTTACTAAGTGGAGTTCTTGATCTGCGCCTATAACTACCATCCTCTTCACCATCAGATGAGGAGTCAGAATTGGATGGAGCTTGCTTTCGTCGTTTATGGTGCAAGCTTCTCTTCAGGGGATCAATTTCCTTCGCATGTTTCTGACATTCTCCTCCTGAGAGATGTGGCTTTTACCCGAAGCTTGGCTTTTACTAGTATGGGTAGTATGTACACTTCCCTCCTGGTCTTTTTGTAGTTCAAGATCACAGAAGTGATCTCGACGCTAAGACCCCATAGACTCCGCCTGGTGTGGATTTGAACCTACCATCGTTAAAAATTGGATTCACTATAACACCAATAATTCCCACAGACGACACAAATTGTAAGGACCAGATTTGAATTCCTAGCCCAACACGTGGATGGACTTAGGCCCAAAAAGCCCAAACAATGAATTTGTAGAGAGTGTGTTGGAAAAACTGGGGTTTAGTTAATCAAACAAACATTATAATGGGTTTAGATAATAACAAAATGAAAAGAATAAGATTTTGGTTGAAGAAAAATCGTCCTCGGCAATATCCGAGGTGGTCTATTCTTATATATTATTGTTAAGTCCGGTTACAAATTTGGTTCCTGAATGCTACAGTGTTTCTCTCTTGTATTTTCGATCCCCCTCTTTTGCAGTATCCCTTCTTCTCTTATACTTTCATTTCCTTTCTCTCTCTTTCCTCAACGTGCATGTCAGATAGCTGGTGTTGATATTTATCCCATCAACACCTCCTATAGGTCTTCATATAGTAGCTGTAGGGCTTAAATTCACTGTTCAGGTATCACTTCCACATTAATGCGGCCAAAGAGTTAGCTGTGGTACATTTAATGTGGAAGCAGCAGCTTTATCTTTTAGATATTTTGGGACTCCTCTCTATCTGATATCTTTATAATGCTTATCTGCACCAACAGAACTTCCTAGAATGTTACCTTAATTGACAGACTACCTTTTCGGACCTCAGCCTTGGTCGGTCGAGGAGACATTTATCCTCGGCTCATCCCTTTAAGCCATTATAGCCAAAACTAACTTCTTTATTTACTAACACAGTCTCTTCTGACAAAGATTCCTCATTCTCGGACAAAACCTCGTCCTCAGCTTGGGCCATAGGCCCAATGTACAAATAGATAATGAACTTTTGGGCCTGATATCCCTACATAAATTTATATGTATGATATGATAAATTTTGTATTATTTAATGAGTACAAATAAATCTATTTCTTACATATTATGTAATAAGGGTATAATAGTCAATTTATATAAATTACGTTTTTTATCCTCTCATTTTTCTCTCCAACCAAACAAAAGAGTTTTCCACCCTTCCACTTTTCCACCCCTCTAACCAAACACACAAGGGAGAAAACCAAATATTTTCTATCCTCCCACTTTTCCATCCTCTCACAATTTTCTATCCTCTTACTTTTCTACTCCTCCAACCAAACGGATCCTTAACATAACCCTAAATAAAAATCTCATTGAGCAATCATTTCCAACAAAACTCTCTCTCTCTCTCTCTCTCTCTGTGAACCCTAACCCTATCACCGAGTTAAACCAAACAATTGAACTGAGCCCAAAAATCTTTACCGACCAAAACCAAAATTCCAACAACCGACCAATATAGTTCAATTGAGAATTCCCCCAACAGCTGACCATACCAACCAATATTCAACCCTACTTAGTTATATTGTTTATGATTATCAATCACTTAAGAATAAAATTTTCAATTTACTGTTCTTTTCATATACAAAACAGAGTTGATTGTTACAATCCATTTTTTTTGGGGAATAAATATAAATTAAAATATATTTGAAGAAAATAAACATAAGAACTACATAGTAAAATGGAAGAATTGGTAATTAGTGTATAGGAACAAGGATACATTGTCATTACTCATCAATATTAGTAATTTCTCCCACTAAGTTGATTTTTTTTTTTTTTTTTTAAAGTTATAAAGAATAAGCAAAAATATATCATTTATATATATATATATATATATATATTACACACACCCACTATAGAGTTTGAATCTTAATTAAGAAATTCTACTTAACTAAATGTTAAGAGTCTTCATAAATTCAAATGGATAACAAAAAAATCAAAAAATATTGATTAAATGATTGGAATATGTTGGCATCACTAAGGACTGTGAATCTTCTATTGATCCTACAATTATTAAACTCGAACCAACTCTTAGTTAGACCAATAATTTGATGTATAAACTAGTCTAAATATTTAATTATATTATTTAAACTCGAATAAACTCTTAGTTCGACCAATAATTTGATGTCTAAACTAGTCTAAATATTTAATTATATTTTTTAAATGTATGACCCAGTCTAACCCAACAGTTTTTGGAGACCTGTTCAACTTAGGCAAGCTTCAAAGAATTGTTTAGGTTTTTTTTCATATACTTCAAATTATATAATTACGTAGAAGTATAATATATATTTTTTTCAAATATTTTAACTTTAGTGTCAAATAGTGAATAATGCTAGAGACACAATATTCTTCGTAATTAATAACTTTTTTTTTTAGAACATAACTACTAACTTGGTTAGTTTGTTTTGTTTGCTTCTCAATTTTTTTTTTCAACTTGGTTATTTTGATTCGAGTAATATCACTTTTATATGGTGTACCATTGGTACCATTTGTATTATGCACAATCACACCAAACCATATCTACAGTTGTAAATTTTTTTTTTTTATCCATATACTTACTTATGGTTGATGTTATACATGGTAGAGGTGTGAGCTTTCAATGATATGAATTTGTTAGCTCTTGCATATTTTTAAGATAAATTAGTTGAATTATAAAGCTCATAACTCTTTTAGTTCTTGGATATAGCAGCTACATTTCAACTCGAGTCCAAAGGTATGCTGAGGTCATTGAAAATGCATGGCTGAAGACTGCAGAGGGTTAAAGTGGTTTAAACTTTACCCAAAGAAAATTCGAAAAACCAAAAGAGCACAACACAAAAAGAGCTCTCAAAAGATGGAATGAGGAGGATTATGGTCATTGTCAAACAAGAATTAGAGATCTGACAACCCAAATAGAAGAAATTCAAAAAGAAGAGTGCTTTGAGAGGAATGCTAATATTGAAGCAGAGCTAAGTCTAAGCTAAATGAACGGTTCCTTCATAATGAGATCATATAGAGGCAAAAATCAAGAGAAGTATGATTAAAAGAGGGAGATAAAAACTCAAATTTTCCAATCTCTCAAAAATAATTCGAAGGAAATGGAATTCGATAGATGACATCAAAGCTGATCCTAGAGATTGGATAATAAACAAGAAGGAAATCAGATAGCACTTCCTATGCAAATTTAAGGAGCTATTCACTAAAGAGATGATAGATTTTCCCATAGATTTAGAAGACCTTATCTAGACATTCATAACAGAGCAAGAAAATGATTAGTTATGTCAAATCCCTTCGCCTGAGGAGATTATAGACACTCTTTGGAATGGTTGCCCTAAAAGCTCCAGCCTCCAGGGCTAGATGGGTTACCTATTATGTTCTACAAGAAATACTGGTCCATAGTTGGGGAAAAAAAACCAAGGCTATCAGAAGATTATAGAAGATTATTTCAAAAGGGAAGGCTACTCAAAGAGATAAACAACTCCTTAATTGCTCATATCCCAAAAATAGAGAATTCATCCTCTTTTAATTTTTTTCAGGCTAATTAGTTTATGTAAGTAAATACAAAATCATTGCAAAACTAAAAGGGTCTAGATTAAGACCTTTATTACAGAAACTGGAATCACCATGGTCCATGTCAATCTGCATTAATACCAGATAGATGGATGGGAGATACTGAGGTGTTTGTACAGGAAATTCTTCATAGTCTCAAAAAAAGGAAGGTATAGGAGGCCTCATGGCTATCAAAGTGGACCTACAGAAGGCCTATGACAGATTAAACTGGACTTAGTTGAGTGTGATTCTGAAATTGTAGGAAGCAGGAAATTGGGGAGGCTTTGGTTTTGTCTTCATGTGAGGAAGTGAGCTTTGCTAATTGCTATTACAGGGATGCCTTTTTCTGATCGAAGGATCATGCCACTGAAGATTTGCCTCATTTTTCGATAGTTCACACAGTATTGCCCTATTCACGTCAGATATACGTACACCACATGGAAAGATTTTTCTCCAGTTCATATGGGAGGGGAGGGGAGATTGCAATGACCAATGATTATGAACTCTTAAATAAGAGGCACTTTTCCTCCACCACCAATTATTGCTGCAAAATTACAAAATCCGTTCTCATCTTATGTCCACGTTACCAACAATGGCACCTTGGAAAACAAAACCATGGGAATAATACCACTGGTGTTGTTCACATTACAATATCAATTATACTTTATACTCAGCTTGCCCAAGCAGGTAATAGCAAATATTTTTCTAAACGAGTTTTTGAATATTCTCTCTGGTTAGAACTTGGCTCAGCTTCAGATTTCGAAGCCAAATACACTCACTTGCCCACTCTATGCACTGGTCTAGACTTTAGAGCAAGAAATAATATGCGCAAAAACTTCTAGATCCAAAATCCACACCGACAAGCCTTGTTCGAAAACATTACAATAGTTTTACCATACCTGAGCAATATAGCCCAAATGTGCATAGAAACACCAATGCCAGTGCCAATGACAAAAGGCTAACCCAAAGAATGGGTTCAATCCCTTTATTCTACCAGAAAAATGATCGAACTAGAACTCTCTATTTTTTAAATCACTGAATTACTTAAACCTACAACACCACCATTTATATCTTAAACTTCAATGTACTTGGATGTGATTTAAGATTAAAAAAAAATCATTTCCGCAGATACCCAATATGAACAAAACTTCTAGATCCAAAATCCACACGGTAAGCCTTGTTCGAAAACATTACAATAATTTTACCATCACTCGGAAATATAAAAGTGTTCAAATGTGCATAGAAACACCAATGCCAGTGCCAATGACAAAAAGCCAACCCAAAGAATGCACTCAATCCCTTTATTCTACCAGCAAATTATTGAACTAGAACTTTTTTTTTTTTTTTAAATCATTGAACTACTTAAACCTCCAACACCACCATTTATATCTTGAACTTCAATGTACTTGGATGTGATTTAAGAAATAAAATCTTTCTGCAGATACCCTATATGAGCAAAACTTCTAGATCCAAAATCCACATTGATAAGTTTTATTCGAAAACATCACAACAATTTTACCATCACTCAGGCAAATATAAGTGCCCAAATGTGCATAGAAACACCAATGCCAATGGTAAAAGCCAACAACCCAAAGAATGTGCTCAATCTCTTTACTCTACCAGCAAATTATTGAACTAAAACTTTTTTTTTTTTAAATCATCAGCTACTTAAACCTCCAACACCACCATTTATATCTTGAACTTCGATGTACTTGGATGTGATTTAAGAAATTAAATCATTTCTGCAGATACCCAATAAATATCAATTACATTCAGGCCACAAATTTGGTGAAGTCACAATAATCAAGCCTCCAACACCTGTGTGATTTAAGCTTCCTATGTTATTTCTCTTACTTATACTAGCAATCCCTCCAAAACAATGTACCCTTTTTTACTTTTAAATTAAGAGTAATAATACATATGAATATACCATCAATGAAGTACGACAACCTCTAAACCCTAAGACTTTTGGCTTCCTGTCATATGTATTGAAATTCTGATCAGGATGAGGGAGGAGTTCTGCTGTTCTACTCAATCAAGTAGTACAAAACTAAAACCAACACAACAATGTTTAGAGTGAATAAATTATCACTGTAGGGTTGTTAGGCCCAAAAGTTCGTTATATATTTGTACATTGGGCCTATGGCCCAAGCTGAGGATAAGGACTAGTCCAAGGAGGAAGAATCTCTGTCGGAGGAGACCATGTTAGCAAATAAAAGAGTTAGTTTTGGCCACAAGGGTTCTAAGGGATATTAGGCGAGGATAAATGTCTCCCCGATAGACTAAAGCCGAGGTCAGAAGAAGTGGCTTACTAATGCAAGAGAACCTCCCAAGAAGTTCTATCGGTATGAGTAGACATTGCAGAGACATAAGATTGGGAGAAGTCCTAAATATCTTAGGAATAAAGCTGCTATCACCACATTTAATAATTTGCAGCTAACTTCCTGGCTACATTACTGTGGAGAAGACCCCTAAACAGTGCAAAGTTGGCTGCCCCAAGGCATACACGACCAGAGAGGGTGTCTGATGGGACAAGCACTCTAGTGGTGACTCGGATGATCAACAAGTGTAGGATCAAGATACTTTAGGAGGAACTATACAAGAGAAGAGACCCTTCACGAAGATCGGGGGACGAAAAAAGACTGTAGCATTCAGGAACCAAACTTGTAACCTAATTTGAGAATAATATACATGAATAGACCTCCTCGGGCCATGCCGAGGACGATTTTGCTTCAATACAATCCTATTTCTTTGCGTTCTCTTATCATCTGAATCTACTTCAATGTTGGTTTGATCAACTAAAGCCCAATTTTCCAACCCATTCTCTACAAATTCATTGTTTTGGACTTTTTGGGCCTAAGTCCACCCACGTAGTGTGCTAGGAATTCAAATCTGGTCCTTACAATCACATATACTGTAAACCTAAGGAACCAACCGAAATGGTAGAGCCACAAAACTGCACAGACTAATCACCCTGCCACCCAATGAATCAAGCAAGAAGAAGGGGACAATGAATCGCCTAACTTAATTTGTGTCTAATAGAACTTATCACTAGTTACCATGAAGAAATTTCTCTTCTATGCTTCCTCTAACCTACATCAATGTTCTTGCAATTCAAATGTTCTAAAAAGGCACAGTACAGTGCACATTACACGTCACATGTGCTGTAACCTAGCAGGAGGGCCAAGTGATCTATGTCAGCATGACTGCACACATAACAATACTGACAAACAAGAAATATTATGCATAATGGGATAAATAATGTAAGAGAAGCACCAGTGACCTCAAAGTACATTCCATTTGGAAACATAAAGTAAACCAAAATCACCATAAGCTAAAATTCATATAAAAAATAAAGGGAAGAAAATTGCAGATATCATAGAGCTCATAACACACACACACAAAAGACAAAAAAATCCATTGCAAACAAATGCTATTTTATTTCAATATCAAGATGATAAAATGAAACCCGTCAATCAGAATACCTCTGTGATCTATCAGTCATGGACTGTACAACACCTAAACTAAAAGAAACACCCTAAATAAAAGCAGCAACATGTGGGGGAAAAAAAACATAAGTTTCTTATACTCTGCCCTGCAACAAAATGCCTATCAATCACAGGACATCATTCTCTCTCGTATGACAGTATCACGATAATGACAAATGCAAATGAGCACAAAGTTATCAAAACGAGTGAAACACATTACAATAAAAATTGAGAAACTTCACCAGGCACTAATCTTCTTCTTCTCCTCCTTGTAATATTTAAAATACCACTTCACAAATTTCTTCAGCCCTGTCTCCAAATCAGTAGTGGGCCTATACCCAAGCTCCCGATGCGCCAAACTTATATTTGCGTGCGTAAACTTCACATCCCCATTTCTAGGCATTGGCAACACCAACCTCTTAGCCTTCACCTTCAAAAGCTTCTCCAATATATTCACAAGCTCACTCACCGGCACTGGTGCCGTATTCCCCAAATTAAAAATCCTAAATTGCGCAGGACCCTTCTTCTTCCCACCACTTCCAGTACTCTTCTTCGCCGTATCCAGCGCAGCCAAACAACCCTTCACAACATCATCAATGTATGTAAAATCTCTCGCCACACTACCATGATCCGCAGTCTCATATATCTTAATCACTTTCCCTTTAAGAATATCTCTAGTAAAAAAGAAATACGCCATGTCCGGTCGACCCCAAGGTCCATACACTGTGAAAAACCTTAACCCTGTAATTGAAAGACCGTATATATGATTATACGTATGAGCAATTTCCTCACCGGCCTTTTTCGTTGCTGCGTAGAGACTCGCAGGTTGATCGGTCCGGTCTTTTTCTGAAAAGGGTACCTTAGAATTCAATCCATAGACAGAACTCGAGGAAGCCCAGACAATCGAAGGTTGTGGGTTCGCTGATTTGCAAACTTCGAGAAGATTAACGAGCCCAGCGATGTTGCTATGGATATAAGAGCTCGGGTTCTGCATAGCGTAGCGAACACCAGCTTGCGCTGCAAGGTGCATGACGTGTGTGAACGCAACGACATCGAAGAGCTTCTGCAACAACGACTTGTCGTTTAAGTCTCCCTCGACGATGAAAACGCCATTCTTTTGGAGCTCCTTCTGGCGATTGCGCTTGAGGGTGGGTTCGTAGTAGAGGTTGAAGTTGTCGAGACCCAAAACCCCGTCGCCTCGTCGCTTCAGGGCCATGGAGACGTGGGTCCCGACGAAGCCGGCGGCGCCGGTGACGAGGACGGTGATGCCGGAGTCGGATCGGCGGCGAGCCGAGCGAGTGACGTGGCGCTCCCAGTCGGAGCCGCCATAGGAGCCGAGAGATCGGCGGGGGTTGGAGCCAGAAGGAGAAGAGAGAAGGAAAAAGAAGCAGAGGATGGCTAAGAAGAAAGCGGAGTAGAAAGTGAATTTGGACAAGTTGTGGAAGCGGAGGCGGTGAATGTACGGCGAGGGTTTGTCCGGTTTGAACTTTCCAGGGGTGGAAGGTGTGTCATCAAGACTACTACTACTGCGGGAGAGTTGTGACATTGGGAAAATGAATTCAATGGAAAACTAAAAACACCAACCAACCCCAAAAACCCTAACGTGTTTTCCTTTTTAGGGGATTTTTGGGGGATGGGAATGTTTTTCCTGGGGTTTGGTTTTTTGGGTTTGAGAGAGAATTTGAATTTGATTTGGGGTGGGGGTGGGGTGTTAGTTTGGTGTGTTTATCAGAAAAGGTCAGAAAAGGGGTGTTTTATAAGAGTAGGTGGTGCTGTGTAAAAGTAATAAGTTTTACTAATTTGGAGAAGAAATTATTTCCAAAATGATTAGCGAGGGAGGGCGATATGCCGGGTATTTTGTTAATTTTTTTGGACTTGGAGGGTACATCCTATCAATTCTTTCATTTAAAACTATATTGAAAAATTGGAAAGAAATCTGAAAAATTCTTTCTTAAATTTTTTTATTATTTATTATAGAAAGAAGTTGAAATTTTTTATTAAAGAAAATTCATATAAGTTTTGAATAACAGCAAATATATATGACATGTTTAGCATGTCTAGCAAGATTATGAATAACAAAATTACCTTAAATACAAACATGATAAAAAGTTTAAAGGAATCTTCTTTCTTAATATTATACAGCCCTTCTAAAAATTTATATTATTATACATCAATTTTTGGTAAATCTAAAATGCATGACAGTTGAAGTCTTTTGTGGTCAATCAATCACTTAATTGGTTCATTTCGTATTAATTTATTTATTATTGTATGTTTTTCTCATTAATGTGTACCTTTCTCTCCTAGCAATTTTGATAAATGACCCATAATAGGAGATATTGATGGTAGTTGGTAGTACTTAGAAGTTTAGGTTAATCCCTTAGGTGTACTAGTTTTGATTAGCAGTACACAATAGTGGCAGTTCATGTGTAAGAGAAGAGAAAATGATTGTAAGGTGAAATTAGCATTGGAATCAAAGATGTGATGGCGAAATATTAATAATCAATTTTTTAATTTTTTAATACTTTCTAACCTTTAAAATTTTTTGAAAATTATAACTTAACGTGGTTTAGTCAAGGCTAACCTATTTGATATTACATCTGTTTATAATTCTGTGATAGCTTGGAGTATATGTTTGCCATCTCCAGACGAATTAGGTGCAAATATAAGAGCATTCGCATTAGTCTTCTCATGTATTTAGCTAAATTAATCTAAAAATCTCTAATTTTTGCTAGTTTAGCTATTTATTATTTTCTTACACGTACATTAGTCCCAATACTTTATCAACATTGAAATTTAATGTAATGAAAATAGAGGCTCGCTACATGTAGCAATGAGACTATTCTCTTAAAAAACTTTAGTTAATTTAGTAAGACTAATGCACGCTTGTTTCGGTTAAGTTTAAATAAATTTTTGCTAAAATATTAAATTGGTGAGTCTGATGTGAATGCTCTAAAATGCTTCTATTATTATGCAATTACTAATTGTATGATAAGAAGTGGTTACATTTAGGGCACATTTTGGTACACATAATGGAAATTACAATATTAGTAGCAAAGTCTTTTCCATAAGGAATTTGAGATCGTATTTCGTTTGTCCGTTTGGATTGAGGGAGAGTGAGGGGGAGTAGAGTAGAGTAGAATGGGGTAGATTTGGCCCAAAATTAGCCTATTTTTAGCCAATTCTATTCTGCTCTCCTCCACTCCCCATCCTTCCCCCCTTAATTCAAACAAGCCCTACATAAAAAAGAAAATAATTGGAACTATTAGTGTTTAATTTAATAATGAAAAACAATCAACACAAAAAAAAAAAAAAAAGACACTTAAAAAGATTATATATATATATATATATATATATATATATATATATAACTCCGTTTTGGCCTAGAGTAGAAATTGGGCTTTGAATTGTAATTTATTTTATTTTTTAACTTCAAGCATGCTGATAATTTTTTCTTCCTAATTAGGTATATCTCAAATTTTTAGTAGGTCCTTTCTAAGAATTTTGTTTTTGTTTTTTTTTTTTTTTTATTGGGAATAATTTTATGGTGGTAATTTTTTTTTTTTTTTTAGAAAATTTCAACCTATGACATCCGCTCCTGATAATAGCTCTTTACCACTAGACCAAGACATTAATCAATTTTTAGTGTAGGCGGAGATTGAACTCCAGATCTCTTATTCGACTACCAGAGACTTTACATGACTTGGTTATTATTTATGATTTTTTTTAATAAACTTTTTAATATTGGGTAATGAGATGGCATAAATTATGTAGATTTTATATTTATTTTTTTAGGAGTATTTATATTCACACACACATATACTATCATAATTCCAAAACATTACACAGGTATGCATAGTCTCGAAATATCTTGTTCCAATTATCAATACGAAACATCCCAAAACAAATATTCAAAATTTGACAAAACCCCAGAATAAAACACAAAATAATATAGCACACAGGAAAAGAATAATATGTTAAAAACCCAGCCTGACAAACTTGAGCCATGGGTTGCCATTAAGCAATTGGAAGCTCATGAAATCAATTGTTAGATCCAACTGTAAGATGTACAGGCGACTTAAATCATGTAGGAGTATTGGAGTGATGAGTTATGAAGTAATAAATTTAAATTCTTCATTTTATATCTACTTTGGGGGCTTCCTTATTTATTGTTGTTTTCAACTTTCATGATTCAAAAATCAATTGTGTTACCACTGCAAACTCTTGGTGCAATAGTCATTATATAAGTATAAGTACTTGTGAAGTGTAGGGGACAAGAGCGGAGGTTCAAGTCTCCAATAGGAAGTTTCACACACATATACACTAAGATTGAGCTAGAGTAGAATTCTTATCTAATATCCAAAAAAAAAAAAAAAATCAATTGTGTTAGAATAAGCATTTCTTTTAACATTTTTTTATTACTTATTGATATATTTTTAAGTGTGGAAGGAGATTCGAATCATATATGTTTTCATTAAAAATATTAAAAACTATTAATTTTTTTTAGGAGAAATAACTGGTCGTAGACTCATTGGTGTCTCCTAGCATTATTTTTTTTTTTTGAATGTGCTTCCTAACATTTCTAGGATAATGAATGAATGAATTCAATTGCATGTATGTTTTTTGTTTTTAATGAAAACAAAATAGTTCTCATTTCATTAAAAAAATGATAAATTATAGATTACACCACCTAATTTTGACCTGTTTTCAATTCAATCATTTAAGTTTCATTTTTTTTTCTTTCAATTTAGTCATTTCATTTAATTCCATCCAATTTTGCCAATAGTTTTAGTATTTTTCATTTTCCCAAATGGCATCATTTTTGTAGATTAAGGGCATGAATCAGACGAAAAGACTACATTAAAAACAAATGAAAGTTAAACAGCTAAAATAAAAAATAAAAAAATTTAAATAACTGAATTGAAAACGGATCAAAATAGAGAGTGGGATTTAAAATTTAACATTGAAAAAATTGTGGGTATGCCAATCTTACAATTTGCTTAATTATATGGTGGCGGATTCCTCCAAAACCAAACCAATAAAACCTAATACTAGTTGGCATTCACAAAAATCTAACTAGCTTGAGGTCTTGTTCTCATCATTTTTAGTACGAGAGATATAAAGTACATAGAGAGAAGCCTTTTAATCAAAGGTTTAATCCAGGTTGAGTCCAATGCTTGTTGGGTTTGCATTGGACCAAAATTTTGAAAAAGTGCACTCGAACATGCATTTTTTTGCACATAACCGCATCCCCACCAAAACTCTCTTTTTTGCGCACACCTCCCTCGAATCAGGACTTTGCTTGAGACGTGGGTATAGCTAGAACAATCAACAATGTCCACCTTTTTTTTGTAGCAATGTTTTGGTTCGAATATGTGGTGTTTGTCGAGGGAGTAATTCATAAATATTCCTGAAACATGGAGAATAATGCTCTCTTCTCTCATATTCGTGGTAGACTTTACTATGAATTTAATGAGTAAACTTTACTATGAATATTAGAGAAGGGAGCACAATTTCTTCAAACTCAGCGAATATTTAAGAATTTTTCCTGTCAAGGTGTTCCTCTTGCCCCCAATGATATAATGATGAGACACTGTTTTTTTTTTTTTTTTAATATTATTTTCCTTACTAAAAAAAAGGTCAGGACTCAGGGCACATCCATTTTATAATTCCTCTTAAACCAAGTAAAAGTTGGACCAAATAAAATAATGGAATATTGTGATATTCAGAAAATTATGTTTTTTTTTTTTTAGAGAGTTTCAATCTATGTCGTCCGCTCTTAAAACTAGGATATATTAATATATAAGCTATGACAACATTAATATCATTGATAAATCTTTGAAATAGCAATATTATTTCCCTTCTATGTGCCTTGTTCCATGACACCTTCGAGTTTATGTTTATTGGAGGCTTCACCTAACGACTGAGATTCATAATTCAGTGTAACTTTGATTCCAGCATTTGGCCTAAAAACAAAAAGCAAAAAAAAAAACAGCATCGTGAACCACGGCATGTACAGCTGTGGCTAGTAAAGAAATTGGCTAAGAATTTTAAATTGGTTCTTAGATACCATTAAGAATCTGAATATGTTGAACATGATATATATTGTATTATTTTTTGTCGATGATGATAATAATAATAATAATAATAATAATAATAATTATTGTTGTTGTTGTTTTTGCAGAATAAGGGCTTTTGATTTTGGTCCTATATATAATATATATGATGCTAATTTTCACCTGAACTATATGCATCTAGAAATTAATATGAATGTGGGTTCCAGTTAGCTCAACTGGTAAAATCTCTAATAGTTGTATAAGAGATCTGGGGTTCAATCCCCACCTACACCAAAAACTGATTGGTGTTTTAGTCTAATAATAAAGAGCTATCATTAGAAGCGGACATCATAAGTTGAAAATCTCTAAAAAAAAAAAAAAAAATTAATATGAATGGAAAAGAAAAGAAAGGCAAGAGATAGATGATTAATAATAAGACGGGTGTTAGTGAGGAAGACATTTAGCTGAACAGTAGAAAAGAGGTGAGTGGTGAAAGGAAAAACTTGGAAAGGAGGCAAGCCTTTAATAAAGAACACTAATGGGGAATCTTGTTTTCTAATTTAAGTCAGGTTAGTCTTATATGTAAACTATTTAATTGATGAAGAATCACATGGAACCTACCTAATTTACTTTTCTGAAAATTCTTCAGGAAGTTTAAAGCAAAAGAAATATGCAAGTTTTTCTATAGTGTTTAGACCTTACTCGTTTTTGAGGAAAAAAAAAAAAAGATCTTACTCGTTTTTGACACATTTCTCTTGAAGTATTCTTTTTTATTTTTTCTTTTCTTTTCAGTTTTTGATTGAATTTTCTTGTAGTTTTCAACCTCAAACTCATCCTTCTATTTAGATTCATTCTGTTCTAACATGACAATTGCAAGTGGAGGAGACATTAGAAATTAGAGCCTTGGTTGAGTTGGTTCTCCTTATTAAGTTATAGGGGAGACTAAACAATTTTAATAAATTATAAATCTCTTAAAAACAATATTAAAATATTTCTCTTTTTGATAATAACAATATTAATATTAATAATAATAATAACTTAATATTAACAATATTAAAATATTTCTACTTATTGCTATTTGTTAGTGTGGTGGTAGACAATGAGAGAGCCCAATGGGCTTCCTTATGCCTCGCCTCACAACCTATTTATATGGTGGGTAAACAATTCCTACTATGGGTCATTCGCAGCTAGGAGGCCTGATGAGAGCTATTCGAACCTCTGTTCTCCTACCACATTGCTGTGCTACTCTATCTCTCTTGCTGTTTTCTCTCTTCTATATGATCTTTTCTCCCCTCTCTGATCAACCTTTGTTCCTCCTTTCGATCTTGTACTTATAGGGGGTTGCTAGTGGGGGGAATCATGATTATCCTTAGGGCTAGTGGATTGAGAGGTCCAATCGAGAATAGGTTTAGTGGGTGTTTAGGTGGGAGTGGCTTTGGAAATGATCCCCACTACTGCGGATATGCACGGCAGCGATACTTCCAAGGTTACGCCGGGCAATCCTGCTATAGATTGACCGGGCAGGTAGGATAGTGCACGGCAGACCAGTCCGGACAAGCATACCAGCAGCACGTCGTGTGCCCGGCGGAAGGAGTTGGACCCCCGGATGACGCTTGGGCCCGGGTCTGTTCATAGTTGGGCCTGAGGCCCAACTGACATGGGCAAGCCCTTACTACATTGGCCCGTACATTTAGCCCCCCCTTTGATTCGCGCCCGGTTAGACGGGTGAGGATCAAGGGACACTGCCGGAGAGGACAGATCCCATGCCCGAAGACAAATGAATCGGCGCGCCCTTTTCGCGTGGGACTAGACGTCCAATAAATGCTCTCCTCAAAAGGTGCGTCGCCTACGCCCTGACCTCAGCAGCCAGATCCAACTGTTGTCTCGCGGACCGAGGCGTGCGCACGCCCTCGGCTTCTGAACGGTTTTATCCCATTATGGTTCATAATTGCGAATTAACCTCATTTAATGCGCCATCAACCGTTGCGCGTCCTCGCTTTGTGCCTATAAAAGGCTTGCTCAGACTCACGTTCTCACTTGTCACTTCCTTAGTTTCTGAAATTTCTCTCTGCCGAGCATTCAAAGCGCTAGTTGCCCGGCAACCCCCAGTTGCCCGGCAACCCCCAGGCTCAACTTTCCTCTTAGTGCCAATCAGTAAGTCCCCTTCCTCTTTCTTTTGCTTCAATTTATTTCTTTCCAATTCCTTAGAATACTTTAAGATCTGGGATGGGTTTCTCTCACCTTTTAGACTCTAGGAATTCCTTAATCACCTTTAGGCGTGACTACCAAATTCCCGGTGACGTGGAGGTGGCGTATTGCCAAGAAAGTGACATTGCTCTCCACAGAGGGTCAAACACAGCCTTCTTTCCGCTCATGTCAATACTGGAAGGTGGGGTTAGGTTCCCCATCGACCCCCTTTTACTTAGAGCCCTTAGGTACTACGGGTTATGCCCCGATCAACTTGCCCCAAATTTTTACCGGGTGATGAGTTGCGTAAGTAAATTGAACCAAACATTCGGTTTGCAATTGGATCACCATGACGTAAACCACGTGTACAGCTTGTGTGGGAAGAAGAAAACTAGTTATTATATAAAGGTCAGAGATATGAGGATCCGGATGATTTCTTGCCTGCCGGACTCGAACAGGAACTCCGCCGGGGAGTTCGTCCGGGTACGCGGCAACTGGTATACCGGGGATATTCCCCCCCCTATGACTCGCCGCGAAGTGGGTGGGTGCCCTTGCAAGCATACCTTATTATCGTTTTACCATCTACCTGTGTATCTAATCTTCACACTGACCCTTTTCATTTATGTTGCAGACGGTTCGGTGTTCACACAGGATATCCGGACAGTCCACGTGCGGGACCTCAATTTTGTCCTTCGCTCAGAAATATTCGTACACCGAGACGGTCAGCTCAGGGCCTCTCATCTCATTCTCGGCGTAGAGCCGGTTTACACCACCTGGCAACCATTTGGCCAGGCTCTCATAGTTGACAGCCCCCTACTATCATACATTGACGTTCGGCACGCTAACTTTCTCCCGGCAAATTTTACGGTGGGCGAAGCTCGAGAACTTGGCCGGCGATACACCTGTTCGGACGAGCTTGCTCCCGTAAGGGACGCATCGGCCGAGGCAGCTTCTCGGCGCCTCAGAGAACTTGCACATAGGGCTCTTGAGCAGGAGGCGGAGGCAGAGCCTGCTGAGCAACCAAACCAGGAGCCTCCCGAACAAGAGCCCGAACCGGCGGCTGCGGAGTCGAGCAATTCATCCCAAGCTCAACAGGGTGTTAGGGAAATGGTCACCCGCAGGACTCTCACTGTCAGCCGATTCCTGCCCGGGACTCAACAAGTCGCGCAGCAGCAGCCGCGACAGGGGCTAGTGCAAACCCCTCCTGTGCATACTCCTCCCCCCCCACCTGTTCGCCCCAAGAAAAAACAGAAGTTTACACAGCAACCCTCTACCGGTCATGGAGCCGTTCACAAAACACCCGCGGTTCCGTCCAAGGGCATTACAATCCGGGAGCCTCAGGGGCAGGCCGGGGCGAGCGCGGCGTCATCCTCACGGGAGGTTCCGGGATGGCAGCCCGCGTATGAGCTGGACGGCAAACCCCTCCCCGCGGACGCGACTATACGAGTATGGGAGAAGGGTGAAGGGGGCCGCGTTGCCCAGTGCCTAGCTCACGGTTTACTCCTGCCCGAGGACGTGAGCACCTTCGCCGATGCGGACGACGACTATATGGGGAAGAGGCTCCAGTGGCACACTATCGCGGTAATCATTTAGTACCTTTCCCTTTGTTAACTTGATTTCCGCATATGATACAATACTAACTGCATGTATCCAGGCTGCCCAGCTGACCCACATTTTGAACGAGCGGGTGAAGGATCTAGCCCGGGATGCTGACCGGGAGAAGACGGGGAGGGAAACAGCTGTGAAGGCTGCGAAGGACAAGGCCAAAGCTGCTGAGGCTGCTGAAAAAAGGGCTGCTACCGCCGAGAAAGAGAGAAAGCTTGCGGAGGAGAGGTCGGCGGAGCTGCAGTCAAAACAGAGCGAGACAGAGTTGAAACTGGCGGAAGAGGAGAGCCGGAATGCCGCCCTTGCCGAGGAAGCAGCCGATCTTCGAGCCGCGCTAGATGAGGCCGGGACGAAGTGGTATAATGAAGGGTTTGCGGATGCCGAGAAGGGGGTGGAGCCGGTTGTCTACGAGGCTAGGCGGCTGTCCTTTCATGACGGCTGGTTTGCTGCCCTGCAGCTTTTGGGGGTTCCCGCCGATTTGCCTCTCAGGGACCCCGGCAAGATCCCCTTCTTGGATGCGCCTCCAGTACCACAAAGCCCCCCAGGCCTTGGTGATGAAGAAGAAACGGACAGCCTGAGGGAGCTGGTGGAGCAGATAGATGCCCACGTGGAGCTGGTTGGTGCAGAGGCTTCCAGCAACCCTAACCCCGATGAACCTCCAGTCGAGCAGGTGGAGTTCCCAAATCCCCCTCCCGAGGATCAGCAGCAGGAAGTGCGGACCGGAGACCCCCCCTTAAACGTTGCCGAGTGAAGGCCAATCTTTAAATGTGGAACGCTTTTAATTGTTTGACCTATGCTGCCGGGCTGTGGCAGTTAAACCTTTTATACTTTACCCTTTATCTTTGCTTGCTCGCCACTAGGTTTTGGCGTTTGAACAATGATCTTATCTGAGTCTAAATTAATTTCACTATTTCATTGCTCGGCTTTCTTTTACTATTGCATCTGTACAAGTCTCTTAATAATTGTGTCGCGCTTGGGTGTAGTTTTTTTTGAATACTAGAATTGCCCCCGTGTGGGGTTTCGTACTTGCTCGGTTTTGAAGGAAAATAACTGAGCACTATGCATAATTTATCAGCCTGCATGCATGGCGGAAGGAACTTTTCAAAGCATCTGCATGCTCGGCAAAGGGATCCGAACGGCAGGCAGGGTCGCGTTCTTAGAGAGTTGCCCGGTGAAGTGGTTCGAACCAAGGGCCAAGTTTTCGTTTCCTATTCAGGTTTTATTAGGTTCCAACTTGCTCGGTGAATGGGTTCGAACCTAGGATCAGGTGCCGTCCTGTTCGGTGAGGTTTGTAAGGTTTGTAAGGTTTCCACCTGCTCGGTGATAGGATTCGAACCGAGGGTCAGGCTTCAGCCCATAGGCAAATTTGTAAGGTTTCCACCTGCCCGGCGATAGGATTCGAACCGGGGGTCAGGCTTCTGTCCTTAGATAAATTTGTAAGGTTTCCACCTGCCCGGCGATAGGATTCGAACCGGGGGTCAGGCTTCTGTCCTTAGATAAATTTGTAAGGTTTCCACCTGCCCGGCGATAGGATTCGAACCGGGGGTCGGGCTTCTGTCCTTAGATAAATTTGTAAGGCTCCCATTACCGAGGATTCGTACTAACCATTGTTTTCGTCAACGCTAGCATACAAATCAACAATTTAAACCGAACATATAATTTATTAATAATAGAACCTCTTTAAGTTTTGAACATTCCAGGGCCGAGGTAGTGGTCTCTCGTCAAGTTCCTCCAAATAATATGCTCCCTCCCCGGCCAGAGCCGTAACTCTATAAGGGCCTTCCCAGTTTTGTGCTAGCTTACCGGCACGGATGTCTCGCATATGCCCTACAGCTCTTCTTAAGACAAGGTCCCCAGCGTCGAACCTCCTTATTCTCACGCCTCGGTCATATCTCCTGGCCAGTTTCTGTTGATACTCGGCCAGCCGAATAGTTGCAGCTTCGCGTCGTTCCTCTAGCTTGTCTAAGTGCTGAATCAATATCTCGTCGTTAGAACTGGGGTTGTACTTGGCCACTCGTGTGCTGCATATGCTTACCTCGGATGGTATAACAGCCTCGGCACCGTAGGTGAGTGAGAAGGGAGTTTCCCCCGTGGACCTCCTGGGCGTTGTCCGGTAGGCCCACAGGACGCTATGTAGCTCCTCGGCCCAATTTCCTTTTGCACTGTCCAGCCTCCTCTTCAGACCGTTTACTATCACCTTGTTGACCGCTTCAGCTTGGCCATTGCTCTGAGGGTACGCCGGGGTGGAATACTTGTTTTTAATGCCGAGACCCGTACAGAAATCTCGGAAAGCCCGGCTGTCAAACTGCAATCCATTGTCTGATACCAGGGAATTTGGGACCCCGAACCTGGTGACGATGTTCTTCCACACAAATTTCTTCACGTCCACGTCCCGGATGTTGGCCAGGGCTTCAGCCTCCGCCCACTTCGTAAAGTAGTCAACGGCTACGAGGACAAACCTTCGGTTGCCTGTTGCCCGGGGAAATGGCCCAAGTATATCTAGCCCCCATTGGGCGAAGGGCCAAGGACTAGTCACTGGATTAAGATGGCCGGCAGGCTGATGGATCTGGGCAGCATGCTTCTGGCATCGTTCACACTTGCGCACATATTCGGCGGCATCCTTCTGCATTTGAGGCCACCAAAATCCCTGTGTCATAGCTCGGTGGGCTAATGAACGGCCCCCTACGTGGCTGCCGCACACCCCTTCATGTAGTTCTTCCAGAAGTTCATGTACCCTGCTCGGATGTAAACATAAAAGATATGGTCCCCCGAAGGACCTTCGATACAACTCTCGGTCCCCCGATAACCAAAAGCGAGGGGCCATTCTTCGGATCTTGTTTCCTTCCTTCTCGTCGAGGGGGACCCGATCTTCGGCGAGAAATTCAACGATAGGGTCCATCCAACTAGGTCCCTGCGTAGCAATTGCCGCGATTGCAGGTTTACCGGATAGCTTGATGCTTGGCTCTGGGATCTGCTCTATTCTGACGAGCCGAGGTATCTCCTCGGCCACGGATGAGGCTAGCGTGGCGAGGGAGTCAGCATGGCTGTTGTGGGTCCGAGCTACTTGTACGATCTTCACCGTTTCGAATCCAGCCATGATCTGCTTCACTTGTTCCAAATATGCCTTCATCCTGGGATCGCGAGCTTCAAAGCTACCATGAACCTGATTGACAACCAGCCGGGAATCCGAATATACCTCAACCTCCCGGGCTCCCAAGCTTGAAGCTACGCTCAGCCCGGCTATCAGGGCTTCATACTCTGCCTCATTATTGGAGGCCTTGAATCCGAATCTGAAAGAATGCTCCAGGCGGATTCCCCCGGGTCCAACTGCAACTATCCCCGCACCTGCCCCCGTGGAGCTGGAAGCGCCGTCCACATATATCCTCCATAAGTGACAGTTCACCTGACAGACTGCCTGACCTGAGGCCCTAGGAGAAAATTCAGCCACGAAGTCAGCCAATACCTGTCCTTTCACGGCAGTCCTCGGCTTATAACGTACATCGAAAGCCCCGAGCCTAGTCCCCCATTTCGCGATTCGCCCCGTGAAGTCAGATCGTCTCAGTAACGACTGTAATGGATATTCGGTCAGTACATACACGGTGTGGGCCTGGAAATATTGCGGCAGCTTCCTTGTTGCATGCACTAGCGCCAAGACCAGCTTCTCGAGGGGCAAGTATCTGGTTTCAGCATCAACCAGAGTCTTACTGATGTAATACACAGGTTGCTGCACCCCACGATCGCTTATCAGTACGGCACTCACTGCGTGGTCTGTCACCGAGAGGTACATGAACAAGTCCTCTCCTGGCTCCGGGGTGGTCAGTACTGGTGCGTGTGTCAGGTATTCCTTCAAATCTTCAAACGCTTTTTCACACTCGGCATCCCATTGGAACCCCTTCCATTTCTTAAGTAGCTGATAGAACGGTCGGCAGCGATCCGAGAATCTGGAAATGAACCGGTTGAGGGCTGCCAACATTCCGGTTAACACCTGCACCTCTTTTGGGTTGCTCGGAGACTTAAGGCACTGCACGGCTACAATTTGGTCGGGGTTCACTTCTATTCCTCGGCTGGAGATCAAGTATCCTAAAAACTTTCCAGCCCCCACTCCGAAAGCGCATTTTTCTGCATTAAGGCGCAGCCTATGTTGCCGTACCACCTCAAACACCCCTTGGAGGTCTTCTACGTGCTGTGCTTGCTGCTTGCTCTTTACTACGAGATCGTCAATATACACCTCCACGGTCCGTCCAACCTTGTCCCGAAACATCCTCGTCATCATCCGTTGGTATGTTGCCCCGGCATTTTTCAGGCCAAACGGCATCACGGTGTAGTGGTAATTGGCATCTGGAGATATGAACGCAGTTTTCTCCTGATCCTCGCCGGCCAGGGCAATCTGGTGATAGCCTTGAAAGGCGTCCAAAAAGCTCATTCTCGGATGTCCGTACGTAGCATCCACCAACTGGTCAATCTTGGGCATAGGGAATGGGTCCTTAGGGCATGCTCGGTTCAGATCCGTGAAATCCACACAGACTCTCCATTTGCCGCTCTTCTTCTTCACGACCACTGTGTTTGCCAGCCATTCTAGGAAAAAGATCTCCTTTACTGCCCCTGCTTCCTTCAACCGCTGGACTTCGGCCCTAACCGCCTCCGCGTGTTCTTGGGCCTTCCTTCTCGGTCTCTGTTTTTTGGGTGGAAAGGAGGCGTTCACATTAAGCCTGTGGACGATGAACCCGGGATCTACCCCCGGCACTTCGTATGGATTCCATGCAAATACGTCCAGGCTTCGAATAAGAAATAGTAGCAGCTCAACCTTCTCGTGGGTTGTCAGACCGGCCCCTATTTGGAATTGCCTGTCCTTGTCCGGCAATATTCTGACCTTTATCAACTCCTCGGCGCAGGCATCCCCCGACTTCTCCCGGGGGCGCGGTAATTGCTATAATGGGGCCTCTTCAGTTTCCTCATCCAGTCCAGTCTGCTGGCCCTCCCAGTTCGCTGCAGCTATAAGGCACTGTCGGGCCATTTGCTGGCACCCTCGCACCGCGGCGATGCCCTGCTCGGTGGGAAATTTTACCATTACATGCAAGGTGGACGGCACGGCTTTCATTGCGTGGATCCACGGCCTTCCGAGAATTGCCGTGTATGGTGAGAAGGAATTAACTGCCATAAAGGCGACCTTAACCTCCTTTCCTCCCACGACTACCGGTAACGAGATCCGCCCTTCCGGTACTACCACTCTTCCGTCGAACGAAACCAGCGGCGTATCATACCTCCTCAATTCCTGCTTTTTTAAACCAAGGCCGTTGAACAAGTCCGGATACATTACATCAGCTCCGCTGCCCTGATCTATCATCACCCTTTTTACATCGAAGCCGCTTATCCGAGCTGTAATTACTAACGCGTCCTCATGCGGCTGTATCGTCCCTTCTAAGTCGGCATGTCCGAAGGTGATAGACTCCAAAGGACACTTCGTCTTTTTCTTCACTGGTTCTTTGCCCGGGGATTCCACCGAGGGCGCGACCGTTAACACCCCTCTTCCTGCTGATGCCCCACTCCCCGGAGTCAAAATTATCATCTCAATTACACCAATCGGTGGGGGTTGTTGGACGCCCTTTTGCCGCCCTTGTTGACCGGTCTGTTGACTTCCGGGATTTACAACGTACTCCTTTAGATGTCCAGCCCGTACTAGTTGTCCCAGATGATCCTTCAGTACCCGGCACTGCTCGGTTGTGTGTCCCTTATCTCTATGGTAACTACAGTGCAAACTCTGGTTCCGCCGGGATGGATCGCCGCCCATCTTGTTTGGCCACCTGAAATATGGCTCATTCTTGATTTTTTCAACTATCTGGTGCACCGGCTCCTTGAATACTGCGTTTACCTCCCCTGCCTGCCAAGGCGGCTCCTGCATCCTCCATTCCTTCCGAGGTCTTTGCTGGAAATTTCCCTGCCGAGGACGGTTCGCTAACGGGGCCTTACCTTTGCTCTGCATCCGATCATCCTCCAGGCGCTTATATTCTTCGATGCGCCTCATAAGCTGCCTCATGTCCTCGGGTGGCTTCTTCGTAAGTGATTCCCGCAGCTCGGAATCCTCCGGCAGGCCCATACGGAAGGTACTTGCTGCTATTTTCTCGTTTCCCCCACCTATCTCGTTGTAGAGCTCCCAGTACCGGCTGGCGTAGTTACGAAGGGTCTCCCCCATCCCCATCCTCATTGACAACAAGGCGTCAACTGGTTGCGGCACTCGGCTGCAGGTTACAAACCGGATTCCAAATTCCTGTACTAGCTCGGCAAAAGAGTGTATGGATTTCTTCCGCAGTCCGTTAAACCACCTCAGGGCGGTTGAGCCGAGGCTGGAAGGGAACATTTTGCACATCAGCGCATCATTATGAGAATGCAGGGACATCATGTGGATGTAGTGGCTGACGTGCTCGACCGGGTCTGTTTTCCCATCGTAGATATTAAATGGGGGTCTCGGGAACTTCCTCGGCATTACAGCTTCTTCAATATCATCGGAGAAGGGGGACTGGGCTACCCTGCGTAATGCGCGGCTTAGTGTATCCATGGCGGCATTATGCGGCCTATGCTCGTCGGGGGAGTCGGATCCCCGGTCTGCATGACCACGTGACCGTGAGCGACCTTGGCGATGACCATGCCCCCGTGAGTGTGATCTCTCTCGGCGGTTGTAGGACTCATGTGAACGCGAACGCTCTCTTCGCCGATGAGACCTTGAGTGGCAGGACCCCGTCCCCCGGTGACCCCTCGAATGTTCAGCCCTCCCTTCCCGGTTCTCACGCTCCCTCCTCGCTCTCCTGTCATCTTCTTCGAGCTCAAAATCTCTCACGCGCCTGCGCAACCGTTCTATTTCTTGGTCCCTCTCATCCATCCGCATCTGTCCTGCGACGTCCGTTATCGTCCGCTGCGTCTGGTATGACCCTTCCCCAAGACCGGACACGTTCTCCCGTTCACGTTCCCTATCTTCCTGTCTCTTTTGCCTTCGTTCACGCCATGATGATACTCGGGACGACCCAACCGAGAAGCTTTCATCTCCTGAATGTCTTCCGGACATTGTCTCACTCACAAGCCTCAGTTGAACTACAGCTTTGTAGGCAATTCCCACAGACGGCGCCAATTGTGGTGGTAGACAATGAGAGAGCCCAATGGGCTTCCTTATGCCTCGCCTCACAACCTATTTATATGGTGGGTAAACAATTCCTACTATGGGTCATTCGCAGCTAGGAGGCCTGATGAGAGCTATTCGAACCTCTGTTCTCCTACCACATTGCTGTGCTACTCTATCTCTCTTGCTGTTTTCTCTCTTCTATATGATCTTTTCTCCCCTCTCTGATCAACCTTTGTTCCTCCTTTCGATCTTGTACTTATAGGGGGTTGCTAGTGGGGGGAATCATGATTATCCTTAGGGCTAGTGGATTGAGAGGTCCAATCGAGAATAGGTTTAGTGGGTGTTTAGGTGGGAGTGGCTTTGGAAATGATCCCCACTACTGCGGATATGCACGGCAGCGATACTTCCAAGGTTACGCCGGGCAATCCTGCTATAGATTGACCGGGCAGGTAGGATAGTGCACGGCAGACCAGTCCGGACAAGCATACCAGCAGCACGTCGTGTGCCCGGCGGAAGGAGTTGGACCCCCGGATGACGCTTGGGCCCGGGTCTGTTCATAGTTGGGCCTGAGGCCCAACTGACATGGGCAAGCCCTTACTACATTGGCCCGTACAGTTAGCATCACATAAATTCTTTACTACTGGCGTTAGAATTCAGAAAGTTCAAGTTGGCTCTCTCGCATGATTTCTTAAGCTAATTTTGGAGTGAATATAATAATAATAATAATAATAAGTTTAGGTAAGTTTGAAGTGGTCTTTCATTGCACACATTCTTTTTCTAAGTTATGTTTATAACTCTTCCTCACCAATGACTTGAAAGTGGCATCTTCATATCATCAAGTTACAATGACATCGTGTTGAAAAATTCCACCAAATAAATTCAGCTGACAATTTTTCTGTATTGGGGGCTGTTATGAAAATTCCACGAAAATTGACAGATATCGTTTGTGATTGTAATGTGAAGATCACTAATAAGCTAGTCACCAGAAACATCATGCTACTATTTACATATTTACAATCCTTTTGATAGTGTATTGGTGGTTGTGACTTGTGACAGACCTTTTTTTTTAGAAGAAAAATCCGCACAAACTTTTATTAAAGAATTTTTAAGGTGGGTTCCAATTAGCTCAACTGGTAAAATCTCTGATGGTTGTATAAGAGTTCAGTGTTCAATCCCCGCTTACATCAAAAACTGATTGGTGTCTTGGTCTGATGATAAAAAATTATCATTAAGAGCGGACGCCATAAGTTGAAACTCTCTCAAAAAAAAAAATTCTTAAGGAATTACATCAATATGAACTAAAAAAGTAATATCTGGTGGGACAGTTTCCATCCACACCAAGAGAGGGTAAGAATTCTTCACTTGTCTAGCTAAGGCATGGGGGCAACCCCATTTCCCTGCCGCCTAACATGAGAGAAAGAACATGTTCGTAGCGAAACCATTATAGACTTACAGTATTTTATTATGTGACCAAAACTAGAGCAATCAAAAACATCTTCAGTTAAAGCTTTGAACACAATTTCTGAATCACCTTCAATAATGCATTGCTGGAAGCCCAACTCCACTGCCAATATAATTGCCCTCCTTGCTGCCATGGCCTCGATCACTTCCACCCCTCCTGATGGCATATCAATCTTTTCTGCTAGGGACGCCATTACCTCCTCCCTTTCATTTCGAACCACAACTCCTAACCCGACTTCACCTGACTCGGTAAAGACTGCGCCATCATAATTTATTTTATAAGTGTCTATCGATGGTAGTTGCCATTTCTGGATTGCTGGTTTCTATTTTGGTGAGCTTTCAGCCTTCTTCACCTGGAATTCTGCTAGTGATTTTGAGGCAGCTTCGAACAACTTATTAGGCAATAGACTAGGTTCTTGGAAATGGCATTTGTTCCTCCTACACCAAATGAACCATGCCAAAACCGAGAAGAGCTCCACATTTTTTCCTTCGTGTCTAATTCTGCAGATCAAGTCCATGACTAAGCAAGGACGGTGGTGAAGGTTTCACAGCCCATTGAACTCAGGACCCGAACTGATTTGTATTTTCTCACACTCCCATAAAGCGTGGATTGTTGTCTTTCTGACTTACCACAGGCGGTACATAATGGAGAGTCCACAACTTTCCTATGATACAAATTCTTCATCGTTGGTAATGATTCAGTGCAAGCTCGCCAACAGAAAATCCGTATTTTGTTTGGAATATTTAACTTCTAAATACCCTTCCAAACACTTCTCTGAGTTGCCTGGTCTGATCTCGATGCTGCCTCTTTTCTTTCTATTTCTTCAAGTACCTGATACCCTGTTTTCACCGAATAGTTGCCATCCTTGCTCCGTGGCCAAACTATGTAGTCTTCTTGCAATGTCTGACATAGTGGAATGGCTTTTATACGCTGGGCCAGTCAATGGGAAATTAGCTGATCTATCAACTACCCATTCCACATTAATGAGGCTAGACACCGTGCTATCATCTACAAACTCCTGGTTTTGAGCTGTTGCCTTCAAAAGAAACACTCCCGAAATCCATTTGTCATGAAATACACAAACTCTGCTTCCATCCCTAATCCTCCAAAGCATCCCTTCTTGCACCACCAATCTTGCTTTAAGAATACTTCGCCACGCATAGGATCCTTTAGAACTCTTTTGCGTCAAAAACAGAACCTGATGGGAAATATTTTGTGCTAAACACCTTATAGAACAATGATGTCTTGTCAGTTAGCAACCTCCATACCTGTTTTGCCAACATAGCTATGTTAAACTTAGCCAAATCTTTGAAACCCATACCTCCATCAGATTTTGGTTTGCATAATGTTTCCCAATTTTTCCAATGGATTCTTCTTTGACCACCACGCTCTCCCCACCAAAACTTTCGTATTTGCATCTCAATATCATTACAAAGTCCCACCAGCAACATGAAACAACTCATTGCAAAATTTGGGATAGCTTGGACCACCACTTTTAGCAACACCTCTCTACCTGCTTGTGACAAGAGCTTTTCCTTCCAACCTTGTAATTTAGTCCACACTCTTTCTTTGATGTAATTTAGGCTTGCCTTTTTTTTTTTCCTCCCTACAACTGCTGGCAAAGCAAGGTATTTTTCATATTCCTTGATCTCTGATACTCCAAGGAAATTTAAAATCTCTATTTTCTTCTCTTTGACTGCAACTTTGCTGAAAAATAATGTAGTCTTGGTTCGGTTGATTTATTGCCCCGATGCTTGCTCATACTTGGATAGGATGTGTTGAATGACTTGTAAATCCTCCATTCTTGCACGGCATAATAGCAAACTGTCATCTGCAAAAAATAAGTGAGTAATCCGAGGTCCATTCTTACATAATGAGTAGCCTCTTATTAAGTTTTACCTTGCTGCCTGTTGAAGCATTCTATTCAATCTTTCAGAACACAAAAGAAAGAGATATGGGGAGAGTGGGTCTCCTTGTCCGATTCCCCATGTAGGATAAATATCTCCTTTCGGCTCACCATTTACCATAATAGAGTAAGAGACTGTGTTGATGCATTGAAAGATAATGGCTATCCATGTTTCACAAAAACCCATATTTCTCATGACTTCAATCAGGAACATCCACTCGACTCTGTCGTATGCCTTGCTCATATCTAGTTTTAGAGTCATAAAATTTGCATTTTTTGATTTTTGATTCTTCATTTGGTGTAACATCTCAAAGGCCACTAAGATGTTGTCTGAAATAGCGTTATTTGACTGAAACGCACTTTGTGAATCAGAGATAATGTAAGGTAAAACTTTTTTTAGTCTATTAGCAACAACTTTCGAAACCAATTTATAAATAATATTACACAAAGCAATAGGGCGAAAATTTGAACTCTAGATGGGTTCTTGACTTTTGGAATTAAAGTTATAAAAGTACGGTTTATTGTGGATGGGATAGAACCTGTGATACATCCTCCCCAATGGTTGTCTAGAATTTTTGGAAGAAAAGTGGAGGTAATCCGTCAGGTCCTGGAGCTTTCAAAGGGTCCATTTGTTTTAGAGCTTCATCCACTTCATCCCTCACAAATTCTGCCATTAACATATCATTCAAATCTGGTGTGATCAATGAGGGGATTGCTTCTAGAACATACTCTAGGTTAGAGGGATTGGTTGAATGGAAGAGCTTTTGATAATGGGTGACTAGGATCTGTGCAATCTCCTCCTCATCTGAGCATATCACGCCTTTAGCATTCTGTAATTCCTCAATCCGGTTTCTCCTATACCTGTGTGAAGCACGGTTATGAAAGAATCGTGTATTTTGATCCCCCTCATGTAACCACAAAGCCCTTAACATTTGCTTCCACATTTTTTCTTCTTTTATCAACAATCCATTAATCTTCCATTTCAATTTGTGCACTCTATCCATTGACCCACTCCTAATTGCCTCCTCCTCAGCCCTCCTTAGTTGCTCTTTTTTTTTTTTTTTTTCAATGACCGAGTGATGTTCCCAAAGTGTACACAACTCCATTGTTTGAGCTTTGCCTGGCACTCTTTAATCTTTCCTTCCACTTGATCAGTCGGGCTTCCACTAACAGATCTCTCCCAAGCCTAAACAACCACTTCCCTAGACCTCGAGCTCTCCAACCACATTTGCTCGAATCTCTAAGGTTTTCTTCATCTCTTTGGAATACCTTTCGACAGAATGAGTATAGGATTATGATTTGAAGACCCACACTCCAAATGTATTACCTTGTGGCCGGGAACATCTCAATCCACTCCATAGTAGCTACTGCCCTATCAAGCCTTTCCTATATTGTGTTGTTGTCACCTTGGCCTCTAAACCAAGTGTATTTGCCCCCAACAAAACCCAAGTCTTTGAACCCACACTTATCGAGCACCTCTCTAAATGCTTCCATTCGTCTGACTGGCCTTGGCCTTCCTCCAAGTTTCTCATGTGCCTTTGCAATTTCGTTGAAATCTCCCGCACACACCCACGAAAGTAAATGCTTATTCTTCAATCGTTTTAGCTTAGCCCATGATTCATGACGAATATTCATGTCTGGTTTGCCATAGAATCCTGTAAATCTCTATTTATCTTCTTTTCCTTTATTCACAATGGCGTCTATGTGGTTAAGGGAATATGAACCCACTGTAAAATCACACTCCTTTTTCCACAAGATAGCACTCCACCTCCTCTATTTTCTCTGGATACCTCAACCAAACCACCAAATTTATATCGAACCTTGATTGAATCATATCTCTGAGCTCTTGCTCTGTCTGCGGGTTCCAAGCCCACAACAATTCCAACATATGACATTCATTGTCCTTGGCAAGGCTGAACATCAGCCTCTGCCAATAAAATAAGGGTCTTTCCATCATCATGTGAAACTTGTTTTTTCTTCCTTGGCAACTCATGATCATCGATGTCCATACCTGAATGTTTCAGTGCTTGTGAGGAGAAAGGTTCGTGGGATTCTGAATTCTTTGCCCGAGGGAGTCTTTTCCACGTTGGAGCAACGTATGTAGCATTCACCCAGGATTTTGCATTAGGTTTTGCTTGAGTAAGTGGCACGTGAGGGGTGTCTTTTTTAGGGTTTGCACTTGACAGAGGCACGTGATGAGTGGGCTCACTTAACAGCTCACGTGTATCTACTAAGGTCTGTGGTACTCTAGACTCTTTCGCTGCCTCATAGAACAAGCAATCCGAGATAATAGGTGTTTCATCAGTAACGTGTCCACCTTGATTACCTTTTTCCAAATCAAACTTCTTTAACTCCTAGTTTATCTCATTTATTTTCTTTGCAAAATACTCTCCTTGAATCGCAATTCCACCTTTGATTGAATGTCCTTCCAGCCTAGCCTCCTTATTCACATTAACTTTAGAAACACCCATAACTGCTCCTTTATTAAATGTGTTGTTTTAAAACTGAAACTCCTTCCCTCTGCCACCGTGAGCACCACCTCTCACCGCTGTTTGTGTTGCTCTTGGGTTAGTCTCCTCCTCGTTTACCCTTTTTCTGCCACTGGCCTCAAGTTCCTTTCTCCTTGTTTCATAATACCCTGGTACAACTATCACTGAGTTTTTGTGCATGGTGGTGAAGCACGTAACCACGGACCATATTCTTGGTCTTCTTGTTGTAGGGTGCCATTGCTTTGTATCCAGAGTTCACAGTCTTTGTCAAAGTGATTCAGGCAGCCACACCAGTAACAAACGTTTGGTAAACGTTCATTCTTGAAGGAGACCCAACCCTTCAATCCATCTTTCTGTGAAAAAACTCTTCCACGGTAGAGGGGAAAAGTGACATCAATCCGAATCCTAATCCTTATGACTCCCCCCTTTCAACTTCCCTGAGATTCACATCCTTCCTTACCTCTCCCACAACTTCGCAAAGCTTTTCAGCAACATCTCGACTCAAAAATTGGGCTGGGATATCGTGTACTTGCACCCACAAGGAAACATGGTCAGAGACTAACTCTCTTACTAGTATGCTATTATCATAGTGTTGGATCAGTACTAAGTGTTTGTCAAAGCTCCACAACTCCCCTTTAAAAATTCTTTCTACTTCTTCCTCATTGTTGAACAAAAATAAGAGAATATGGTTTCCCACATTGCGTACTTTGAAACCATTTTTTGACCTCCAAATGGAATTGAAGGTTTTAATTATGGCCTCAGTATTTAGCACACGTTTTGTGAGAAATTTTGCTGCAATAGTATAGTTTGGCACTTCCGTTGTCTTCTCGAATTGAAATTCTCCCCCTTCTCTGTTATTCAAAGACAAATTTTCCCACCGCTGAGTAAGAATATCCATGTTTCCTAGCCAGAACTCAACGAGATCTCAGTGTTTTCCATAACCCCAGAAAAAATTCCCTACAAAACCTACAAGTAACAGTGTTACCTGAGGTACTCAACAAAACCTCACAAGAAAGTGGACAACTAATTCTACAATCTAAGAGAAAGGGGAGTCACTTTTCCTTAGCACCGAGAAACTTGTGATAGACCTAGTGGATGAAAAAAAGATTGACAACTCTTCGAACACCTATAACAAATATTAAGGTTAGGGTGTTGCCATTTGCCAATGTGACACTAACCTAGGCATTTCTATGCATAAGTCAATATTTTTGGAAAATGGTATTTACAACTTTGAAGTTACTATATATGAAATTTAGAGAATTTTAGTCAAATTTAGAGGATTGAATTGGATTAAAATATATATATTTTAAAGAAGAAGTAAGTATTATTCACATAACAATACTATTTTCAAAATCAAAGTTTATGCATATTTCAAAGATGTCTTATGCATGGCATCCCATAAAATATAGGGGGCAACAAAATATGGAGGATCGATATAAATCTAAACTTGTGTTAATTGTCCTCGCTCTATCACTAGCCGGTCATAACAAAAGTTAGTTTTTTGAAAAAGTATGCCTCACTTAGAAAGGTGACTTTATTTTTATTTTATTATTATTATTATTATTTTTTTGGTGCTAGGTTATGTTGAAGCAACATGGAAGTAAAATTGACAATAAGTCTTCTTTACACAACCTTAGGGTAATTATGTAAAAAGACTCATGGTTTATATCATGTTCAGGGTCCGCCATAAATAATTTGAGTTTGAGGCCTAAGGCAATAATTTTAAGTGGGGACTTTTTTTTATTGAATAATCATTTAACTATTATTTATCTAATTTTTATATCATAATTTTTTTTAAAAAATCCTTATTCTTACTTTTTGATATGCAAAATTATTAATTAGGGTTTTTAAATTAAAATTTTTTTTTCTAATATCTACTTTTAAATTGATAATATGGCTAGTTCACTTAATCTTCTTGTGATATAAACGATTTTGATTGAAATTTTATCTAAATAAAATTTTAGTTTTGAAAAAAAAAAAAAAAAATTGTAACAAGTATTGTCAGTAAAATTATGTAATACATGCATTTGAAAAATAATTTGGCCTTTTTATATTATCAAATATTGTTAAATTACAAATTTGAATATCATTATGATTATTTTCATTGTAATCTTTCCGATGTATTATTTCATCATATTCTAACTCTTTTTTAATGAATTCTCAATAATGTGTGAGATTATATATATAAAACATATTTATCAAGCAATCCTGGGTATGATTCAATTAATTTTTCTATTCTTCTCTCTTTTTCTCTTAAGGTTTTCATATCAAAAATGATATTTCTAAATAAAAAATATTTACAAATAAAAGAAACACTATCTATAATATAAAATTATTATATGAAGAAAATAAAATAAGATTTAAAAAGTGAATGTGGAAGGGCCGAGGACCGAGGAACCCAATCCGAGGATAAATCTGCCAACCCAAGCAAATAAAAACAGATAGACTTCAAGGACTATGCCCACCTGAGGAGAATTAGAGAGCCAAATGGCAACCAGCACCCCCAAAAAACCGAAGGATAAGGGAGTAGATGGAAAAGGAAAGGAATGAGACATGCAAAGGTGGAGGAAGGAAGTTTCCTAAAGAAGACACCTCCCACCTTCGCATTCAATGCTCTGCACCAACTTAACTAGCTGTATTAATGAGGAAATGACCCCAGAACAATGACTTTACAGCTCACAATTCTTTCTACCACCTCCAGAAGAATCTTGTGGGACAAGCATCCAAAGAGTTCCTCTGAAACGTACAGATGAAAGGCTAAGATGCAAGGGAAGGGGGTTATGTAAGGAAAGGAACCCCCCAGAAAGAAAGCATGAAAATTTTCTAAGAAAAAAGAAACAAGTGTGAGAACAAAAGAATTACCATGTAAGGGAAAATCAACCTTACTTATCGATACAAGGTCTATCCTCAGACCCGCCCGAGGAAGAGTTTACATTGAATTGTTGTTCTATTCACTCCTATTTGTTACTTTAGTTCCATTAGTCTTAGACTTGAGATTGTCTTAGCATTGCACCTGACTTAGAAGCCCATGCTCTTAAAAATTCATTGTCTTGGCTTGGTTTGAAGATCTAGGCATCACTATTCTAACTTGGCCTAGGCTTTTCTTTTTTGAGCCCTTATAGTGAATAATATAATATAATTTATCAAAGGCATTACTAACATAATCACCTAACAAATTCAATTTTCCAAAATAAAGACAAATTCAATACACAATTTTATGAATTAATACTCACAAAATCAAGATTAAATTTATATTGAGAATCAAATATCATTGTTTATGTATAGAACTATAAACAAAAGAGGAGATAAAATTTTATTTTTATATATATTTAAATGAGTTTTAATTTACCTTAAATAAAGTGTTACATGGTGACGAAAAGTTGAAATCTAATTTCCAAGTTTGAGAGATAGATTATTTGGTGTGTATTGTGTGAGAGATTCAATGGCTAATATTGACAATGTACTATGTGGAAAAGAGACTTATTAAAAATTGAAATCTCAATTCATTATAGGAATTTGATCATTAATTATAATTTAATAGAGTCACATAATTTTATTTTTGTTAAACAATTTATGATTTCAAATGAGTTAGTTTTCACTATTACCTATTTTCTTTAAAAATATAATTATTAATTTAAAATTTAATGGGCCTATCTTCATTAGGGGGTCTTAGGCAATGGCCTAAGTGGGCTTGCCCAAGGGCCTTGACCTCAAGTTAGATCTCGAGTTTTTAATTTTCTATATTAAAATCTTAAATTGTGAAACCATTTCAATTTCAAACCTTATTCATTTATGCTATATTCATTGTCATTATTCCAAGCAGTAACGAAACAGAGTAAAACGGAAAATCATTAATAATATATTTGTGTGTGTGGTGAGTTAGATGGAGTTATTTTGAGTTCATATCATGTACATTGAAACAGTACAACATTATTGACTGACACCAAAATATTTGGTTCTTTCTCCCAAAACTAAAATCACTAATGTGGTATTTATAACTTTGCCTTTGGTTATGTAAAAAACAAATTCAGTGTGACCGATGCAAACTGGGCTCATTTGCTGCTAGTTGAATTTCAAGTAGTAAAGTGACTAAAGTCTAACTTATTTAATATTGGTTTTATATTTAAAAGACCGATAGGACCTGCCTAAAGCCTTGGTTGAAAAGGCACGAATGGAACCCTCAATAGCTAGGTAAGGTAAGGTCTGCCTTCATGAACATAAGTTCAAATGTGCAAGTTGCAACCTCTCCCATAAGAGC
Source organism: Quercus glauca (assembly GCA_023736055.1). Lineage (NCBI taxonomy): Eukaryota > Viridiplantae > Streptophyta > Magnoliopsida > Fagales > Fagaceae > Quercus > Quercus glauca. The sequence goes on from CM043326.1 coordinate 29,699,891, forward strand.
AAAACCTTGCCATTACCCACACAGTGGACCTGTTTTTGATTTGGCACATAATACACAATATAAGTACATGCAACTTTTATCCTTACATGTCCACTTACTGTTTCTAGGAACCAATTTCAAAAAAAAAAAAAAAAAAAAAAAAAAAAAAAAAACTCATGCTTACCATTGAGGTTATGGGCACTAGTGTAGTGTTTTCTTGGTGATCTTTTTATAAGGAAAATCAAGTAAAAGAATATCCATAGAGAAGCAAAAGTTATCTACCAGTATCTTCCTGGTGGCCACATTCAGTGATACATGAAATGGGAACAATTTTAAGGACTCTTCAAAGACAACAGATGACCCTACTTTGAGAAGTATCGTTTACATTTCTACACCATGACATGCTATATCTAACATCAGCCATTACTCTTTACAGCTAGTCATTTTCAGTTCTAATCTTTCCTTGGTATACTCAAGCATTTCTCTGTCAATCCAACTCTTTATTCTAGTCCCCAACCTGCCTGTGAATGAGATACCCTCTCAATAATTCTTCCCAAACCTTTTAGAAAAAGCACTCTCAGTGAAAATATGATCCCTGGCTTCAATCTTACTTTTGCAAAAGGTACACATTTAGAATGTCTTTAGAAAAGCACACAAGCTTCTTTGAATTGACTTGTGTTTATTGCATCTGATAGCCTTCCAAGTATCACTGCAAATATATACAGTTTGCTGGCTGCCGGCAACCACTTTACCTTATCAGCACCCCCAAGAATCCAAGATGAATGAATATTAAACAACTTAACATAACATCCTTTTACTTTTCGTTTATTTTAGTCACGCTTCCTAATGGTTCCAAAGGGACACTAAGCGAGGGAGTGACGCTTTTCTATACATTAAAGATTTTCCTTTTGTAAATTGTATATATATTTGTTGGTGCTCATTTTTGAGGCCCAGTAGCTGGAAGAAGCCCAACAATATGGTTAGAGAAGAGTTAGTGGATCGTTAGAAAAATTATTAAGCCCCAATGGCAGGAACAATGGTTGATAGGCCTGTAAAGTAACTAAGTGGGCATTGAGGAAAGCAAACAGGTCTATAGGAGCCCAGAGAGAGAAGTAGTAAGTCCATGGGCATTATATGATGTAGAAAAGTGAGAATGGGCCACAGCAAGCCCAAAGTAAGAAAGTAAGAAAGTAAGAGGTTGATAGAAAGCCCATGAGCCCCAAGGATGAAGGATAAGGTAAATGGATCAGGGAAGTCCAAAAGAGTTAGTAAAAACTCATGGATATGCAGAATTAGAAAATGGGCCGAAGATGCCCATGGAAAGTAAATGGGCCAAGGGTGCTCAAGAAGAAAGAAATGGGACAAAAGAGCCCACAAGCAATGTAATGGATTAAGAAAAGCCCAAAGTAGCATGAGTATAAATCCAATGACCATATTGAGTCATTGAGAAAATAATAGGTAGTAGGCCCAAAGAGGCCCAACAAGCACAGGTCAAATAACACCACGTTAGGAATGACAAAGTGGTATGGCAGGAATAACAACAAGACTACGGAAGGAGCAAAGAATGTGCTAAAAGGGGGAAAACCCACAATTAAGCAAGGCCCAACCCTTGAAGGGGCAAGCTAATAAAGAATGGAAAATCATAAAACAGTTCACGCCATAAGAGGTCAATGATGAGCGGCAGAATGCACAAACGAGCCTTCAGATCACGGCAAATGTATGGGTAGCAGACAAGCTTTTTGGCGTACACTGGAAGTTGAGCACGCGCAAGGCCCAAGCACTACCAACCAATACAGGAGTGGTGGGTCATGGGTCAAAGGTAAGAGAGGGTATGGTCTGGCGGTGGAGAGAAGGGAAAGCCTATTTTGAGGTTCCCGCTCATATTCTTTTGGGGGTGATATCTTGTTGGGATGACAGACCACCTAAAAGAAGGCAGGATGAGTTGGAACCACTAGGTGCATGCCATGAGGAATAGTAAAAGAGAATGTCACGGTGAGCAAACAAACAAAATAGCCTTCTTTGTCTGGTAATGGGAGTGGCACAGTCAACACAGGTAAATAGTGGTGGTTGGACAACTAACAAACCAGTGGGTGGTCGGGAGGAACGCCCTAAACTAGACAAAAGTGGTTAAAGGCTAAAATGATAAAAACCAGTCATGTCAGGCAGTATATAAAGGGTCTTTGCTGTGCATAGTAAAGGGGAATTACAACAAGAGTAACCTCTAAAAGAGAATCATAGCATCATCACCATAACACCACGCGAGCAAGCAGTAAGAAAGAAAGAAAAGAGGGGGAAAGAATTAAAGTAACAAAAACGGAGAGAAAAGAGAAAGAAAAGAAATAGAGAGTGTAAAATGGCAGGCATGCACCAATTGGTTAATCCCTTCTCTCCCTCTAAAAGCCTACCCTTTGTTGAGGATAAAAAACTCATTTGGGCATAAGCCATTCAGGCCTGTTCCCTCAAAGTGGATAATTTCTATGGTAGGATTATCCTGTGAGGTTACCCACATTGAAGAAGTAGTTCCTTCCTTGGCCTTAGTCCTATAATACAATTAAATACGGCAAACTGATCTTTCCCTTCTTTGATTTTGCCACTTATTGCTATTGTTTCTTCTCTTGTCTTCACAATTTCACCTATAATGTGTTCTTTTTCCCTGCTTTAATTAAGGATTTCTTACTTATTTTGCCTAATAGTAATGTATTTCTTTTATCATTGTTTTATTGCATTCATCTGCCATAACTTTTTAGTAGCAACTTCGCCTGCCATAGGCATGTGACTAAAGTTTCGGCAAATGGGGCATTGTTTGTACGCAAGCCAGACCAAGGTGAATTGCAATCGGACTGGTCCTAACTCTCTTATCTAGAACACTTGGGCCCAGTACAGTAGAAGACAGTCTAGCCTAAAATCACAAAAGGCCCACCACAATATTCTAGGGGAAATTATACTTTACCCACCTGTAGTTTGCTCAAAAAACACTTTGCCTACCTGTGGTTTAAAATTTAGCATTTTATCCACTTGAGGTTAGTTCTGTTTGTCTCCTATTACCCACCTCTATTAAAAACAGTGGTAAACTTGTATTTTTATTACCCTTTTATTTATCTCTCGTCTCAAAACATAAAAAACTAAAAAATCAAGAAAAAAGAAGATAAAAAAGCTAGGTTTTGTAAAAATTAAAATCTAAATTTTACATCTTTTTTCACGTAGCAACTTTTATATCTTCTATTTTAAACCTTCCCCTCTTTCTATAGAACACACACATAAAGAAAGCCATTAGCAACTTTGTCTTAATCCTCAAATGAGTAAAGATCAAATGAACCAAACATGGAGGCAACCTCAACCATGAGTCTAGAAATACATAACAATGAAAAAAGAATTGATGGATGTGAGAAAGGAGTTGTTTACTGTTGAAGCAAAATTAATCGTTGTTTGGGTATTAAGAAAAAGGAAAACTTTACTAAACTGAGATCAATTTAATTGTGTAGCTTTTTAGTTAAGGTTGAGTTTCTCAATATTCTAGGAAGGAGAAATTTGTTTCATTTTCCTCAATTTCCTCGGCAACCAAAGGGATGGTAATAATGCCATGAGGAAATATGATTCTGTAATGGATATGCATACTAGTGAACTCACTTAAATTACATTACATTTTTCAGATTTTTTACATAGTTAATAGTTTTAAGGTTTGATCACTAAAACTTTTTTTGTTTTTCGGGTGTTGTTTTAACCTGTTGCAATTCATAATATTAAGTATGCTTTTGGGGCGCATGAGCATTCAGCATCAGGGATTTTTGAAGTAGAACCAAAGCATTGTCCTGGTTCCACATTTAGGAAATCAATAAAAGATATAAAAGTTGTTACATGAAAAATGATGTAAAAGTTAGGTTTTAGTTTTTACAAGACCTAGTTTTTTTATCTCTTTTTTTTCTTGATTTTTTTAGTTTTTTATGTTTTGAGAGGAGAGAGACATAAAAGGGTAATAAAAATACAAATTTACCCTTATTTTTAACAGAAGTGGGTAACAGAAGACAAACGAAGCTAACCTCAGGTGAGTAAAGTGCTAAGTTTTAAACCACATGTAGGCAAAGTGTTTTTCAGGCAAACCACAGGTGGGTAAAGTGTAATTTCCCCTATATTCTATATTTCTTTTCCTATCTTTTGTTTTGGTTGGATAAGGATGATGGTCAACAGGATTTAAGCCAGCACTCCTTAATTGCTCTCAATACACCCTAGTACTATGCATCTCCAAGAACCAAAGGAGTAATGCTACATTTGAAATAATTTCATAATAAATTTTAGGTAGTAAGTTGTTATTAATAAGTAAAAAAGTGATGTCAGTGATGAACCCAAATAAGAACCAATAACAGCTTGCCACTTAAAATTTGTTATGAAATTATTGTGAATTTAGGCATTACTCAAAACCGAGTTTATACCACATTTGAAGGGTGAACCCCTCCCCACTAGACACTAGAAAAGCACCTCTTATTGCTTCACAAGTCACAAGTGACAATCTCAAATGTGAGTTCAATAATAAGTTGGCGAAAATGCACTTTTAGTCCCTACATTTTGGGTCAATTCTCATTTTGGTTCCAAAATTGATTTTGCTACTAATGTAGTTCCTAAAAAAAGAAAATCGATTTTATTTTGGTCCCTGCCATCAACCCACTAATGGAAACCTCCTACGTGACAGATGGAATACCCTGCTTGCTGACGTAGCGCTGACATGATGCTGATGTGGCCATTAAAACATTATTAAAAAAATTATTTGGCCTTTTTTAAATGCCACATTAGCATTTTAAATTTTTTTTTTAAAACCATGTTAGAAAATTTTTAAAAAAAATTTAATTAAAAAAACTTAAATCTAATTTAATTAAAAATTTTAATTAAAAAAAAATTCTTAATGTTCTTCATGTTCTTCAACTTGTTCTTCATTTTACAACTTGTTCTTCATATTCTTCCCAAATCAAACCCAGCAACCAAGAACTTAAACCCATCACAAGAACACAAACCCAGAAACCCGAGAACTCAAACCCAGATCACTAGGACATAAAAGAGAACAAAAAGAAAAATCCCAAATTCAACACCTTAGAGATCATCAAACCCAACACCATCAGATCTACTACAAATCAAGACCATCGAATTCTTTGTGTTCTTCCCCAAATTCCAACACAATCAACATCGAATTCTCAGCAAATCAAGCCCATAAACCCAGTTAACAAACCAACCCAGATCAAGAAACCAATCGCAACAAACCCAAATCAACACAATCAAACCTAAACCAACACAATCAAACCCAGTTCCCACCACCACTGATTGACACAATCAAACCAACACCACCCCTCCAATCAAAAACATTTCTTCATAACATGAACTTCGGCTCAAAAACCCACAAAAATTCCAGAACATGACCACTATTGCCATTGAAAAAGTCACCAAACCAACCGATCAGTCAACAAACCCACGCCAACAAAGTCACCAAACCCACTACCACCATCATTGATCAAACAATAGAGAGAAAGAGGGATTTCATAATCATCAAAGGACCGGGACGGAGGCCGAGACCGGCGAGCTCCATTATGGCTGAGATGGTGGCTAAGACGAAGGCCAAGACTAGGACGGTGGCTGAGATCAAGCTCCATTCTCTCTAAACCGCTGCTGGCCCCCTTCCTCTAGATCTGCTCTAAACTGCCGGCCTCATCTCTCTCTCTCTCTCTCTCTTTTGTAGAGCTCTCTCTAAACTCAGATCATGGTTTAAAATGGTCTGATAATAAAACAAAAAATCGTTTGATACTTTTGACTAACTCACTTAAAGAAAAGTAAATACACTTAAAACTAAAATGATCTAATGATATTTTTTTATTTTCTAATTAATTTAATTAGATTAATAAAAAATTGTTTAAAACTAAAAAAAGTAAAATTTTTGTTTTTTTTTAATTTTTTTAAATTAAAATTAATTTTGAGGAATTAATTTTTTATTAATTAAAATGCTGGGCTGGCATTTAAAAAATGCCAAATAATTTTTTTAATGGCCACATTAGCGTTACGTCAGCGCCACGTCAACAAGCAGGGTATTCCGTCTGTCACGTAGGAGGTTTCCGTTAGTGAGTTGACGGCAGGGACCAAAATAGAATCGATTTTTTTTATTACTAGGGACTACATTAGTAGCAAAATCAATTTTGAGACCAAAATGAAAATTGATCCAAAATGTAGAAACCAAAAATACATTTTCGCCTAATAAGTTTATCATCATTACAGTGTCGGATTTGGTTTGCAGGACACCTAACGGTTATGGTATAGGCCCATTGAGGAAGGGAGAATAATCATAAAGGTCCAATTTCTATGAGGCCTATCAGAGGGTCACCTTATTGATGATGGACCTTGACAATATGGTGGTGGTGAACGTTTTGGATATAAGCGGGGTAATCTCATTTCCAAAAGCTACCAATCTGATTAGTGTTAGACGGCCCAAGACAAGCCTGCAGAAATGGGACAACTCAACCCAACCCAATATCCATAGAGCAGATCAAAGGGCCTAGCTCTATTGTTGAGGATGACGGGGAACGTGGTGAAATGGGCTAATTGGGTAATTCCTCCTCAATGCTGAACAAGAAGGCAGTTTGGTAATTTCTCAAAGCGATTTTTTCCCCTGAAGAGATAGATATGTAGAATAAAGAGTCCAAAATATTGCGTGGGGGTGGATAGAAGTTGGACTACCCAAGATAACACAAAATACAAGGATGATAGTGATAGGCAAGTCCAAGAGATCGTTGCTCCGTTTATTTGGACATTAACAATTTTCCAAAAATGTTTTCTAGAAAATTTACTATTTTAAGTTTTTTTTTTTTTTTTTTTTTTTTTTTTTTTTAATGTTTGGTTACAATATTATAATGACAAACTTTAGTTACAAAATTTGTTGTAGTCAAAAGTTATAACTTTACTCAATATTATTAACATTATTACATATTTCGAAAATTTAACCGTTGAATTGCATGCTCTTTACATTCTTAATACACATGTCAAATCTTGTGTCAATCATATATTATTTACATTGAGATATTTTAGATTATATTCTATGAATAATTTTAAATTACAAAAACTTGCAATTTAATTAATTAATTGATGACATAACTGTTGATCTTTAATTTTCTAGAAATTTTGCAAGTATGAAGGATATAAGAAGAAAGTGAAATCCAATGGTAGATTTGTAAAAATTCACCTCCAATAAAAAGATATTGACTAAGGTTGTTGTCTAAGGCTACAACTAATTTTGTAGCTAAACTTTGTCCATATTATAGTGGGTTAGACTATTTCTTGACTTTCTTTATTTAGTTTCATGTGAAATAGAGTTGTTTTAGTTATTTAGCTTCACGTGAAATAAGAGTTGTTTTTCAGAAAATTTTAGTGGAAAGTAATTCCATCTCATGTCAAACTAAATAAAGGAAGTTAAGAAATAGTTTTCCTTTTACCAAAATTTTTTATACTACCAAATATAGGAAAATATGAAAAACTATCTTCAAATAATTGTTTTCATTAAAACAAACGAAAACTATTTCTTGACTTTCTTTATTTGGTTTCTTGTGAAATAGAGTTATTTTACTTATTTGGGTTTGCATGAAATAAAAGTTGTTTTTCAGAAAATTTTAGTGGAAAGTAACTCCATCTCATGTCAAACTAAATAAAGGATGTTAAAAAACAGTTTTCCTTTGATCAATTTTTTTTTTTATACTACCAAATATAGGACATCTCAAGGGGGAGTTAAAAAATAGTTTTCCTTTGACCAAATTTTTTTATACTACAAAATATAGGAAAATATGAAAAATTATGTTTGTGGGGCCCTATTGCACTAACCACGCTGGCCCACTACCTACGGCCCAAGGCCCGCGCCGAGGATAATGCAAAAGCCGAGGACAGTGGGAAAGAGCCCAGGACATCCAAGGCCCGCGCCGAGGATGACCTGTCCTCGGCACACCAACTTCACATAAGGGAAAATATCCCTCATTCGTTGAATATACTTCACCAACATTCTGACCGCTTTAATGGTGAGGTGACCTGAAAACCCAAAGCATCAGTCACTTCAACTATTACAAAGCCTGCAAAGGCGGCTTGGACCTAACGTAAAGCTTGCAATCGCAGAAGATGGGACAGATCCCTGTACACAAAACTCAGATGATTGCCAAATGGACGGCTAAGATTAACAAAAGGAAACACTATATAACTAAGAGATTTCCCAACATAAAAGGGAGGGGGGGGGGCCGTTCTAAGAAAGGTAGATCCTCGGGGGAGGCCGAGGACAAATATATTTCACAAACACTTAGCCAAAGTGGTGAAGATCCCCAAAAACATTTAACCAAAATTACTACAAAGCCTCTTACCAATATTGAACCAGATTCATGACCTTTATCTTCATGGAAACTACTCGATAAAGTCATTCTATTATTACCCATGTTGGTCTGATATCATTTGTCGTTCGTATTGTTAATGCCTAGCCGGTATACCCATTTCTCTACAAATTTTATTGATAAGGGTCCGTTACAAATTGAGCCCTTACAATTAGCGCCCACCGTGGGGCGGACTTGTGCATTAGCGGTGCAACGGCTGGGGTAAAGAAAACAAAACAACAAATCAATCAAGAACAGATGCAAATCTATACTGTTTTCGGCAACAGTATTCATCCAGCGGTCTATAACAACAAGAAACAAGCGCATACGAAAAAGAAAAGAGACAACACGTAAAACAAGTCTACTTCTTTTATTCATATATGAAGAAAAATTACATCTTTCACAAGTAATGCCCAGGGGGCTTGTTCTAAAGCTAACTACAAAGGCAGACGCTTGACAAAGCCGGCAGAGGAACAAAAGGTAGAAAGCAAAGCTGGCAGAAGAACAAAAGAAAAGAAAGAAAAAAGGAACGAAAGAAGAGATGAAGAATAAATGGTAGAAAGCAAAGCTGGCTGAAGAACAGAAGATGGAAAAGAAGTGAAGCAAGAGAAGAGGAAGGAGAAGAGAGAAGAAGGATTAGAAGAAAGGAAAGCTACATAGAAGGCCGAAGAGGCCGCGGCACAAGACGGTTCCGCTTTTGGGTTCCGCCTGGTTCCCCTCCCACCCCCATTGTAGCTAGCTTGGGGGGTCAAAAACCCAAACCCAAGAGAGGGAGGTTACGTTCTCTCCGGATCCTCCTCCAGGCGGCAAGGAGGGCTTTGTCTCCGGTTAGGTTGAAAAGAAGGAGAATATTCGGATCTCCCATACACCCATCCCAGCGTAGCGGCCAGGGTTGGAGTGTCATCCTCGACTCCTGATGGGGGCTGTGCATCTCCAGCATCGCCCTTTCCAAGGGCCAACTCGTTCGAAAGGGCCAAGACGGCAATGTTTGGCAGAACCTTCTTGGGTGATAATTTTTGGGAGGAGTTTACGATGGATATTTGTCAAGTGTGAAGGAGAAGGCTGCCCTAGAAACGCTTTATATAGAAGGTGGAATGTTGAGGAGTGCCAATCCGCAATAAATCCCAGGGAGAAATTTTCGAATGCAATAATGCCGCCCCAATTTCCAAGAGGCTTGTCAACCGTTAGATCCTCGTAGATCCATGGCCGGTATTAATGAGGAGACGCCTCATTAAACGAGGAGACACCGAAGCGTCAGAACGCGTCACTCGGACAACTCAGGAGACGCCTCGTCATCAGAAGAGTCCCACCAAACGAAGAGGCAAAACACGGCAAGGTCTTATCCTCCACCAACTCCAGCCCCATTTATTATTATTATTATCCTGCTTGAAAAATGTGATTATTTAATGCTTATTGTAAATTGTAGTAATGTAAAATTAAACGGCTACGGATAAATAGTTAAAACAGACTAAAAGAGAAAACTAGGTACGGGACAGAACCAAGGCATTGCATGGTCCTTGGACCCAAGCCTCATGGGGAAACCAGATACTTCAGATGATAAAATGAGAAAACTAGGTACTGGACAGAATCAAGGCATTGCATGGTCCTCGGACCCAAGCCTCATAGGGAAACCAGATACTTCAGATGATAAAATGAGAAAACTAGGTACTGGACAGAACCAAGGCATTGCATGGTCCTCGGACCCAAGCCTCATGGGAAAACCAGATACTTCAGATGACTAAAATGAGAAAACTAGGTACTAGACAGAACCAAGGCATTGCATGGTCCTCGAACCCAAGCCTCATGGGGAAACCAGATACTTCAGATGACTAAAATGAGAAAACTAGGTACTGGACAGAACCAAGACATTGCATGGTCCTCGGACCCAAGCCTCATGGGGAAACCAGATACTTCAGATGACTAAAATGAGAAAACTAGGTACTGGACAGAACCAAGGCATTGCATGGTCCTCGGACCCAAGCCTCATGGGGAAACCAGATACTTCAGATGACTAAAAGAGAAAACTAGGTACGGGACAGAACCAAGGCATTGCATGGTCCTCGAACCCAAGCCTCATGGGGAAACCCGATACTTCAGATGATTGAAACTTAAACATTCCATGGTCCGAAACCTTAGGCCAGCAGGAAGAACTTTTCATCATGAAAACTAAACGTTAAGAAAAACCAAGGTCTTGTATGGTCCTCGGACCCAAACCTACATGGGAACCAGTCACTATGAGACAATACGAACGCTGAACGGAACCAGGGCTCTTGTATGGATCATGAGCTCAAAACTAAGGCGAAGCCAACTCCCTTTCAGGCGCCAAATAAACGAGCCCCATCAGGGACAAAAACCACGAGAAATTGAGTGCCATAGCACAAACAACCCAAGCCTAACCATCCTCGGGCGACACTTTGCGCAAAAAGAAAGCTGCAAAAACAGCCGAAGTAGCGATAAACACTGACGATAAGATAGAACCCAACAGGCCGAGAAAACGCGCCGAGTAATCAAAATCCTCCTCCCCACCCAAAGGGACGTGCAGCAGAATTTTGAGGGGCTATTGTGGGGCCCTATTGCACTAACCACGCTGGCCCACTACCTACGGCCCAAGGCCCGCGCCGAGGATAATGCAAAAGCCGAGGACAGTGGGAAAGAGCCCAGGACATCTAAGGCCCGCGCCGAGGATGACCTGTCCTCGGCACACCAACTTCACATAAGGGAAAATATCCCTCATTCGTTGAATATACTTCACCAACATTCTGACCGCTTTAATGGTGAGGTGACCTGAAAACCCAAAGCATCAGTCACTTCAACTATTACAAAGCCTGCAAAGGCGGCTTGGACCTAACGTAAAGCCTGCAATCACAGAAGATGGGACAGATCCCTGTACACAAAACTCAGATGATTGCCAAATGGACGGCTAAGATTAACAAAAGGAAACACTATATAACTAAGAGATTTCCCAACATAAAAGGGAGGGGGGGCCGTTCTAAGAAAGGTAGATCCTCGGGGGAGGCCGAGGACAAATATATTTCACAAACACTTAGCCAAAGTGATGAAGATCCCCAAAAACATTTATCCAAAATTACTACAAAGCCTCTTACCAATATTGAACCAGATTCATGACCTTTATCTTCATGGAAACTACTCGATAAAGTCATTCTGTTATTACCCATGTTGGTCTGATATCATTCATCGTTCGTATTGTTAATGCTTAGCCCGTATACCCATTTCTCTACAAATTTTATTGATAAGGGTCCGTTACAAATTGAGCCCTTACAATGTTCAAATAATTTTTTTCATTAAAACAAATGAAAACTGTTTCTTGACTTTCTTTATTTAGTTTCATGTGAAATAGAGTTGTTTTAATTATTTGGCTTCGCATGAAATAAGAATTGTTTTTTAGAAAATTTTAGTGGAAAGTAATTCCATCTCATGTCAAACTAAATAAGGGAAGTTAAGAAATAGTTTTCCTTTGACAAAATTTTTTTATACTACCAAATATAGGAAAATATGAAAAACTATCTTCAAATAAAGTTTTCATTAAAACAAACGAAAATTATTTCTTGACATTCTTTATTTAGTTTCATGTGAAATAGAGTTGTTTTACTTATTTGGCTTCACGTGAAATAAGAGTTGTTTTTCAAAAAAATTTAGTGGAAAGTAACTCCATCTCATGTCAAACTAAATAAGGGAAGTTAAGAAATAGTTAAGAAATATTTTTCCTTTGACCAAATTTTTTTATACTACCCAATATAGGAAAATATGAAAAACTATCTTCAAATAAAGTTTTTCATTAAAACAAAAGAAGCGTTAGAGATACAATAACCCAGGAGCTTAGGAGTGATATATCTTCAAAATTATTTGTGCCTTAAAAAAGGGGGAGTTAAAAAATAGTTTTCCTTTGACCAAATTTTTTTATACTACCAAATATAGGAAAATATGAAAAATTATCTTCAAATAAAGTTTTTCATTAAAACAAACGAAAACTATTTCTTGACTTTCTTTATTTAGTTTCATGTGAAATAGAGTTGTTATACTTATTTGGCTTCGCGTGAAATAAGAGTTGTTTTTCAAAAAATTTTAGTGGAAAGTAACTCCATCTCATGTCAAACTAAATAAGGGAAGTTACGAAATAGTTAAGAAATATTTTTCCTTTGACCAAATTTTTTTATACTACCAAATATAGGAAAACATGAAAAACTATCTTCAAATAAAGTTTTTCATTAAAACAAAAAAAGCGTTAGAAATACAATAACCTAGGAGCTTAGGAGTGATATATCTTCAGAATTATTTGTGCCTTAAAAAAGGGGGAGTTAAAAAATAGTTTTCCTCTGACCAAATTTTTTTATACAACCAAATATAGGAAAATATGAAAAATTATCTTCAAATAAAGTTTTTCATTAAAACAAACGAAAACTATTTCTTGACTTTTTTTTATTTAGTTTCATGTGAAATAGAGTTGTTATACTTATTTGACTTCGAGTGAAATAAGAGTTGTTTTTCAGAAAATTTTAGTGGAAATAACTCCATCTCATGTCAAACTAAATAAGGGAAGTTAAGAAATAGTTAAGAAATATTTTTCCTTTGACCAAATTTTTTTATACTACCAAATATAGAAAAATATGAAAAATTATCTTCAAATAAAGTTTTTCATTAAAACAAAAGAAGCATTAGAGATACAATAACCCAGGAGCTTAGGGGTGATATATCTTCAGAATTATTTGTGCCTTAGATGGACAAAGATGAGGCTTGGTAGATGATGTTGAATTTGGGCTAGAAGCAAGCCTTGTATACTTGTAGAAAAAAGTTAAACTTTTATACCACATGTGTGTGGTTTTAATTAGCAATTTGTTTAGCTTTTTACTAAAAATATTGTAGATAAAATATAAAAAATTAGATAAAATAAATAGATAACTCATGTAAAATCCGCAAAATAATAAAAAAATATAAGCATAAACTGACTTATAAATGCATCTCAAACAAACACACAAAAAAATTATCAAAAACTATATATTTTATGAGAAGTACTATGCATAAGCTACTGAACTGTGGAATACCAAACGAATATGTAATAAGATAGAGGAAGTTCCTTGTTTATTAGTATAAAACTTTGTCCATGTTTGTCCTAGATTCCTTGGTAGTCGTAAACTGTACATCCACAGGGTCATTCCGATAACAATCATGCAATATACATAATGCAATGATCTAACAAAAATATAAATCCATAAAAAAATTCAAGCCTAAGTGGAGAAGATTTTTTAGATTTTAATAGCGGAGAAGTTATGCTTTTAGACTTTTAGTATGTTACTAGTTTATAACCCACATAACACATGAGTATCTCTTCTAGAGAGAGAGAGAGGGGTTAGGTTTAAGTTACATCTAATGTTAAGTAACGTTGTACTACTGAATATAGCTATATCATAAATCAATTGTTTAAATTCAAATTTTTGTATTTTAAAATAATGCATAAAATATGAATTTATAGATTAAATGGTAAATAACATCTAATTAAATTGAAAATTGGCACGAATATTAAGAACATATAGAACATGTAATTCAACAGTAAGATTTTTAAAATATGAATACTATAATAAGTTATTGGGTGGTATAATATTACTTAGAGTTACACTAGGTGTAACTTGAAACCAACTCATATATATACTATATATATATATATATATATTGAAAATCCCACCGTTGAATTACATGTTCTATAAGTTCTTAACATTTTTGCCAATTTTCATGTCAATTGGATGTTGTGCGTACCCAAAATATGGTTATTGAGCTCAACCTTTACTTGGGGTCACAAGCTATTTATATTGTGGACTTTGAGTTTCCTACTATGGGTGGTCCTATGCTCAGAGACCCAAGTACACTCTCCTGTTCCTACAAACCCTTCTCTCACAAAGTTGCTCCCCTTTCTCTCTTGGTTTGTTTGCTCTTTTCTCTCAATTTTCTTTCCAGAGTTGCCAACCCCCACCTCTCAATCCATTTTCCTATTTATAGCTTGAGATGAGTGGAGGTGTTATGATTACTCCCCCTTACTAGTGCAAATAGGGGTCTAATTCCATCACTTCTAAGTGGATGCTTCATCGGGAAAGGTGGTAGTGGCATTGGAACTAATTCCCACCTCCAAAAGGTTTTTCGGCAATGATACTCCTTAAGGCAATAACAGGTTGCAGAGAACCTATACCCTCGGTGACGAGCCATTGCCGATAACATCCAGCGTAAGGACATGGGCACACGGAGAAGGGGGGCAAGTGGCCCAAAGTTTGACCCAAGGACTGTTGCTACCCAAAGATGTCCATTTCTTCTCGGGCAGGAACGATGAATCGCTGGCCAAGCATTTACAGTGGCATACTATAGCGGTAACACACTTTCCTACCCCTCTTCCATTCACTATGAAGCGTATGTATTCTCCTTCTTTTTCTTTTTCTTTTTTACACTTATGGTTTTTATGTTATCAGGCTGCGCAACTGACCCACATTATTGATGGGAGGTTGAAGGAGGCTGCCGAGGATGCTGAACGAGAAAAGGCTCTCAAGGATGTAGCGGTAGCCACGGCGAAGGATCAGACCAAAGCTGTCGAGGTCACTGAGAAAAAGGCCCAAGTGTCCGAGAAGGCTCAGGCGTTGGCAGAGAAAAGAGGGACAGAGATGGAGATGAAGCTCGGGGGGATAAAGCTTAAGCTAGCGGAGGCAGAGAGCCTGAACCTCGCATAAGCTGATGAGATTGCTGACCTGAAGGCAGCTCTGAAGGCTTGTGAGAACAAATGGTACAATGAAGGCTTTGCTGATGTGGAAAACTACATGGAGCCTGTCATTCGCCAAGCTCAGAGGCATGGATTCGAGGAGGGGTGGCTGGCCGCCCTGTAAGCTATGGGGGTCCCTGAAGATTCTCCATTAGGAACCTTGACCAGATCCCCTTCCCAGATCCCTCTCCCCTCGTCTAGAATCCCCCCAATGCCGATGACGAAGAAGAAACTCCCATCATGAGGGAGCTGGTGCAGGAAATTGACTCCTACGTGGAGTTTGTTGACCAGGAAGTCACCAACAAGCTTCGTGCTGGCGACCAACCCGAAGGCGCTCAAATTCAGCTTCCTTCAACAGTTCAGCCAACCGAGGACATAACTGAACAGCAAGCCGAGGATGTAGCCCTTCCCCCGCCCACAGATCCTTCTGCTTAATATTTGGATTCGAAATTTCATTGCTTTTATTTGGTTTACCCATAGTCACCGGGTTGTGGTGACAAAACAATGGTTTACTTTTATGTTTGTTTTATTTGACTAGTCTTCTGGATGTGATGACTGAACATTTGTCGTGGCTATTTTATAAATAATTACTGCATTATTACTGTTATGTCGTGCCTTGTTTGTTTTTGTTTATTATTACTCCGAATGCCCGGGCAGTCCAATTAAGGCCTGCCCTTGATAAGTAATAAAGACGAGTTACATAGATGCCTTGCCCTTTGTTTGTCTTCTAAAAAGATAGGCTATACTTTTTACCTATTCAGTGACCGGGACCAGACTGAAAAAGGTTTTCTAAAGCCTTCTGTGCCTAGGGAAAGTTAGCTATTATGAATGACTTAGGTATATGCTGGCGTACTTAATGAGAATAAATGTCAAACTTTCGCATTTAAAAATTCCTAGCATTAGGTTCCCAGTTGCTGTATGAAACATGAATGGGCCGGTCCTTCATCGTTAGGAAAGTTTATTATGTGGTTCCCATCTTCTCGATAATTAAAATTAAACCAGGTAACAGGTTTTAACCTGAGTAAATTGGCGTAAAGTTTCCACCTGTTTGGTTATTCAGATCGGACTAGGGAACAGGTTTCTATCCTTACGCTCCTTAGAGTAATTTGATATAAGGTCTCCACCTGCTCGGTGATTAAGATCGAATCGAGAAGCAGACTTTTGTCCCTAGAATAGTTTTATAGGGTTTCCACCTGCTCAGTGATTAAGATCGAACCGGGAAGCAGGCTTTTATCCTTAGAAGAGTTTTATAAGGTTTCCACCTGCTCGGTGATTAAGATCGAACCGGGAAGCAGGCTTCTGTCCTTAGAAGAGTTTTATAAGGTTTCCACATGCTCGGTGATTAAGATCGAACTGAGAAGCAGGCTTCTATCCTTAAAATAATTTAGTGTAAGGTTTCCACCCGATCGGTGACTTTGATCTAACCGGGGACAAGTTTCTGTCCTTAGGTAAGACTTGAAATTATATTTTCTTCTCGTTCATTGATCGGGGTTGGTGAATTTATAGTGATGGGACCAAGAGTGTGAGCATATCTACATGAATAAACATCGTCTTTATATTACTTAACGTTACACACATATGCCATTATGCCCAAATCCTACTCATGTGTACCAACAATTCAATGGTAAAACTTCTTTAGATTGTGAACATTCCCTGGCCAGGGAAGTGGTCTCTCATCTAAGTCTTCTAGATAGTATGCGTCTGCGCCTGTGATGGCGGTAACTCTATAAGGCCTTTCCCAGGTTGAGGCCAACTTCCCTGAATTAGTGTCTCACATGTTACCTACCACTTTCTGTAACACTAAGTCCCCAGCACCGAATTCCCTTGTCTTCACATCCCGGTTGTACCGCGGGGCAAACTTTTGTTGATACTCAACCAGCCGTATAGTCGTTGACTCTCGGCACTCCTTTAACAAATCCAAATACTTCACTATTAAGTCGTCATTCTGGGTAGGGGCATATCCTGTAACCCATGCACTATATAGGTTTACCTCAGCTGGTATGACTGCCTCTGCCCCATACATTAGGGAAAATGGAGCTTCTCCCATGGACCTTCTGGGGGTTGTTTGGTATGCCCACAAAACATTGGGCAGCTCATGGCCCACCTACCCTTTGTGTCCTCCAGTCTTTTCTTCAATCCGTTCACGATTGCTTTATTAGTGGCTTCAGCTTGGTCGTTGCTCTAAGGATGGGCCGGGGTGGAATATTTGTTCTTGATATTGAGATCATTGCAAAACTCGCAAAAAGCTTTACTATCGAACTGTAATCCATTATCAGATACGAGGACTCCGGCAGCCCAAATCTCATAACAATGTTTCTCCACACAAACTTTTGAACATCTACGTCCCGGATATTAGCCAATGTCTCGGCCTCCGCCTATTTCGTGAAGTAGTCCATAGCTACTAAAATAAACCTTCGATTAACCGTGGCCCGGGGAAACGGATCGACAATGTCCAGCCCCTACTATACGAAGAGCCAAGGGTTACTAACGGGATTTAGGCTACCAGCTGGCTGATGGATCAACAGGGCGTGCTTTTGACACTGTTCGCACCTTCGCACGTATTCGGCAGCATCCTTCTACATTTGTGGCCACCAAAACCCCTGGTTCATCGCTCAATGTGCCAATGAGCGTCCCCCTACATGACTGCCGCACACCCCCTCATGTAGTTCAGCCAAGAGCTCATTAACTTTCTTAAGGTGCAAGCATAAAAGATACGGTCCTCCAAAAGACCTCCGGTATAGCTTACGGCCCGCCGACAACTAGTACGGTGTGGCTACCCGGCATATCTTGCCAGCTTCTTTTTCATCATCAGGCACCCGGTCCTCGACCAAAAAGTCAATGATTGGGTCCATCCAACATGGCTCGGACATCACTACCACCGAGACACCTACCGTTACGTTAATACTAGGTTTTGCCACGAGTTCCATTTTGATTATCTGAGGCACTTCCTAGGTCATTGACGACGCCAACGTGGCCAGAAAGTCTGCATGTCGATTCTGCCTCTGGGCCACTTGGACCACCTTTGCCTTAAGAAACTGACTCATAACTTGCCATACCACTCGCAAGTACTCTTTCATTTGGGGATCCCAAGCTTCGAAAACTGCCCTGTACCTGACTAACCACCAATCGAGAATCCGAGTAAATTTTAACTTCCCGTGCACCCATATCCAAAACAGCTCTCAATTCGGCAAGTGAGGCTTCGTGCTCGGTTTCGTTGTTGGAAGCCCTAAACCCCAATCTGAAAGAGTGTTCTAACCTTATCCCTTCTGGAGTAATGATAACAATTTCGACCCCAACTCTCGTTGCACTAGATGCACCATCCATAAATACCTTTCACAGGTGGACATCCACGTGACAAACCACTTCTATCTCCCTTCTCAGGGAAAATTCTGCAACAAAATCGGTAAGAACCTGGCCCTTCACCGAACTTCTTGGCCTGTACCTAATGTCAAAAGAACCAAGCCGAGTCCCTCATTTAGCTATTCGGCCGGTGAAGTCTGATCTCTTCAACAACAATTGCAAAGGATACTCAGTCAGCACATAGATGGTGTGAGCTTGGAAATAGTGGGGCAGCCTTCGTGTAACGTGCACTAGTGCTAACACCAACTTCTCCAGGGGCAAGTATCTTGTCTCGGCATCAACTAGGTTCTTGCTAACATAGTATACTGGCTGTTGCACTCCTTGATCCCTCAAAAGCACGATGCTCACGGCATGTTTTGACGCCGAGAGATATATGAATAAATCCTCCCTAGGTTCTGGAGCTGTCAACATAGGTGCTTGCACCAAATATTCCTTCAACTCTTGAAAAGCCCTTTCACATTCCTCACTCCACTGGAATCCCTTACACTTCTTCAAAAGCTGGTAAAACGGACGGCAACAGTCGGCAAACTTGGAAATAAACCGGTTAAGGGCAGCTAGCATGCCGGTCAGTACTTGGACTTCCTTCGGATTACTCGGCAGCTAGAGGTGCTTCACAGCTTCAATCTGATCGGGGTTGACTTCTATTCCTCGGTTGGTGATCAAATACCCCAGAACTTACCAGCCCTCACTCCAAAAGCACACTTGTCTGCATTGAGACGCAACTTGTGTTGTCGAAGTTCTTCGAACACCCCTTTGAGATCATCAATATGCTGCGCCTCCTTTTTTTTTTTCACCACCATATCGTCAATGTACACCTCAACCATCCACTCAATCTTATATCGGAACATTTTCGTCATCATCCGTTGATAAGTGGCTCTAGCATTCTTTAGCCCAAATGACATCATGGTATAGTGGTAATTGACATCAGGGGATATGAATGTCGTTTTCTCCTGATCTTTAGTAGTTAGGGCAATCTGGTCATAACCCTGAAAAGTATCCAGAAAGCTCATCCTAGGGTGCCCATAAGTGGCATCTACCATCTGGTTAATCTTCAGCATGGGAAATGGATCATTCGGGCATGCTCAGTTCAGGTCAGTTTAGTCAACACAAACCCTCCATTTTCCATTCTTCTTTTTGACCACCGCGGTGTTTGCAAGCCACTCCGGAAAGAATATCTCCTTTATTGCCCCAGCTTCCTTTAACCTCTTGACCTCTTGCCTGATAGTTTCAACGTGCTCCTTAGCCGATCTCCTCGGCTTCTGCTTCTTGGGAGGGTATAGCAGGTCCACGTTGAGCTTGTGAACTATGAACTCGGGGTTCACCCCGAGCACCTCATACGGGCTCAAAGCAATTACGTCTATGTTCTAAACAAGAAATAACAGCATCCCTACCTTATCCTCATCCTTCATACTTGCCCCTACCTGGAAATACCTGTCATCATCCGGTAATATTTTCACTTTGATCAATTCCTAAGCATAGCTAGCCCTCATTCCTTCTCGGGGCTTCTATGATTGCTATAAAGGGACTTCCTCGAATGGTTCCTTTCGCTTGATTCCCTGGTCAACCGCGGCTACCAAGCACTGCCTGGTCACTTGCTGATTACCTCTCACTATAGCAATACCTTGTTCGGTATGGAATTTGACCTTTACGTGCAGGGTGTATGGTACTACCCCCATTGTATGAATCCACGGCCTTTTAAGGATCACCGTGTACAGAGAAAACGAAGCGACCACTATGAATGTTACCCTCACCTCCTTACCTTCTATATTCATGAGAAGCGAAATTTGTCCTTTTGGGATCACCATCCGGCCATCAAACCCCATGAGGGGCGTATCATACTTGGAGAGATCCTTATTCTTCAGGCCAAGCCCCCTGAACAGGTTGGGATACATCACCTCGGCACCACTCCATGATCTATCAATAACCTCTTTACTATGAAACCATTTATCCGGACTGTAACCACCAAGGCATCCTCGTGTGGTTGAATAGTGCCTTCCAGATCATCGTCATTGAAGGCAATGGGTTCCCGAGTGTACTTTAACTTCTTCTCGAAGGGCTGCTCACCCGTGCAACTTTCCACCAATACCACGGCTAGTACCCCTCTCCTTCTGGACACCTGAGTGTCTTTTGGAGCTGCGTGGATGACTTTTATCACTCCCAGTGGGGGTGGGAGAGGATTCCCTCGAGGCCAAGCGCCCTACCCGACTTCTTGATTCCTAGGGTCCACCACGAATTCTTTCAAGTATCCCACCTTCACCAACTACTCTAAATGATCTTTTAACACCCTGCATTGTTCAGTGGTATGCCCCTTATCTTTATGGTAAGTACAATACAGGTTCTGATTTCTCCTCGATGGGTCTCCCCCCATCTTGTTTGGCCACCGAAAATATGGCTCATTTTTAATTCGATCCATGATTCTATGCATCGGCTCCTTGAATGTTACGTTCACCTCCTCTATTTGTGCTCCCAGCCCCCGAATCCTCAAATCTTTCCCGGGCCTTAACTGAAAACCGCTTTGCCGAGTCTGATTTATGACCGGAGCCTTACCTTTGCTTTGCAGATGGTTATCCTCTAACCGTTTATTTTCTTCAATTCGTCTCATCAATTGCCTCATATCCTCGGGAGGCCTCCTTGTTAATGATTCTCGCAATTCGGAATCCTCGGGCAGTCCAAGTCAAAAGGTACTTGCCCCGATTTTTTCGTTGCCCCTCGCCAATCTTGTTGTACAACTCCCAATACCGGTTGGTGTAGCTGCGGAGAGTTTCCCTAGCTCCCATTTTCATTGATAGCAATGTGTCCATGAGCTGCGGTACTCGGCTGCAGGTCATGAACCGGATGCCAAACTCTTGAATCAGCTCGGCAAAACTATGAATTAAGCCTTTCCTTAATCCGTTAAACCACCTCAAGGCGGTGGGCCTAAGGCTCGAAGAGAATACCTTACACATTAGTGCATCATTATGAGTGTGCAAGGACATCATCTGAATATAATGACTTATGTGTTCTACCGAGTTAGTATTCCCATCATAAAAGTTGAACGGTGGCCGCATAAACCTGCTCAACATAGGGGCCCGTTCAATGTCACTTGAGAACGGTGATCGAGCAGCTTGACGTAATATGCGGCTTATGGCATCCATAGTAGCATTCTGGGGTCGTCATTCTTCTAGGGAAACCGAGTCCCAGTCTGCATATTCCCATGAACGATCCTAGTGTCGATGGGAACCGGATTGATGAGACCCTGCTCCATAGCGATCCTCAACACTTGTCGACCCTTCTTCACGTTCCTCGTGGTCTCTCCTCTGGCATCTACCCATTGCTTCCAACTCCAAATCCCTTACCAACCTATACAAACGCTTTAGTTCCTCATCCCTCTTGTCAAAACGATTGCACCTCAAAACACCGGACATTGTCCAGTATGTTTGAAACGACCCTTCTCCAAGGCCAGACTGACCCTCCTGCTCATACTCCCTATCTTTGCGTCCCTTCTACCTTCTTTCCCGCCAAGTAGATCCTCGAGAAGACCTCCTAGAGCCACTTTTAGCATAACTCTCTGATTGACCTTCGGACATTTTCCCGTGCATGTCCCGATAGAACCACAGCTTCGTAGGAGATTCCCACAGATGACGCCAATTATGTGTACCTAAAATATATTATTGAGCTCAACCTTTACTTGGGCTCACAATCTATTTATATTGTGGGTTTTGGGTTTCCTACTATAGGTGATCCTATGCTTGGAGACCCAAGTACACTATTCTGTTCCTACAAACCCTTCTCTCATAAAGTTGCTCCCCTTTCTCTCTTGATTTGGTAGCTCTTTTCTCTCAATTTTCTTTCCAGAGTTACCAACCCCCACCTCTCAATCCATTCTCCTATTTATAACTTGAGATGAGTGGAGGTGTTATGATTACTCCCCCTTACTAGTGCAAATGAGGGTCCAATTCCATCACTTCTAAGTGGATGCTTCGTTGAGAAAGGTGGTAGTGGCATTGGAACTAATTCCCACCTCCAAAAACTTGTTCGGCAGCGATACTCTCCAAGGAAATATTCTCTGCACCCCCAAGCAACCGCACTCCCTGCTAGGACGAATTCCTCATGGTTTTTGGGCTTAGGTTGGTCTTCTGAGCGTGCCAAAGCCGAGGTTATGAATCCAACAGGGACGAGGCCACGTACTGCGCCACCGAGCCAATGCCTTAAGCCCAATGGGCCTGGGGCCTTGCTAGTACAATGGGACCTTGTATCCCCAGGCGATATCACTCCTGGGACGGGCTCGTTTTTGCTGTTCAAAACATAGTGGCCCCAATATGGTTTTGGGGCTCAGACCGGGCTTTGAGGTGCATTTGGACCGAGGCCATTGATCCAATGAGGGTTGGGTTAGGCGTTGTATTTCAAGGCTAGGGTCCATGGCCCAACGAGCCTAGGGCCTTGTCCTGTACGTTACCACGAGGCTGGGGTCCAAGGCCCAATAAGCCCAGGGCCTTGCCCCGTACAGATGTTATTTAACATTTTATCCATACACTCATTTTTTTGTGCATTATTTTAAACTACAAAAGCTTAAATTTAAACAATTAATTGATGACATGACTATCAATCTTTGATCACCTTAAAATTTTGAAAGTATGGAGAATATATGAATATAATGTAATCTAACGATGGATTTGTCAAAATTCGCATCCAATTAAAAAATATTTAGTAGTATGACATTATTTAAAATTAGCTTGTAACCTCATGCATATGCATGGATATACTTAAAAGAAACACAATAAGATGTATAATATAATTCTTTTATATACATATATAAACACATTAAGATGCATAGTATAATTATTTTATATATATATATATATATATATATATATATATAATTTAAATACTATTGATATATAGTTATTCTTATATTTTGTTAACTATTTAAAAAAAATCCTGTAAGAATATTATTAGGTTAAAATGTAAATTGTCCATATTTTTAAATTTTTTTATTAATTCTTAATTTTTGATATTATGAAGCCCTTTTTTATTTTAAATTCATTAATTTAAAATTTTTTGATTTTTGTACTTAATAACTAACTTGGATGAATATTTATGATGTGATCTCACATTTGGCTCCAAAATTAAAAAATAAAACTCTTTAAAAATAAATACTTTAGAACACATGGGACAAAATTGGATTTCAATTGTAGAATCTAATTGGATTTTCTCTAAATTTTATCTATTAATATATATATAAATTATATCAGGTATAACTTGAACTCAATCCTATATATAGAGATTTTGTTTCCTTGTATATGTAAACTTTTTTTGATCCACAATTTGATTCATTGGGTTGCTTTTTATAACTAGAATGGGTTTCTTAGTTCTTACCATGCACCTCCTCCTTTCTACTTTGAATTCTTGTACCCAAGTTAGGAATATATAAACATTATGCATATAAAAAATTATTAAAGGAAATTAAAGAATTGTGAAATTTTTTTTTTTTGAAGAGAAATTAGCGTGCAGACTTATTCGTAAAAGATTTATTTCTTTTTTTTTTTTAAATAAAGATTTTAGTTGATATCATCCCACAAAGTTATTAGATATTGAACTAAACTAAAACTAATCCAATAATTTAAAAGACCGAATTATTATTTGTTTTTTGTTTTTTTTCTTTTTGAAAAAAATTAGTGTTAGATACCACTTATAAATAAAAGAGTGTTAGCTATATAATATAATATTACAGGAACATTAAAAAAATTGTGAATAAAATTATGAAAATAGTTAGTGTATGTATATAGATTTTTATTTTTATTTTTTATAATTGGGTAATTACAACTTTTCGTCATTCTTCACCAAATTATTATTATTATTATTTTCTTTTACAAAATAGTGTCAGATACCACTTATACGAGTGTCAAACTGTCAATGACACTTTAGGAATAGGAAAAATAAAATTTTGTCCTCCCGGTGAAGTCTGACGCAGCCCTTTGTTTTTTCAGATTAAAAAAAAAAAAAAAAAAACCAGAAAAGATTGTCTGTCTGTGTGTCGTTTACATCTTTAATGGTCTGACGT
Organism: Quercus glauca; assembly: GCA_023736055.1. Taxonomy (NCBI): domain Eukaryota; kingdom Viridiplantae; phylum Streptophyta; class Magnoliopsida; order Fagales; family Fagaceae; genus Quercus; species Quercus glauca. The sequence continues at coordinate 29,724,396 of CM043326.1, forward strand.
CTGCTATATAGTGCGATATATGGTCACATTTTCACTTTGTTCTTATAAATAAAACAAATTGGGTAAAGAATCTCTCAAAAAGTAAAGAGATTCTTTTTGGCGGGTGTGAAAGATGAGATTGAAATGATAAACCAAAGTAAAAAGAAACTGAAAAATGTGTAAAATAAAAAGAGAGTAAGAAACAAAACTTGTACCGAATAATTACTCGATTAATATTTTGATCTAATAATAAAAAATTATTATTAAGAGCGAACAGTATAAACTAAAATTTTTTTTAAAATATAATAATAATTAAATAATATTGAAGACTGAAGTGCTGGTACAGACTGGAACTGATTTAATTACTAGTATTTTTTTGTCATCTTTATTGTCCTTATACCGATCTTATTGGACTTGTACCTAATTCCTTGAAGCATATCAGCGGTGGGTCTGTAAAATGGGTGATTCCACCTTGACCAAACTCAAGATTCGAATATTTGGGCCATCACCTCTCCAAGCTCAACAAAGAGTAATTTTAAAAGTATTAATATACTACAAATTAATATACTACATACCTGATGATGTAGGGTAGCTCGAGGAGGGTCGAACAGTAAGATAAGCTTGTGAGGCAAAGGGACGAGGACAAGGGTAAGTAATGACGAACAAAGGTTGTCTCCCGATGATCCAAACTTCCTTGGGAAGCATTGTGGGGGATTGGACCCCGGTTGCCTAGAGAATACCGCGCAAGAGAGTACCATGCTTCTAAGGATAAGTTTCAAATAAAAGAGTCCACAGTAAACTGGGAAATATCTGAGATGAAAGTTGCTACCTCCACATTAAATGTTCTGCACCTAACCAACTGGCCGCATTTATGTGAAAATAATGCCTGAACAATGATATTGAGCCTTACAACTACACACAAAGGTTTTAGGAGGGTTTTGATGGGACAAGCATCTAGAAGATCACTTATACAATCAACAGGTGGAAGACTAAGATTGAAAAGGAATAGGACTATATAAAGAAAAGACCCCTGTGAGAAATGGGGTATGGAATCACTGGAAAAACAAACAAAACTGAGAGAGAACATCTTGTGCTTAGATAAACTTGAGTGAATACAAGAACATTTCGTCCTCGAACTTGACTGAGGAGTGTCATTCCCTTCAATTGTGTTTTCTTATCTTCTTGATGCGAATCCAATCTATTGTGGTCCATACATGATTTGCTAAGTCTTACCTGTAAAATCCACTCTCTAACAAATATTTTGGTTTGGGCTCGTTGGGCCATCATTCATTTCTAGTGGGTTGAGGGTCAAAATCTAGTCCCTACACTAACTTTTTCATATTACAGTTTTTTTCTTAATGGAATATTTCAATCCTAATATTTATGAAAATGTTGGGGTTCAAGTCAAGGGCCATACACCCCCCCCCCCCCCCCCCCCATTTGACTAATATATCATTTTTGTTTCTTAAAATTACTCTTATTAGTTATTTTTAATCTTACATGGCATGTCCGCGCACACACTGCCAAAGCTAAGGCATGATTTGTGTGGTTGAGAGATATGTAGGTGATATTGGATGGCGTCACTCAGATTTGTATCGAATCACAAGTATGGAGGTAAATTATTTTCTTTTGAAATATATTTTTTACAGTTTATATATATATATATATATATATATATATATATATATATATATTGTGATGTATTTTAATTACAGCTATAGACAAAAATTCTACATGATCTTACAAAAATTTGAGACTAAAACATTGTTATTGATGTTGTATAGGTGGTAAGTTGCGGTGAGGGTAACAACTAACGACATATTCACATGTAAAATTTTTGACATAATTTTGATTTTACATCAATTATATAAATATGTAATGCCAATAATAAAGAAAAAAATAGTGATTTTTTTTTTTTTATATTATCAGATTTATGATGTAGAATTGGTTAAAAACAAAGTTATTTGGATGAAAAATATATGAGCCATTGGATGATAATCATGTATTGGGATATTGGTGTGGCACTATAGCTATTCTTTGTTGTACTCCAATTTTATATTTTGCCATGTTGAGCTCTCTTATTCATGGCAATGATGGCATGACTTTGTCTAGTTATTCTTAAAAAAATTTCTCTTATAAATAAAAAGGATTTCAGTTGATATTATATCACAAAGTTATTAGATATTGAACTACACTAAAATTAATCCAATAATTTAAAGACCAATTTATTAAATTTTTTTTTTTTTTTTTAAATAGTGGTAGATACCACTTTAGCAATATAATATTAGAGGAACATAACAAAAGTTGTGAATAAATTTATGAAAAAAAGATAGTTGTGGGGCCCAAATATTTGGCAACCCCGGCCCGTTCCATATCGGGCCCAAGGCCCATGCCGAGGATAAGGCAGTATCCGAGGATGAGTGGGGAAGACCTAAACCGCCAAGGAGAATCGCCGAGGACGACAATGTCCTCGGCCGACCGACATTGAAGAGAGGAAGCTGTCATCCACACATTAAATATGCGCTGCTGACACTCTGATCACATTAATGAAGAATTGACCATTGAACAGCAATGCCTTGGTTATTTCAACTAACAGAAAGCCTGTGAAGGCGGCTGATGGGACAAGCCCTTAGACACAGGTTCAGATGACCGACAAGTGGACGGTAGAGATCAACTGAACAAGGCTATATAATAGAATGAATCTCCAAGGGTTGGGGGGATTCGGAGGGTTTTTGGGGTGTCCAAGGACAACCCCTATATTCACTAGAAGTCAGGGAAGGGCTTCTCGGACTGAGCCGAGGACGAACTTTCCCTTAGAACACTTAGCCAAATTTCCCTCGATGATCCTGTAAACCCGCACCAACTGTTGTATCTTTCGTTAATACTTAGTCCTTCTATCCACTCTCTACAAATTTATTGTATGGGGTTACCTAGGCTTGGGTCCACTCATCCCCAAGAGGGAAGTGCCCGAATCGGGTCCCTACAATTGGCGCCGTCTGTGGGGAGGACTTAAGCATTAATGAGTGCAACGGTTGGTGCGGAAGGATCAATAACAACACTTCCTTCAAGTTCACAAAAAAAAAAAAAAAAAAAAATACAAACAATGGCAACACGCTCATTCAGAAGGCAATCATCACAAAGAAGTGAAAAGATGTAAGAAGTAAAAGAAACGAAATGTGGCTACTTTTTTATTAAGTAAAGAAAAGTTACATTGTATAACAAATGCTTAGGCAGGCTTGTTCTAAAGTTAACTACAAAGGTAAATGCCTAGGCAGGCTTATGCTGAAGCTAAAAGGAAAGAAAAGAAAAGAGAGGCCTAGGCTGGCTTGTTTTAAAGCTAAGCCAAGCATGGAGGGAGAGGTGGAGACAGGCTTATGTTAAGACCATCCACAACTCCCCAACCAACACTTGCGGTGCTTTGAAAGATAAGGAAGAAGAAGGCGCGGCGCCTGACAGTCCCATCTCAAGGTTTCTCTTGGTTTCCATCCTAGTCCCACAACGACCGAGAGCCGGCAAATCACTACCAGCTTGGAGGGCCGGTAGATCCGCACGCAGAGGAGGGACGTTATGTTCCTTTCGGATCTCCCTCCAAACTGCGAGGGGAGTCCTCTCTCTGGCTAGGTTGAGAAGAAGGAGGATCTTCGGCCTCCGCTTATTTTGCCTCCGTTGTGTTGTCCAGGATCGGGGTGGCATCCTCGGCTCTTGAAGGGGGCTCGAATTTTTTAACCCAGCCCTTTTCCAGGGCCACTCCATCCCCTCAGTCACCAATCACTGTTTTGGCGAGTGTTTGTGAATACCCCTATTGAACCCAAGTGTTTGAGAAATTTGAAGAAAAAACTACCCCAAAATGCCTTATATAGAAGGCAGGAGCTGGTGAAAGCCAGCCCGCACAGAATCCTAAGAAAGAATTACCAGAGGCATTAACTCCGCCCAATTTTCAAAGAGCTCACTAACCGCTGGATCCTCGTAAATCTGCAAGGATATTAATGAGAAGGCGCTTCGCGCACCGAAGCGTCAAGCGCGTTACTCGAATAGCCCAAAAGACGACTCGTAATTGGCGGTGGAGCGCTGGATAAAGGAGCTAGACCGAAGAAGGCACTCCCCAACGCTGAGGATGAGCTCCCTCGCTCCAACTAACTATTTCAAGAACTAAGTGCTAGACAGAACCAAGGTCTTGCATGGTCCTCGGACTCAAACCTATGGGGAAACTAGTTACTTCAAAAGAACTAAGTGCTAGACAGAACCAAGGTCTTGCATAGTTCTTGGACTCAAACCTATAATGAAACTAGTTACTTCAGAAGACAAGTGTTAGACAGAACCAAGGTCTTGCACGGTCCTCGGACTCAAGCTTATGTGGAAACTAACTACTCAAGAAGAACTAAGTGCTAGACAGAACCAAGGTCTTGCATGGTCCTCGGACTCAAACCTATGAGGAAACTAGTTACTTCAGAAGATAAGTGTTAGACAAAACCAAGGCCTTGCATGGTCCTCGGACTTAAGCCTATGGGGAAACTAACTACTCAAGAAGAACTAAGTGCTAGACAGAACCAAGGTCTTGCATGGTCCTCGGACTCAAACCGATGGAGAAACTAGTTACTTCAGAGGAACTAAGTGCTAGACAGAACCAAGGTCTCGCATAGTCCTCGGACTCAAACTTATGGGGAAACTAGTTACTTTAGAAGACAAGTGCTAGATAGAACCAAGGTCTTGCATAGTCCTCGGACTCAAACCTATAGGGAAACTAGTTACTTCAGAAGAACTAAGTGCTAGATAGAACCAAGGTCTTGCATGGTCCTCGGACTCAAACCTATGGGGAAACTAGTTGCTTCAGAAGACAAGTGTTAGACAGAACCAAGGCCTTGCATGGTCCTCGGACTCAAGCTTATGGGGAAACTAACTATTCAAGAAGAATTAAGTGCTAGACAGAACCAAGGTCTTGCATGGTCCTCGAATTCAAATCTATGGGGAAACTAGTTACTTCAGAAGAACTAAGTGCTAGACAGAACCAAGGTCTTGTATAGTCCTCGGACTCAAACTTATGGGGAAACTAGTTACTTCAGAAGAACTAAGTGCTAGACAGAACCAAGGTCTTGCATGGTCCTCAGACTCAAACCTATGGGGAAACTAGTTACTTTAGAAGAACTAAGTGTTAGACAGAACCAAGGTCTTGCATAGTCCTCAGACTCAAAATTATGGAGAAACTAGTTACTTCAGAAGACAAGTGCTAAACAGAACCAAGGTCTTGCATAGTCTTCGGATTCAAACCTATGGGGAAACTAGTTACTTCAGAAGAATTAAGTGCTAGACAGAACCAAGGTCTTGCATAGTCCTTGGACTCAAATCTATGAGGAAACTAGTTACTTTAGAAGAACTAAGTGCTAGACAGAACCAAAGTCTTGTATGGTCCTCGGACTTAAACCTATGGGGAAACTAGTTACTTCAGAAGAACTAAGTGCTAGACAGAACCAAGGTCTTGCATAGTCCTCGGACTTAAACCTATGGGGAAACTAGTTACTTCAGAAGACAAGCGTTAGACAGAACCAAGGCCTTGCATGGTCCTCGGACTCAAGCTTATGGGGAAACTAACTACTCAAAAAGAACTAAGTGCTAGACAAAATCAAGATCTTGTATAGTCCTCGGATTCAAACCTATGGGGAAACTAGTTACTTCAGAAGAACTAAGTGCTAGACAAAACCAAGGTCTTGCATAGTCCTCGAACTCAAACCTATGGGGAAACTAGTTACTTCAGAAGAACTAAGTACTAGACAGAACCATGGTCATGCATGGTCCTCGGACTCAATCCTATGGGGAAAGTAGTTACTTCAGAAGAACTAAGTGCTAGACAGAACTAAGGTCTTGCATAGTCCTCGGACTCAAACTTATGGGGAAACTAGTTACTTCAGAAGACAAGTGTTAGACAGAACCAAGGTCTTGCATAGTCCTCGGACTCAAACCTATGGAGAAACTAGTTACTTTAGAAGAACTAAGTGCTAGACAGAACCAAGGTCTTGCATGGTTCTCGGACTCAAACTTATGGGGAAACTAGTTACTTTAGAAGAACTAAGTGCTAGACAGAACTAAGGTCTTGCATAGTTCTCGGACTCAAACCTTTGGGGAAACTAGTTACTTCAGAAGACAAGTGTTAGACAGAACCAAGACCTTGCATGGTCCTCGGACTCAAGCCTATGGGGAAACTAACTACTCAAGAAGAACTAAATGCTAGACAGAACCAAGGTCTTGTATAGTCTTCGGACTTAAACCTATGGGGAAACTAGTTACTTCAGAAGAACTAAGTGCTAGACAGAACCAAGGTCTTGCATAGTCCTCGGATTCAAACCTATGGGGAAACTAGTTACTTCAGAAGACAAGTGTTAGACAGAATCAAGGCCTTGCATAGTCCTCGGACTCAAGCCTATGGGGAAACTAACTACTCAAGAAGAACTAAGTGCTAGGCAGAACCAAGGTCTTGCATAGTCCTCGGACTCAAACCTATGGGGAAACTAGTTACTTCAGAAGAACTAAGTGCTAGACAGAACCAAGGTCTTCCGTGGTCCTCGGACTTAAACCTATGGGGAAACTAGTTACTTCAGAAGAACTAAGTGCTAGACAAAACCAAGGTCTTGCATAGTCCTCGGACTCAAACCTATGAGGAAACTAATTACTTCAGAGGACAAGTGTTAGACAGAACCAAGGCCTTGCATGGTCCTCGGACTCAAGCCTATGGGAAAACTTACTACTCAAGAAGAACTAAGTGCTAGACAGAACCAAGGTCTCGCATAGTCCTCGGACTCAAACCTATGGGGAAACTAGTTATTTCAGGAAACAAGTGTTAGACAGAACCAAGGCTTTGCATGGTCCTCGGACTCAAGCCTATGGGGAAACTAACTACTCAAGAAGAACTAAGTGCTAGACCGAACCAAGGCCTTGCATAGTCCTCAAACTCAAACCTTTGGGGAAACTAGTTACTTTAGAAGACAAGTGTTAGACAGAACCAAGGCCTTGCATGGTCCTCGGACTCAAGCCTATAGGGAAACTAACTGCTTAAGAAGAACTAAGTGCTAGACAGAACCAAGGCCTTGCATGGTCCTCGGACTAAGGCCAATGGAGAAACCATTCCTTCACGAAGAACTAAGTGTCAGGCTGAACCAAGGTCTTGCATGGTCCTTGGCGTCAAACCTGCGGGGAAACTAGTTGCTTCAAGGGAATCCATGTACTAGACAGAACCAAGGTCTTGCATAGTCCAATGACTCAAACCTATTGGGAAACTAGTCACTTTAGGAGGATCTAAGCACTAGACAGAACCAGGGTCCTGTACAGTCTACGGACCCAAACCTACGGCGAAGCCGACCACTTGGGTTTTAATAATGAGCACTGCAGAGGACAGTGACCTTTCCTATGATGGTATCTCAAGACCAAGCCATGAGCATCACTTAAAGCATCGATGCGATCGGCTGAAGCGCACTTGAAGCCAGGATTGTACAAGTAAAAAAAAAAAATTGATGATAATACAAACATGACGAATAAGAGAAGATAAAATATGCACTTCACTGAGTCTTTAAAGAGTTACATGAGGTAAAAGTGCCATTACAATGTTTAAAAAGGAAAAAAGAAAAGAAAGAAAGAGACAAAACAAACAAGGCGAAGGCGCAATGGAGGATCATTCCTTCAGCTCCGTCTCAACTCCTCCTTCAGGAGGCTGGGCAGAGGAGGTCTCGGGGTCCTGATAACCCTCGCTTGGGATCACAGCCTGGAGAGGGTCAGTTGGGTGAGATATCTCCCCAACATGAGGGGCTTGGACATCAACTAAGGGGTCCGCAGCTTTCCAAGGTGCATCCACAGTGGGACCCTTACTTGTCTTCACGGCCTCAGAAGGATCAGCTTCCTTTGCGGGCTCGTCCGAAGTAGTAGCAGCCTGGGCATCCTCACCAGGAACAGCCCCAACTCCCTCAACAGCCGCCTCGATCTCAAAGCTTGAAAAGGCAGCCTCGCGGATGGCAAGGGGATAATATACATTCTCTACCTTCCACAGGTCGGACGAGGCCTCAACCCCAGCTTGTTTAAGGGCCTTACTCCAAACCTGGGAGCAGTAAAGTCTGCATACCCCAGGTACTTGGGCTCTAAAGTTGTCTTCTGTCTTAGCTACCCCTGACTCATAGGCCTCCTGCGCAGCCTTGCCTTTGGAGGCCTCAGCCTCAGCCCTGGCAGACTCAACCTCTTCCTTGGCCTTCAAAGCCTCGTCCCTGCCAGACTCCATAGCACCTCTAGCCCCCTCTGCCTCAAGCACCCTCTTTTCCAGTGTCGCGACCTCCTCTTTGGTGACCCTCTGCTGATCCTCTGCCTTGAGCAGGTACTCCGTTTGATCTATGACCAACTTTTCAGCGGAATTAAGGGCCGACTCGGCGATGTCTCGAGCCCTCTTCATATCCTCCAACTCCCCCGTCGCCTTTGAAATATCAGTCTTAGAGGCGTTGAGGGTCCGCACAGTGTCTAGCAACTTGTTACGCTCCGAGCCCGCGGCTTTGCTTTGGCTACTGGCTATATCCTCCAACTTAAAGGTAGCCTAGATAGCCTGCCAATTGAAGCCATCGTGCAACAGATAAGGAGCCAAGAAACAGGAAGTCAAGAGAATCACAAGCGATCAGGAAACTTACCATGCCCAAGTATTGTTTGAGGCTGAGGAAGACCTTCTTGCTCCTCAGAGCCTCCAACTGGGCCATGTCCGCAGGGAGTAGCAAGGACCTCCCCAAGGCATTAGCCACAAGCACACCTTCGCCCCCTTGAGGGTCCCTGAGGGAGGCGTCATCCGTCAAGGGCTTCCCATGAAGCATAGGGGCAGGAAGTTAAGCCTGGGCCCCAGGCTGGATGGCGGCCTGCTTTTCCTGACCTCGGCACCCTATCCTCAGCTGTTTCGATGGCTGCCGAGCGTCGTCATCACCTCGGGAAGGATCAAACTCTTCGCCCTCCCTAGGTCTCTTGCCTTTGTTCTTCTTCTGCAGGGGACTGGTGGGCTTGGACCCAGATGCTGAACTCTGTTGGGGTGGGGGAAGAGGAAACTTGGGAGGAGACTTCCCCGGCGCGTCCTTCCCCGGCTGCCTCTCAATCAGGGCCAGCAAGGTCGCCTGAGGTCGCTTTTTGAAACTCATCTTCAACCGGGGAGAGGCTTCTTCGGATAAAAAGTCCGCTTCAGTTAAGCTGGGATCACCTAAATCGCTAGAAGGGTCCTCAGGCGAATGGAATTGGTCGAACACATCAAACTTGCCCTCGGAGGGACCTGAGTCAGCAACTTTCTCTTCTCCTGGCTCTCCCCCTTCAGCCTTGGCAGCTTGAGCTGATGAAGAAGTACCCACCAACGGTACGCCCTCGGGAATGGGAGACCCTTCGGGGATCAGAAATTCGCGCTTGACTACGGTGATGTTATGCAGCCGAGGATCTTTAGCTCGGATCACGTACTTCGGAGCCGAGAACGATTTTTGGATCGGATCGTATCCTAGGATCACGTGAGTGGCTCTAACTTGGTTGTCGGCTTTATTCACAAAGATCTCCGACCTCAGTACGGTCTGTAAATCCTCCTTGTTGACTAAGCCAAAGTGATGCTCAAAAGTGCGCAGATCTGCATAAAAGAAAGCAAGTTCCTGTCAAAAACCAAGCAAAGCAGAGTGCGAAAACACAAGAACTTAAACCCTCTCCTAGTCTGAATGCCCCACCTGGCATACCCTCCACTGTTGGACAATGAAGGGCCTCGTGCCACTCTCCGAACACAATGAGGAAGTCTTTATTCAAACCCTTGCTGGACTCAGGGAGGCACTGAATGAGCCGGATCCTATCGTCCCTCGTCTTCATGTAAAAAGACTTCCCCTTCAAGCGCTGGAGGTTGTAGCATCAGTTTACATCATGGTGGGTTAACCCCAGCCCCATTTTCTCATTCAGGGCATCCACACAGCCTAAGATCCTAAATACATTGATGGCACACTGAGTGGGAGATAAGCCGAAGTGCCTAAGATAATTCCTGATCACTGGCCCCATGGGAATCCTCATACCACCCTCCAGAAAGGCGATTATAGGAATCGCCACCTCACCCTCTTTTCTCCTCGTACTCCACTCCCCTTCTCCACAGTACCTCAAACCCACTGTATCGGGGATCTTATGGTTAGCAACGAATTTGTTCATCGCCTCCTCAGACTCAACTAACTTCTTAAACCTACCAATCCTAAAGAACTAACAAGCGGCTCAGGGAAAATGAAGGAGAGAGGAAAAAAAAAAAGAGGACAAGGAACTCAGGCGGAAAAGTATGAACCAGAGAGAGAAGAAAACTTACAGAAATGAGGAAAAGCTCATCGGGCAAGCTTTTTGTGCTAAAGGAAGTCGCAAGTACAATTGGAGATGTGACCGAATTCGAAGTATGTGCGCAAGGTCTCTTGAATGCAAAAGTGAAGGGGCAAATCAGTTCGATTGAGTATTTATACCCCCAATTAAAGCATGGGCTTTCCCGCCCATTAAGTCAGAAGAATCCCTACCATTCATTCATCATCACACCGTTGAACGTGGGGGACACAGAGCTGCCGAAATCTAATGAAGGTGTGCTCCAAGTACCGAAACGCCAGGAACGTCCCCTGGGCAGTTGAAAGGATTTTGACGTTGACAGGAAGACAAGATCCGTCAGGCCAGGGCAAGGACCCGAGGACATCAAAATCCTCCTCCTCGCCCGAGGAGCTAGGCAGCAGAATTTTGAGGGGCTATTGTGGGGCCTAAAGATTTGGCAACCCCGGCCCATTCCATATCAAGCCCAAGGCCCATGCCGAGGATAAGGAAGTATCTGAGGATGAGCGGGGAAGGCCCAAACTGCCAAGGAGAATTGCCGAGGACGACAATTTCCTCGGCCGGCCGACATTGAAGAGAGGAAGCTGTCATCCACACATTAAATATGCGCTGCTGACACTCTGATCACATTAATGAAGAATTGACCATTGAACAGCGATGCCTTGGTTACTTCAACTAATAGAAAGCCTGTAAAGGCGGCTGATGGGACAAGCCCTCAGACACAGGTTCAGATGACCGACAAGTGGACGACAGAGATCAATTGAACAAGACTATATAATAGAATGAATCCCTAAGGGTTGGGGGGATTCGGAGGGTTTTTAGGGTGTCCAAGGACAACCCCTATATTTACTAGAAGTCAGGGAATGGCTCCTCGGACTGAGCTGAGGACGGACTGAGCTGAGGACGAACTTTCCCTTAGAACACTTAGCCAAATTTCCCTCGATGATCCTGTAAACCCGCACCAACTGTTGTATCTTTAGCTAATGCCTAGTCCTTCTATCCACTCTCTACAAATTTATTGTATGGGGTTACCTGGACTTGGGTCCACTCATCCCCAAGAGGGAAGTGCTCGAACCGGGACCCTACAATAGTGTATGTACATTTTTATTTTTATTTTATATTTTGGTAATTACAACTTTTCTTCTGTACCAAATTATTAATTTTTTCTTTAAAAAAATAGTGTTAGGTATCACTTATATTAGAGCATCAGTAACTCTTTTTGAGATTGAGATTCGGTGTAATTGTTATATGTAAATGTAAGGATGTAATTTGAGTTCCTAACCCAAGAGATGGATGGGTTACGGCCCAAAAAGCTCAATACAATGAACTTGTAGAGAGTGGGTTGAAAAACTGGGCTTTAATGAGTTAGACAACAAGTAAAGTGGATCTAGATGACAATAAAATGAAGATAGACTGGTTCAATCTAAAGAAAATCGTCATCGGCACAATCCGAGGAGATCAGTTCTTATATATTCATTCTCAAGTTTGATTACAGGTTCAACTTTTGATTGTTACAGTGTTTTTCTCTTAATTCTCTGATCCCTTCCCCTTAGGGTTTTCTTTTTATTTTATACTATTCTCCTCCTTCATCTCTACCCTCCACGTGTAGATTAGATTGCTGGTATTGATTCTTGTCCCATTAGCACATTCTTGAAGTCTTTGGGAAGTAGTTGTAAGACTGAAAGTTACTGTTCATGTATCACTTCCTCATTAATGCGACCAGAAAGTTAGCTGTAAAGCATTTAATGTGATGGTAATAGCTTTCCCTTTAGATATTTCATAGCCTCCTTTTGTCTTGTTCCTTCTTGATACTTACCCTTATCAGTGGAATTGTCCGGAACGTTGCTCTTGATGTTAGACCGCACCTTCTAACCTCGGCTTTACTTAATCGAGGAAGCATTCCTCCTCGGATCACTTCCCTGGAACATCACACCCAAATCCATTCCTTTATTTATTAATACTGACCTCTATCACATGTTTATCCATCCTCGGACTTATGGGGTGTCTTTGGACTAGGCCCTCAGCCTAATATATTTTACTGGGCCTAACATCCCTACAACAAATATGTAATTGCACTATGCAATATGTAATATTTAACTCTCCTCCCTCTCTTACAATATTTTTTTACTAATCCTACTTTTTTTTTACTTTTTTTTTTTTAATTTTTTTATTCAATTGCGAGAGTTAAAAGTTATTCTTTGCAACTTTAAAGGGGTGTTTAGTTTGTATTTTCAAACAATAATTTTTAATTTTTAAACAATATTATATGTATTTTATATACTTTTTTACTTATACATATTTTTACAAATATTTTCAAACAACAATTTTCAATTTTTAAAACGCATATACCAAATAGAGGGACCTTATCTCAGTTCATCTTTATGAATAAGAAAATAAAATTTTGCCTCTATCTCTATAAATGGTCTGACGTCTGCTATACATGCTAATACGATGGCCACATTTGATTTTGTTCTTAAATAAAACAAATTGAGTACAAACCCAAACACCCACACGCACCCTCGTTAGAGACTCTTTGAGCTCGTCCTTCACGCCCTCACTTACATAGTCAGTCTGATCAATCTGGACTCTGGAGACCCTTCATTTCACGAATTCACAGAGAGAGAGAGAGAGCGATAGATAGATAGTCCATGGAAGCTAGAAACCTCCTCCGCTTTCTGGTTCTTTTTCTCAGTATCGCTCTTGTCCTTATCTTCACCTGGGTTCACCTACCCTCTACACCACCCAACCCGACTGAGCTTCTCGACTGCACCACCAACTCACCATGGTGCACCTCCAAGAACCGCTTCCAACCCAAACAACCCAACCTCCTCAAAAAGTCACCGAAACCCACGCGCCGCCACAACCACGCCTCTGACAAACCTCACCACCCTCTCGACCCCCTGACCATCCAAGAAATCAACGAACTCCGCTCCATCCTCACCTCCCACGCGCTCTTCAAGTCGTCAAGCTACGCGCTCCACTCCATCGAACTCGAAGAGCCCGAGAAACCCCTTGTCCTGAAGTGGAAAAAAGGCGACCCCTTGTTACCCAGAAAGGCCGCCGTGGTCGCACGTGTGGACGGCAAGTCACACGTGTTAACTGTCCACCTCGGCACCCGCGAAGTCACCGTACACGAAACCAGCTCTCACTCCGGTTACCCCACGATGACTATCGAGGACATGACCACTGCCATTCTGGCACCACTCGCTAACGCGGACTTCAACCGCACGATCATCCAGCGTGGGTTGATCTAACGGACCTCGCTTGTTTGCCGATTTCGACCGGTTGGTACGGCGAGTCCGAGGAAACCAGGAGGTTGATTAAGGTACAGTGCTATTCCATGAAGGGCACTGCAAACTTTTACATGAGACCAATCGAAGGGTTGACTGTGCTCGTTGACTTAGACACGAAACAAGTGGTGGAGATTTCAGACAAAGGCAAGAACATACCGATCCCAAAATCGGCAAACACAGATTACCGTTACTCAGCTCAGGAGCTCCATCAAGTAATAAACTTATTCAACCCGATATCCATTGAGCACCCAAGGGTCCGAGTTTTACCATCGAAGATGAGCACTTGGTGAAATGGGCAAACTGGGAATTTCACCTGAAACCCGATGCAAGAGCGGGTGTGATAGTTTCTCGGGCCAAGGTCCGAGACCCGGATACAGGGGAGCTCAGAAATGTGATGTACAAAGGTTTTACATCTGAGTTGTTTGTGCCTTATATGGACCCCACCGATGCATGGTACTTTAAAACGTATATGGATGCTGGCGAATACGGGTTCGGGTTACAAGCCATGGCACTTGACCCGCTTAATGATTGTCCGCGGAACGCATATTATATGGACGGTGTGTTTGTGGCAGCTGATGGAACACCGTACGTCCGATCAAAACATGATTTGTGTGTTCGAGAAATATGCGGGTGATATTGGATGGCGTCACTCAGAGAGTCCCATCACTGGCATGGAGGTAAGGATTTTTTAACATACTCACATGCTTGTAAAATTATGGACATAATTTGATTGAGCATCAATTATATAATATGTAATACCAGTAATTAAGAAAACAAATAGTGAAATTTTTTATAGGGTCATGCTAACGAGTGCTTTAGGGTATTTTTTAAGAATTTATTTTAAGAAAGTTTTGACATTACTTTTATGGGAAATGAAAAAGCTGTCAAAATATTAATTGCTTTTTTTTTTCTTTTCCCATAAAAACTTTATTTAAATGGATTCTTAAAGAGTACTTTAAGGTCACTCGTTAGCATTTCCCTTTTTTATATTATCAGATTTATTGATGGCAAATTGGTTAAAAACAAGTCTATTCGGATGAAAAATATATGAGCCATTGGATAATAATCATTTTTTGGTATATTGGTGTCACACTAATGGTCATCTTAAATTTGTTTTTTTTTGCTTAATTTCTTTTGGCAGATTAGAGAAGCAAGGCCGAAGGTGACGTTGGTGGTTAGAATGGCAGCATCGGTCGCTAACTACGATTATATTGTTGATTGGGAGTTCCAAACTGATGGGCTAATCAGAATTAAGGTTAGTGATTAATTATTAGTTTAAATAATCTTAGTGTAAAAGAATAGTATGAAAGTGCACCATGGAATGCTAGTCTATGGTCTATACTTTGGGTATGAATTATGATATGAAGGCTCTTAATCAAATTTAATTTAGCTTCTAATTGAAATTAATAAATTAACATTTTTTAATCGAAAATGGAAGAAAGAATATACTTATATAACGACAAAAGTTGGTAGCAAAAAAGAATATTACATCTGGAATGATTCGAATCTTTCTTGAATCAATTGTTTGCATCGACTTCCTTTATGTGTATACACAGCTAATTTACTATTATCTTGGATTTTTGTGATACTTTCCATGAATTTTTTTCCTTTTCTTTTATTTTGTTTTTTTCAACAGATAAAAATCCTAATCATATCTTCCTGTTTTATTAGCAAGTGGATGGTTTTGAGGTTGTAAATTTTCCACTTTTTCTGTCACCATATAGTTTGTGAGCTCAGAGCTTATCACAATTACTGTTCACAGGTTGGACTTAGCGGTATTTTGATGGTGAAAGGTACCACCTACGACAACATAAACCAGATTTCCAACCAAGAAAATCTATCATGGTACCCTTTTGTCCGAAAATGTTATAGGCGTTATCCATGACCACTACATCACATTCTATCTAGATATGGATATCGATGGCTCAGATAATTCCTTTGTTAATGTAAACATTAAGAAGCAGCAGACCTCACCCGGTGAGTCACCTAGGAGGAGCTACTTGAAAGCCATAAGAAATGTGGCTAAGACAGAGAAGGATGCACAAATTAAGCTTAAACTCTATGACCCGTCCGAGTTCCACGTGATTAACCCGTCGAAGAAGACACGAGTCGGGAACCCAGTTGGATATAAGGTGGTTCCTGGTGGCACAGCTGCTAGTATGCTTGATCTTGATGACCCTCCCCAGAAGCGCGGTGCCTTTTCAAACAACCAAATATGGGTCACTCCCTATAACCAGAGTGAGCAATGGGCAGGCGGGTTGTTTGTTTACCAGAGCCAAGGTGAAGACACTCTTGCAACATGGTCCGAAAGGTATGTTTCTTTGAAAAAATTAAACTCCCAGAACTTAGTTTAGTTTGTAACAAGTATAGGTATTGAAATGAATCAAAGAGCGAAGAGGTCACGTGATGCCTTCTTCTTGTGGTGTAGTAAGTATTTCATACATTGGAAAAGTCATGCGATTGCATCATTGGGGGTGAAAAAAGTATCTCGTATATCGAATACACGTATATCGCTCTTGGATTCCACACGGTTTTGGAACCATAAAATGTAAAAAGAGAGGATAAACATATATCAATGCATGGAATAATTATTGGTTGTGTTGGTCTAGATTTCGGTTTGATGTTTTAACTTCACCTTTAAAAAAAAAGTCACCCGCCTTTTTTCATTGACTTCTTGCAGTATGATATGACATTCTTCGATTGCAATTCAATGGCAAATGTAGCGTGCTTTGAATTTCATATAACTTGAAAATGTTGATGCTATAGTACATTGTTTTTCTCAATTCAGCTTGACAATTCAATATTTCAATTAGCTAAAATATTCTTATTATTGGGTTGAATTTTGCAGGGATAGACCAATGAAAACAAGGACATTGTGCTATGGTACACGCTAGGCTTCCATCATATACCATGTCAGAGGATTTCCCTATAATGCCAACAGTTTCATCAAGCTTTGATCTAAAGCCCGTCAATTTCTTTGAGAGCAACCCTATTCTTCGGATCCCACCTAATCTTGAGAAGGACCTCCCTGTTTGCGAGCCAGCTGATTCAGTTTGAAGAAGTATTCCTACTTCTTCATTATAGGGTCTGCAAATATGAAGCAGCATATTTGTACCTTAATCCATATATATGTACATATTTTCAAAGTTTGACGAACAAATGGTAATTATGTCTAAAACGAGCAATATCAGTATCGTTAAAGGATATGTGAGTTTTTGAAAATTTCAGAAATAAATTACAAATGGCATAGAAGGGATGAGACATATGTGAAAAGTTACCAATGACAGAAAGTGTTCGTGAAATAGCATGATTAACACGTGATTGATAATATGACAATCTCCGCTTAAAAGTGATAAGAGTGAGAGCAATCAATACAATAGTTTTCAAATTTAAAGGAAGTTAGCATATGAATAGAGAAGATGATAACACAATGGGTTAGTGTTCTGGAGGATCAAAGATGATGCTCTAGGGGTGGAGCTAGGATTTTTTGTTTTGTTTTGGGGGGGTCAAATTTTGGTATTAATATATTAGTTTTGAGTCAAGATAAACCATTATACACGTGTAAAAGTACATATACAAATATAAACATTAATATTTTAATTTTTGATACTAGAGTAGGTCATAATTTATAAATATATTGTATATAAAATTACAACTTTCAAATACGTATATTCGCAAGATAATTTTTTAGGAGAACTTATCATCTTTTAAACTCCAATAAATATATAAAAAACTGTTTAGTTTGATATTAAACATGTACAAAAAACAAATTAGAGAAAATAAAAACTACCTTGTCTTTATAACTATTAGACTAATTGACAAATTCTATTAATTTTTACGAGCATTATTGGACTTACTCAAACATTGAGGGAAGGGGGGGCTTCTATTTTTGTAGCTAAATATTTAAAGTTTAATACTTATACATAATATAAAATAATTTTTAAAAATTTTGGGGGGCCATCCAACCCCCCCCCCCCCCCCCCCCCCCCCCCCCAAAAAAAAAGCCATGCTATAGCTCCATCTTTGATGCCCCACATGGTACAAGTAACTACAATTAACTATTGTTAATTATAGAATTCTCAAGTGTAAATAGTAGTTTACATTTCAAATAAAAGACACATTCTCAGATTGTTTACTCTTATTATCTTTAGTTTATGACATGCAACTGATGCAAGGAAGTACTTTCGTTTCCATTATTAATTGTGGCTATTGTAGTTACTTTTGTTTGCATTGTTACTTTAATATGTTTGAATGCATTGATGGTAGTGTTTCTGTTTAATTACTCCCTTGATATATAATCTCCCTAGCACAATAAGCATTATCTTAACGTTATTTCCTGATGGCATTTAGTTTTAGCATCGATACGGTTTGTTATACAGTTAGAGTATTGATAGATCACTTTTGTTTGTAGTTAAGGAACTCATTAATTAATTGCACCACATTTGTTACCCTTATCTAACATCGATGTATCGGTGTTTCCTTGCAAACACAACACCCAAAAGCCACGACAGAATACCCTTATACTTTTTTATTTTGAGAAACTAATACCCTTATACTTGACTTCTCTCTGTTCTTGCCAACTTTACCTCCTTAAGCTTTGATTGTAATGGGTCGGAGTCCTTTGAAAGCTTGGGTTGCTAGGTCAGGCCACCCAAGTTAGGCATATTCACCTTGCGAATTGGATATGATTTTGTGTTGTGGCTTGTTTGTGGTAAACTCTTGAAACCACCGAGTTCTTTGTTGGACTTGGACCCCTTTCTATTATGCCATGTTGAGCTCTCTAAGTGGCATGAATCTGTCTAGTTTTCCTAGGTTTTTTATTTTATTTTATTGGCTTGGGCCATTATGGGCTATCAGTAGGGTCATATAATGGCAAATTGAGGGTTATCCTTTTTGCGGAGCCCCTTCTATTTTTCCTTTTGCTGGTCTTATAGGCCGTTGTTTTAGTTTGGGCTTTGTCCCCGCATGGGCCCACATGATTTGGACTTTTCATGGGCTTAGGCTCGCTGTAGCTCGTGGAAATAATAGGGTCGGAACACAAATCATTATTCTAATTTTTATTTTTATAATTGATTTTAAATTCTATTCTATATTTAAACACTTCAATATAATCTTCTTTTGTGTCATATATTTTTCTAAATGGTAGAGTAGATAGTTCCATATACAAATCCAACTAGTCGCTCACCCGTACAATGCATAGAAACCTACCTATTTGTGTTGTAAACTAAAATAAAATAAAATTGATTAAGAAACTATACCATTACATGAATTTCTCTTGTTTGATTTTTAATTTATGTTACAATTTGATGAAGAAACCATTGCTTAAATGTGTAATGACTTAAAAAAAATTTGATGACATTGCAAAAAAGTAACTAAAAAATTCAGATATTAAAGAATATTTGAATTAAAGAATAATTCAAAAAATATTAAAAAATCAAAAGATTAATTGTTTAGAAATTATTAAAATAAAACAGAATGTATATAACTACACAATAGAGAAATATAAGTTACATTCAAAAAAAATTATCCATGGTTGGTTATAACTATTGAAATCTGTCAGAAAAATTTCAAATATTGCAAAAAAAATGAACCCAAAAAATATCGATGTCAAAAATTACAAAAGGAAAAAAATATTAAAGAAACAAAAGATTCAAAACCTACAAATTATATATATATATATATATATACATATATATAATATGTCTGTGTGTGTGATTACACAACAGAGAAATATAAGAGAAAGATATGTTACCCTCAAAAGAATAATTCATGGCTATAGTCATTGAAATTTGCCAAATAGTTTTAGATATTGCAAGAAAGTAACTCAAATATTCAAACTTTCGAAAAGCCAAAAATTATTAAAGACTCATAAGATTCACTTCCTATAAACTATTGAAACAAAACAAAATATATATGATTACACAATAGAAAAATATAAGAGAAAAATTGATTACCTTCAAAAGAATAAATTATCAAAATCTGCCAAACATGTTTAAATATTGCAAAAACTAAAGCAAAAATTTAGATGTTAAAACTTCCAAAATGCCATATATATATATATATAAAGAATTAGAAGATTTAAAGCCTAGAAGTTATTGAAACAATTCAAAAAAATATATGACTATTCAAAAGAGAAATATAAGCCAAAAAAATAAAAAAAAAAAGTACATGAACCCATAAATTAAGCAATTAGTTTTAATGGATCTAAACTTTAAACCATGAAAAAAAATCATAAACAATCATAAACGTAGGGTGTGGAGGTTTATGGTTGTATAAAAAGATGTACCAAGATCACTTTTTAAAAATTACATGAAAAACTATAAAACAGACTTTTTTTTTTTCACCCATTAGGTTGTGGTCCTAGCTACCCTGCAAAAACAAAAGGAAAAAGAAAAGAAAAGAAAAAAACCATGAAAAACCATAAAACAATAAGTTTTAATGGGTCTAAGCTTTAAACAATGAACAAAAAAAAGAATCTAATATAATCATGGATGCGGAGTTTGGTGGTTTTGTAGGGAATTCAACTCGATTCCCAACCTGTGAGAAACAAAAAAATAGAGAAAACACACGCCAAAGAAAAATAATCACACGCACAAGACAGTATTTACGTGATTCGGCAATTTGCCTGCGTCCACGGAGTTGCAGGGATTTTACTATTATCAGGGAAAAAATACAAAGTGCGGCTACAGTGTTTCTCTGTCTCTCTCTCTGAAACACAACAACAAGACTAAACAAACTCTAATTATAAAAGCGGCTTTTATATCCTGCTTACAGGGTTACAATAGGCTACAAAACGG
This sequence comes from Quercus glauca, assembly GCA_023736055.1. Taxonomy (NCBI): domain Eukaryota; kingdom Viridiplantae; phylum Streptophyta; class Magnoliopsida; order Fagales; family Fagaceae; genus Quercus; species Quercus glauca. The sequence goes on from CM043326.1 coordinate 29,744,782, forward strand.
GCCAAAAATAAACTAGGCTCCACAAAGCCCAACAAATCTCCCACTTGGAGACTAGTTCAATCACCAACATCAGCCGCTATCCTCCAAAAGCAATCCCTCATCCCTGCAACTCATCATCCTGTCCTCAAGCTAGAAGACCAATTGAAGCTGCACACAGCTTCAACTTCTCAATAGTGACACCCTTAGTCAACATGTCTGCTGGGTTCTTAGATCCACAGATCTTCTCAAGTATTATCAATTTATCTTCAACAAGGTACCGGATAAAGTGGTATTTTGTCTGTATGTGTTTCGACTTTGAATGAAAAGTCGAATTTTTGGCAAGAAAAATTGCACTCTGACTGTCACTGTGTAGAATGCCCATCTCCTGCTTTTTACTCAATTCATCTAAGAAACCATGTAGCCAAATCATCTCATTTTCAGCTTCAGTTGCTGTAACATACTCAGTTTCTGTAGTAGACAAAGTAACAATCTTTTGCAGATTTGAAACCCATGATATAGCTGTACCACTCAGAGTAAATACAAACCCAGTAGTACTCTTTCTACTATCAATATCACCAGCAAAATCAGCATCTACATAACCTTGCAGTTTCAAACTTGCACCTGTGAAGCAAAGACATGTATCTGATGAACCCTTCAGATATCTCAAAATCCACTTGACTGCCTCCCAATGCTGCTTTCCAGGCTTACTCATGAATCTGCTCACAACTCCCACTGCATATGCAATGTCTGGCCTTGTACACACCATAGCATACATCAAGCTGCCAATAGTTGAGGCATAGGGCACCTTGCTCATATGGTCCCTTTCTTCTTCTGTCTTTGGCGACTGTTCCTTGCTCAATTTGAAATGACTACCCAAGGGTGTGCTCACTGGTTTGGCTTCATTCATATTGAACCTGCTGAGAACTTTCTTCACATACTCTGACTGTGAAAGTTTCAATGTACCATTAGCCTTGTCTCTTATGATTCTCATACCAAGGATTTGCTTTGCAGCTTCCAAATCTTTCATTGCAAACTGTTTTGACAATTGCTTCTTCAGATTATTAATCTCCTCAATGCTAGACCCTGCAATGAGCATATCATCCACATACAACAGTAAAATGATATAAGAATTGTCAAAGAATTTGACATAGCAACAATGATCAGCTTTACATCTCTTGAACCCAATTTTATGCATAAAACTGTCAAATTTCTTGTACCGCTGTCTTGGAGCTTGTTTTACGCCATACAAGCTCTTTCTCAGTTTGCAAACTAGATTCTCTTGTCCTTGAACAATGAACCTTTCTGGCTGAATCATGTAAAGGTCTTCCTCCAAATCACCATGAAGAAATGCCGTCTTCACATCTAACTGCTCAAGATGTAAATTTTCTGCAGCCACCATTCCCAGCACCAGTCTAATTATTGACATCTTCACAACTGGAGAAAATATTTCTGTGTAATCAATGCCCTCCTTCTGCTAGAACCCTTTAACAACTAATTTGGCCTTGTAACGTTTGCTACCATCATGCTCATTCTTTATTCTGTATACCCACTTGTTGTGCAAAGCCTTCTTTCCCACTGGCAATTCAGTCAGTTCCCATATCTGATTCCCCAACAAGGAATCCATCTCATCTTTCATGGCTAACTCCCACTTGCTTGAATTCTCATATTGCAAGGCTTCTTTATAACACTCTGGCTCACCACCATCAGCCAACAGGAGATAATTTAGAGTGGGTGAATAACGCTGTGGAGGTCTAATGTTTCTGGAAGATCTGCGGACTTTAGTTACAGGTGTACTCTGATCTACCTGTGAATTTACATTCTCCTTATCTTTTTTACCCCTTTTCTGGACAGTACTTTCAGTCAATTCGTCTAAGTTGACAAACTCAGATTTCTTTTGATCTATCTCTGTAACATCTGACACTACAGTTGACCTATCCTTGTACATAACCTGTTCATTAAATATCACATTTCTACTTCTGATGATTTTCCTGTTTTGTTCATCCCAAAACCTATAGCCAAATTTCTCATCACCATAGCCAATGAAAAACATATTTTAGACTTTGCATCAAGTTTACTACGAGCATCAGAATCAATATGAACATAAGAAACACAACCAAAAACTTTTAATTGTGAAAACTTTACCTCTTTACTGCTCCAAACCTCCTCAGGAAGTCTGAACTCCATGGGAACTGATGGCCCTCGGTTTATCAGGTAAGCTGCAGTGCTAACAGTATCAGCCCAAAAAGTTTTTGGTATTCCAACATGCAACCTCATACTCCTAGCACGCTCATTGAGAGTTCTGTTCATGTGCTCAGCCACACCATTCTGCTGTGGTGTTCCGAGAATGGTCTTCTCCATCCTAATTCCCTGTGCAGCACAATACTTACTGAACCCTCCATCTATGTACTCTCCTCCATTATCTGACCTTAAACATTTTATTTTCAAACCTGTTTCTGTCTCAACCATAGCCTTCCACTTCTTAAAGGTTTCAAATACATCAGAGTACGAATTAGAGCACGAATCTCATCATCAAAATCAATTTCTACAGATGACAATTGATTTGTGATAGTGTTAAATTCGTTCAGATGTTGTGCTACTGATGCGTTCTCTGCCATCTTCAAATTAAACAGTGTCTTCATCAGATGCACCTTGTTGTTTGCCGACGGCTTTTCATACATTCCAGACAAAGCCTTCATCAGATTTGCTGTGGTCTTCTCCTTTACAACATTGTGTGCAACAGACCTAGACAGAGTTAACCTGATAACTCCCAATACCTGTTTGTCAAGAAGAGCCCATTCCTCAGCCTTCATCGCCTCAGGTTTTGTCCCCAAAAGAGGTAGATGCAATTTCCTCCCATAGAGATAATCTTCAATCTGCATCCTCCAATACGCAAAGTCTGTGCCATCGAACTTTTCTATTTCAGACGCCTGTCCTGCTTCCTCTGCCATTACTCCCACTCAAACCTAACCCTAGGCTCTGATACCAGTTGTAGGGAATTTAACCCGATTCCCAACCTGTGAGAAACAAAAAAAATAGAGAAAACACACGCCAAAGAAAAATAATCACACGCACATGACAGTATTTACGTGGTTCGGCAATTTGCCTACGTCCACGGAGTTGCAGGGATTTCACTATTATCAAGGAAAAAATACAAAGTGCGGCTACAGTGTTTCTCTCTCCCTCTCTCTGAAACACAACAACAAGACTAAACAAACCCTAATTATAAAAGCGGCTTTTATATCCTGCTTACAGGGTTACAATAGGCTACAAAACGGGCCAAAAATAAACTAGGCTTCACAAAGCCCAACAGGTTTAATTTATGATTGTATATTTATAAAGCCCTAACCTGAAAAAAAGAAAAGAAAAAAAGAACCGAATTCATAAACAAAACTAACCGGTCATATATGTAAACACCATAAGCTAACAAAACAATTAAATATACAAATCAAACTAATAATAAATAATTGAACACTTACACAAAGGCCGGAGTGGTGAAAAGATTTGGCTTCATATTTGTTTGAATCCTTGAGAGAGATTATAAACTTTATATTCAAAGAAGATTATTTATAAGCCAAAGATTAAAAAGAAAAGAGACGCAAGGGAAGAGAGCACATATTTAGGGTTTTTGTGTTTTACTTTTACTGACTTAAGTTTGCAAGGCTAACTTATTATTTGTTTTTTCTTTTAATAATGATTATGATGTGGAAAATTGTGATGGCTCCAAAACTTATGTGTCACAACATGAAAAAGTCAACAAAAAGTTAAAGATTTTGGTTTTATAATATATTAATCGCTGACCCGTGTGATGCACGGGAAACCTATTGACTATTAAAAAAAAAATCCAACAATGAAAGAAGAATTTAAATTATCATTTATACAATGTTGTTGACAGTGCCAAACAATCTTAAAAATAAACTTATAGATCATAAAATATCATTATAAATTAATATAGTATTGATAACGCACTTGAACTTTAATATGTTTAATATAGAACTCTTGATCTAACTTCAAAATAAATTCTACAAAATAGGAATATATTTAAAAAAAAAAATCAAATTAAGAAAATAGAAAAACTATTGAATTCATGAAAGCAATCTTAGAAGAAAGTGAACATATAACAATGCTATTTCCATTCAATGATACATTGAGAGTACATAGGAACAATAATTGTCACACCCCGAACCCAAAAGGGTCCAAGGCATGAAAAAGACATCTCAAAGAACCTGTAGATTTTCCTTTTTGACAATCCAATCCACATAAATCATATCAAGAACCAACATTGAGAATTATCATAATAATTTCATTGGATAAACTCTCAAAATAAGTCAGAGCTCTAAGCAATAATTACAAGGACCATTGGCCACAAAAGAATAGAGGTCTGAATAATTAATTACATATCACGGCTTGTCCCATCAGTGGAAATAACATCACAACCACTTTAATATACAAAAGAATAAGTCAAGCCTATTCTAAGATTTATACCATCTAATATACCCATTACAAAAGTTCAGCCTCCATCAGTAGTTAGTCTAACTACTATTAGCCATCCAAAAAGTTGTCTCAAAAGATTGTTGCCTACTCTGAAAAGATTATAAAGTAATGGAATGAGACAGAGCCCAGTAAGTAGCATATTTAATGGGGGTGGGGGAAATGCAAGTTTCATCTTCAATAATAATAGTATGACAATAATTATTTAATAATGAAACACAAAGTTTCTCAAAGTAAAATATCTTGAAACTATACATTATAATCTGTGAACATCAACAATGTAATTTCCAAAGTCATAATATCTAACATAAGATAAATTATCCCAAATCTACCATACTACCACATAAACTGGTCAGGGGATCCACCCATTCACAACTGGCATGATATTGTCCTCTCTGGTATGCAGACTCTTGGCCCCATGGACAGCAGCCTCACCCATACCGTCAAGGTTTTTCTCTCCCCCCATGGGCAGCAGGGAGAGCGCGTCAAATAGGACCTCTCTTGCATGTGGTCTCTTGGCCCCATGGACAGCAGCCTCACCCACACACAATCAAGGAACCTCTTCCCCCCATGGACAGCAGGGAAGAACGCGTCATCCAAAGTAAAAGGGCACTGACCTTGATTTGATTTCGTTGTCACAAAGACTATGGAAACCAAATCGGGTGATCACCGGGAAATCACACATGGCATGGTGTTAAAACAACATAAACTCACAGATTACATTATTTTGAAACACATAGTTCATATCCAAATAGTTTCAGAAAACCTTAAATAATCTAACTTCTACAAAGTTTGTAAGGTTTTCAACTTCATTCTTATCAACAAGATTTTCTATCAATCTTCCAAGTACTAAGACAAGATAAGCATCTTAAATATTCCAATACACCATAAAATCCAAGATTTTCTTATCAAGATTAAATAAAAGATGCTCATTTATCCATAACACAAATTCATGCATTTCCCCAAATGCAATACCAAATATGATGCTCTTTTCATATATAATAATATATAATAGGGTCACAACACAATGCTTTTATGAAAACATATATCCATATATAATTTTCCAAAATGTATTTGACCTAAAAATAACATTTACAAAACATGGTTATTTTCCAAAATCCCATTAAAAGCTACTTACCTCTCAACTGCAAAATCCTAATTCTCCAAGCTCCAAGGAGATTAGCTAGAACCTAACAATATCAAGTAAACCTATCACAATAAGTACAAAACTTGAAATTGCATCTAACCACAATTTAGGAATTTGCCAAATAATCACTTAATTAGGCAAGCCTAGTATTTAACCCCATCAATAATAATATATTTCACTTCCCTAGTTTCTCAACAAATTGATTCACAAGGTATAAACTCCAATTTATAGAGTTAACCCATTTAATACAATCTCCAACATTATGACTAGCTTCCATAAATTTTGCACTACATTACCAAGAGACCCATGAAAGCAAAATCAATATATCCTCAAAGATAGAAAATTTAGAACTTCCACTAACCCCAAATAAACACAATGGCTATGGAAAAATTAGATTTACCAACCATCACATGTAATAACTTAAACCCCTAAATTTTTCCACCATACATAAACCTTAAGTAGTCATCAATAGCACAAAATTTATCCCCACTCATCAATTAATTCCACCAATACAAAACCCATACATAAAAACACATAAATATCACTTCTATTACTCATAAATCATATGGGTATCATCATAATGCTTAGATAAAAAAAATAACCTCAAGCAAAATGCAAAACCCACAAAAAAAGATGAGAAATTTTTACCTCAAAAAAAAAGATGTGGAGATGTTTATGGGTTCACAAAAATTATTCCGGTGATCTTGCCGGAATATGATGGTGGAAATGGTAGTAGTGGTGGTGTGGAAGTGCCGGTGGAGAGGATGAGTGTAGAGAGAAGTGTATGTGAGAAAACAAAAGAAAAAATGAAAAGGAAGAGAAGCAGAGAGTGTGAGCCGGCCAAAGAAGAGATAAGGGGGAGTGGGTAGTGGGGTTAGGTGGGGGGCACGTGGGAACCCTTTAAAAGATCTGATCTTGTCTTTTTTTTTTTTTTTTTTTTTTTTTTTTTTTTTTTTTTTTTTTTTTTTTTAAAGCTAACGGGATGTTACAATAATGATACAACTCAAACTTGTGAGCTACTATGAGTAAAAAAAAAAAAAAAAAAAAAAAGAAAAAGAAAAAGAAAAAAGAAAAAGAAAAAACTAGTAGCCTCAATTGATGGCTTTACATACTGAATCTATTTCAATTGAGTTTCAATTCAAGTGTTTATCTAAAATTTTAAAATTTTCATCAATTTTTGGATTGAATTTTTACATAACTTGGTTAATTGTATGGTCACCTTATTTCCACCATTAGACACTATAGTAAACACACAACTATGATTAAGTTGTCACAAAAGGTTTTTTTTTTTTTTTTTTAATTTTTTTTAATTTTTTAATTTTATTCTTTTTCAATTCATCGATCTATGAAGGTTTTGGGGTTAAGGTGAAAATTCTAGAGAAATCAACAAATAGTCAAAGGCTTCGATTATGTTGTACAATCACACTATTTCCACCAAAGTTTTAAATTCCGTTTTAGAGGCTGTTTCGAATTAGCTACTAGAACAGCATATTTTGGTATCGATGTGTGCTGGTGCACCATTTTAGGATTATGCACCACGTATATATTTAAATAAATAAATATATATATATATATATATATAAAATAAAATTACTATTATTTATTATTGTTAAGCTAAAGTTTTTAAATTGATTTCTTCAAAAAAAAGTTTAAAAAATGATTATATATAAAATTCTAATGAAGGAACGTTCAAAATTAAATATGCTATTATTGTAAATAAGAAAGCATAAAAGGGTATTTGTAAAACATGCAACTTTTTAGGAAACTTTTCAAAAATTCGTCATTCTCAAGCACGTGACTCACCGCTCCATATCTGCTCAGCCACTACCCTTCTTCCTTTCTTATTTTTACTTTTTCATTATCACGGAACCTTTTCAAACTCTGTCCTCATCTTTTTTCACCTTCCTTTAATTTAGAGTCTTTAGCCAGAATTCTAACCTTCTTGCTAAATCACAATAGTGTTGAGCACCTCATAACAATTAGACCTACTCATTCCCCATGATCAACTGAGATCAAGTACACAGAATTGAGCAAATCAGCAAATAAGGCCAGCTTTTTATTTTGGCCCGGAAAGAGTATTTCGACCAAAATGCCGAAATTTCAGATTTTTTCCCCCTCTTAGAAGATGTGGGTGGTTTTGGTTTGTATTGGGCTTGTGGTATAGAGGTAGATAGGAATGAAAGGAAGCAAAAAAGTCAATCGGGATAGATGAGTGGTGGGGGAATGGTAGAGAGCTATATTGGGTTTGGCTGTGAGTCTACGTTTTGGAGGAAGGAGAAAGCTATATTAGGTTTGGTTGGCAGAGCATCGTGAAAGGGAAAGGTAGAACATCGGGTTTTAGAAAAGTTTTATTATGTTTTATGTTTTTTTTTTTAAATTGTGCCGACATGGAAAATTGTGAGAGTTTCAGTTATATATATATATATATATCTAGACTAGTATTATACCTGTGTGATGCACGGCTTAATACAAAAAATCATATGTAAATTAAATGCCTTGATAAAAAATCATATATAAATAAAAAAATATATTTTGATGTTAAATATAGATTATAAAAAATGAAAAATTATTTTAATTAGAATTGAATGTAAAAAGAGGGGGTTTATTTATGAAATACTCTACTAATTAAGTAGTGAGAAACTTGAAACTCTAAATTACTTATCCTAATACATAATATATGTAGTGTGTTTGAAAAAAATATATTGTACATCATTAGGTAAATACCACAACATATGTGTATTTCTCTGTCTCTCTGTCTCTCTCTCTCTCTCTCTATACATATATATGAGAATTATTTATCAAAAGATAATAACTCATGATTTAGAAAGCAAGCTAACATATGAATCTACCTTTCTTAAAAGAGTTTAAAAATTTGTCCTTCAAAATTCATAAAATGCAAGTTCTAGGCTTCTAGTTCATATTAAGAGTAAAACAACAAAAAGTATAGAAAGCAAAATGTCCTATAAACAATATAAGACGCAATATATATGTATACAGTTACCAATTTGATCCCATCACCCAAAAAACCTCTCAGGTCTAAATTCATAAGAATTATCCCAAAACTCTGGGTCCCTATGCATTGTCCAGACATTCAAAAAGACCTTTGTACCTTTTCGTATTGTGTAACCACCCACATTGCAAGATTGTGTTGGGCAACGAGGCAGTAACAACGGGGCTGCTGGGTGCAATCTTAGCGTTTCCTTTACCACTGCATTCAAATATTCCAATTTGGGTATGTGGAATTCTTCAACGGTATTGTTAACACCCACCACAGTTGTTAATTCTTCCTGGGATTTTCTCATAACTTCTGGGTGTAGGATCATTTCTGTCATTGCCCACTCGACCATGGTTGACGTTGTGTCAGTACCACCGATCACGATGTCCTGTTAACAGAAAAAACTATCAAGTATAATATTATATATATCAGAAATGACAGGTTTTTGGGGATAGATTCATCATTCATTCCTATTAGTGAGAAATAAAATCAAAAAGGCTTAATTATTATTTTGTTCTCTAACATTCACCTTATGGTCAAAAGAGTCAAACGTTTTAAATATGTTAGTTTGTTCTCTAACTTTTTGGTATTGTATCTATAGGGACCCGTTTCAGGCGGCCCCTTGTACAATAAATTTGTAGAGAGTGGATAGAAGGACTAGACACTAACAAGGAAGACAACAGTTGACGTGGGTTTACAAGGATGATAACAAGAATTTGGCTAAGTGTTCTTAAGGAGAGTTCGTCCTTGGCCCAGTTCGAGGAGATCTTTCCTTAGAACCAATACATCCAAGGGTTGTCCTTGAACACCCTGAGAACCCCTTAATTTTCCCCATGAAGGGCCCAACCTCCTTTACTTTGGGGGTTCTATCTATTATATAGTCTTATTCAGTTGATCTCTGCCGTTCACCTATCAGCCATCTGAACTTGTGTCTGAGGGCTCGTCCTATCAGCTGCCTTTGCAGGCTTTTCTGTTAGTTGCAGTAACCAAGGCACCACTGTTTGCTGGTCAATTCGCCATTAACACGGCCAGAGTGTTGGTGGCGTGCATTTAATGGGTGAGTGACAGCTTCCTATTTTCAATGTCGGCTGGCCGAGGACGTGGGCATCCTCGGCGAGGTCCCTTGATGACTTGGGCCTCTCCCACTTATTCTCGGATTTGGTACTCTCCTCGGCATGGATCTTGGGCCCGATATAGAGTGGGCTGGGGTTGCCAAATATTTGGGCCCCACAGTAGTCCCTCAAAATTCTGTTGCCCGGCCTCTCGGGCGGGGATGAGGATTTTGATGCTCTCAGGCCTATGTCCTGGTCTGTCGAGTCCTGTCTTTCTGTTAGTGTCGCAATCCTTTCAACTGCCTTGGGGACGTTCCTGGTGTTTTGGTATTTGGAGCATGCCTTCATTAAATTTTGGCGGCTCTGTGTCCTCCATGTTCAACGGTGTTATGATGAATGGACGGTGGGGATGCCCCTGGCTCATTGGGCGGGAAAGCCCGTGCGGTTATTTTTAATAGGGGGTATAAATACCCAATTGAACTGATTCGTCCTTTCACTTTTGCATCCAAGAGATCTTGTGCACATACTCCGAATTCGGTCACATCTCCAACTGTACTTGTAACTCCCCTTAGCACAAAAAGCCTGCTCGAGGAGCTTTCCCTTATTTTTGTAAGTCTTCTTCTCTCTCTAGTTCATACTGTTCGCTTGAGTTCCCTGGTAGTTCTTTAGGATGGGTAGGCTTAAGAAGTTAGTTGAGTCTGAGGAGTCAATGGACAAATTCATCGCTGATTATAGGATCCCCGATACAGTGGGCTTGAGGTACTGCGGAGAGGGGGAATGGAGTTCGAAAAGGAAAGAGGGTGAGGTGGCGATTCCTATTATCGCCTTTCTGGAGGGTGGAGTGAGGATCCCCATGGGGCTGGTGATGAGGGACTATCTTAGGCACTTCAACTTATCTCCCACTCAGTGTGCCACTAATGTATTTAGGATCTTAGGTTGTGTGGATGCCTTGAATGAGAAGATGGGGCTGAGGCTAACCCATCATGATGTAAATTGGTGCTACAAACTCCAGCGCTTGAAGGAGAAGTCTTGTTACATGAGGGCGAGGGACGATAGGGTCCATCTCATCCAGTGCCTCCCTGAGTCCAGCAAGGGTCTGAACAAAGACTTCCTCATTGTGTCTGGGGAGTGGCATGAGGGCCTTCCTTGCCCAATAGTGGAGGGTACACCAGGTGGGGCATCCAGACTAGGAGAGCGTTTAGTTCTTTGTGCTTTAGTGTCCCGCTTCGCTTGGTTTTTGACAGGGACTTGCTTTCTTCTATGTAGATCCGCGAGCTTTTGAGCGTCACTTCGGCTAAGTTAATAAGGAAGACTTGGAGAAGGTGCTGAGGTCGGAGATCTTTGTGAATAAAGACGACGACCAAGTTAGAGCCGCCCACGTGGTCCTAGGATACGACCCGATCCAAAAATCATTCTCGGCTCCGAAGAACGTGATCTGAGCTGGAGATCCTCGGCTGCGTAGCATCACCGTAGTCGAGCGTGGATTTCTGATCCCCGAAGGGCCTCCGATTCCTGAGGGCATACCGTTGGTAGGTACTTCTTCATCGGCTCAAGTTGCTGAGGCGGAAGGGGAAAAGGAGGTTGCTGACTCAGGTCCGTCCGGGGACGAGTTTGGCGTGTTTGACCATCCCCATTCACCGGAAGACCTTTCTGGTGACTTAGGTGACCCCAGTTTAACTGAAGAAGACTTTCTGTCCGAGGAAGCCACTCCTCAGTTGAAGATGAGTTTCAAGAAGCGGCCTCAGAAGAGCTTGCTGGCACTGATCGAGGGGCAGCCAGGGGGGGACGCGCCGGGGAAGTCTACTCCCGAGTTTCTTCCTTCCAAGCTTCCCCCTTCTGAGCCTTCTCCTATCGAGCTTTCTCCTCTCCCACCCCAACAGAGTTCGACGTCTGGGTCCAAGCCCATCAGTCCTTCGCAGAAGAAGGACAAAGGCAAAAGGCCTAGGGGGGAGAAGAGTCTGATCCTCCTCGAGGTGGTGGCGATACTCGGCCACCATCAAAACAGCTGAGGATAGAGCGCCGAGGCCAAGAGAAGCAGGCCTCTATCCAGGTCGGGGCCCAAGCTTGGCTTCCTGCCCCCATGCTCCATGGGAAGCCTCTGACGGATGATGCCTCTCTCAGGAACCCTCAAGGGGGTGAGGGTGCGCTCGTTGTTGACGCATTAGGGAGGTCCTTGTTACTCCATGCGGACATGGCCCAGCTTGAGGCTTTGAGGAGCAAGGAGGTCTTCCTTGGCCTTAAGCAATACCTGGGCATGGTAAGCTTTCTGATTACTTGTGATTTTCTTGACTTTCCATTCTTTGGCTCCTTATCTGCTGCATATTGGTTGCAATTGGCAGGCTATCCAGGCTACCTTCAGGCTGGAAGACATAGCCAGCAGCCAAACCAAGGTCGCTGGCTCGGAGCATTCCAAGCTGTTGGAAGCCGTGCGGACCTTCAATGCTTCCAAGGACGATCTTAAAAAGGCGATGGACCAGTTGGAGGAGATGAAGGCGGCCTGAGACACCGTTGAGACTGCCCTCTTAACCGCTGAAAAACTGGTTTTGGATCAAACTGACAACCTGCGCCAGGCAGAGGATCAGCTGAGGATAGCCAAAGAGGAGATCGCGACCCTTGGGGAGAGGGTACTTGAGGCAGATAAGGCTAGAGGCGCTGCGGAGTCTGCCAGGGACGAGGCTTTGAAAGCCAAGGAGAGGCTGAATCTGCCAAGACTGAGGCTAAGGCCTTCAAAGACAAGGCTGCGCAGGATGCCTGTGAGGCAGGGGCGACTGAAACAGAAGATAACATTAGATCCCAAGTGCCTGACGTGTGTAGACTTTATTGCTCCCAGGTTTGGAATGAGGCCCTTACACAGGTTGGGGTTGAGGCCTCGTCCGATCTATGGAAGGCGGAGAATGTGTTCTATCCCCATGGCATTCGTGAGGTCACCCCTTCAAATTCCGAGGCCGAGATGGCTACCGAGGGCGCTGGGGCTATTTCTGAGGAAGGTGTGCCCACTGCCATCACTTCGGGCGAGCCACCCAAGGAAGTTGATCCTCCTAAGGCCGTTGAGGCGAGCAAGGGTCCTATCGTTGATGCGCCTAGGGAGATTGCGGACCCTTTAGCCGATGTCCAAGCATCTCTTGTTGAGGAGGTATCCCACCCAGCTGACCTTCCCTAGGCTGTGGTCCCAAGCGAGGGCCACAGGGATTCTGAGACCTCCCCTGCCCAGCCCTCTGAGGGGAGAGTTGAGATGGAGCTGAAGGAATGATCTTCCGTGTACGCCTTTGCCTCGTTTTTCTTCTCTTTCTTATTATTATTATTTTTTTTAGCATTGTAATGGCGCATTTGCCTTGTATAACTCTTTTTTAAAGACTCAGTAAAATGCACATTTTGATTCCTTTTATTCGTTTTGCTTGTTAGTATATATATATATATATATATATATATATATATATATTACTTGCACGATTCTGGCTTCAATTGCGCTTCAGCCGACTACATTGATTGTTGTCCCCTGCAGTGCTACTAGTACCAAAGCGGTCAGCCTCACCGCAGGTTTGGGCCCGCAGTCAACACAAGACTTTGGTTCTGTCCAGTGCTTAGATCCTCCTAAAGTGACTAGTTTCCCCATAGGTTTGAGTCCTTGGACTATGCAAGATCTTGGTTCTGTCTAGTACTTGGATTCTCTTGAAGCAGCTAGTTTCCCTATAGGTTTGACGCCGAGGAACACACAAGACCTTAGCTCTGCTTAACACTTGGTATTTCGTGGAGGGATGATTTCTCCATTGGCTTGAATCTTCTGCAGTGACTAGTTTCCCCATAGGTTTGGGTCCGAGGACCATGCAAGTCCTTGGTTCTGTCAGGCACTTAGTTCTTCTTTTGGTGACTGGTTCCCCATAGGCTTGAGTCTGAGGACCATGCAAGACTTTGGTTCTGTCCAGCACTTAGCTCTTCTGAAGTGACTAGTTTCCCCACAGGTTTGGGTCCTTGGACCATGCAAGACCTTAGTTCTGTTTAGCACCTAGTTCTTTTTTGAGTAGTTAGTTTCCCCAGAGGCTTGAGTCTGAGGATCATGCAGGGCCTATGTTCTGTCTAACACTTAGTTCTTCTTTCAGTAACTGGTTTCCCCAAAGGCTTAAGTCCGAGGACCATGCAAGGCCTTGGTTTTGTCTAGCATTTAGCTCTTCCGAAGTGACTAGTTTTCCCACAGGTTTGGGTCCTTGGACCATGCAAGACCTTGGTTCTGTCTAGCACCTGGTTCTTTTTTGAGTAGTTAGTTTCCCTAGAGGCTTGAGTCCGAGGATCATGCAAAGCCTAGGTTCTGTCTAACACTTAGTTCTTCTTTCAGTAACTGGTTTCCTCGGAGGCTTGAGTCCGTGGACCATGCAAGACCTTGGTTCTGTCCAGCACTTAGCTCTTCTGAAGTGACTAGTTTCCCCACAGGTTTGGGTCCTTGGACCATGCAAGACCTTGGTTCTGTCTAGCACCTAGTTCTTTTTTGAGTAGTTAGTTTCCCCAGAGGCTTAAGTTCGAGGACCATGCAAGGCCTAGGTTCTGTCTAACACTTAGTTCTTTTTTCAGTAACTGGTTTCCCCAGAGGCTTGAGTCTGAGGACTATGCAAGGCCTTGGTTCTGTCCAACACTTAGCTCTTCTGAAGTAACTAGTTTTCCCACAGGTTTGGGTCCTTGGACCATGCAAGACCTTGGTTCTGTTTAGCACTTAGTTCTTTTTTTGAGTAGTTAGTTTCCCCAGAGGCTTGAGTCCGAGGACCATGCAAGGCTTAGGTTCTGTCTAACATTTAGTTCTTCTTTCAGTAACCAGTTTCCCTAGAGGCTTAAGTCCGAGGACCATGCAAGGCCTTGGTTCTGTCCAGCACTTAGCTCTTCTGAAGTGACTAGTTTCCCCACAGGTTTGGGTCCTTGGACCATGCAAGACCTTGGTTCTGTCTAGCACCTAGTTCTTTTTTGAGTAGTTAGTTTCCCCAGAGGCTTGAGTCCAAGGACCATGCAAGGCCTAGGTTCTGTCTAACATTTAGTTCTTATTTTAGTAACTGGTTTCCCCAGAGGCTTAATTCCGAGGACCATGCAAGGCCTTGATTCTGTCCAGCACTTAGCTCTTTTGAAGTGACTAGTTTCCCCACAGGTTTGGGTCCTTAGACCATGCAAGACCTTGGTTCTGTCTAGCACTTGGTTCTTCTTTTGGTGACTGGTTTCCCTATAGGCTTGAGTCTGAGGACCATGCAAGGCCTAGGTTCTATCCAGCACATAGTTCTTCTGGACTGCTTGGAGTTAGGGGGCTCATTCTCAGCGTTGGGGAGTCTGTCCTTGGAGCGACAGCGGCCTCGAGCCTGCTCTGTTGAGGGAGGACTCTTCTTCGGTCTAGCCCTTTCGTTTGGCATGCCTCTTCTGATTACGAGGCGTCTCTTGGGTTATTCGAGTAACGTGTCTGACACTTCGGTTTGCGAGGCGCCTCCTCATTAATATCCTTGCGGATTTACGAGGATTCAGCGGCTGATAAGCCTCTTGAAAATTGGGTGGAGTTAATTCCTCTGGTAATTTCTCCCTAGGATTCTGTGCAGGCTGGCTTTCGCCGATTTTTGCCTTCTATACAAGGCATTTTGGGGTGGCCCTTTCTTCAAACTTCACCAACAGTTGAGTTCAAATCTCACAAACACCCCATTTTCTGGGCATCTCAAGAGCTTTGCCAGAACAGTAACCTGTGCCTTACAAGATGAAGTGGCCCTGGGAAGGGGCGGTGACCAGGAAGCCGAGTCCCTTTCAGGAGTTGAGGATGCCACTCCGACCCTGGACAATACAACAAAGGCGGAGTAGGCAGAGGCCAAAGATCTTCCTTCTTTTCAACCTAGCCAGAGATGGGGCTCCCTTTGCTGTTTGGAGGGGGATTCAAAAGAAACGTAACGTCCTTCTTCCAGATTTGGATCTGTCAGCCCTCCAAGCTGGTAGTGATTCGCCGACTCCCAGTTGTCGTGGGATTGGGAGGGAAACCAGGTGGAACCGTGAAGTGGAACCGTCATGCGCCGCGGCCTCTTCTTCCTTCTCCTTCCTTCTGCCGTAAGTGGTGGTTGGAGAGCTGTGGACAGCCTTAACATAAGTCTGTCTCCACCTCTCCCTCCACCACTAGGCCTGGCTTTAAAACAAGCCTGCCTAGGCCTCTCACCCTTTCCTTTTCTTTTGGCTTTAGCACAAGCCCGTTTAGGCGTTTTTCTTTGTAGTTAGCTTTAGAACAAGCCTGCATGGGCGTCTGTCTTTGTAGTTAGCTTTAGAACAAGCCTGCATGAGCATCTACTGTAAAATGTAATTTTTCTTCAATATTAATAAAGAAGTAGCCCCATTTTGTTTCTTTTACTTCTTGCATCTTTTCGATTCTTTGTGATAGTTGCCTTTTGAATGAATATGTTGCCCTTAGCTGTGTGTATATTTTTTTTTTGAAAGAAGTGTTGCTCTTGATCTTTTCACACCAACCATCGCACTTGTTCATGCACAAGTCCTTCCCACAGATGGCGCCAATTGTAGGGATCCGTTTCGGGCGACCCCCTGTACAATAAATTTGTAGAGAGTGGATAGAAGGACTAGGCACTAACAAGGAAGACAACAGTTGACGTGGGTTTACAAGGATAATAACAAGAATTTGGCTAAGTGTTCTTAAGGAGAGTTCGTCCTCGGCCCAGTCCGAGGAGATCTTTCCTTAGAACCAATACATACAAGGGTTGTCCTTGAACACCCTGGAACCCCTTAATTTTCCCCATGAAGGGCCCAACCCCCTTTACTTTGGGGGTTCTATCTATTATATAGTCTTGTTCAGTTGATCTTTGCCGTCCACCTGTCGGCCATCTGAACTTGTGTCTGAGGGCTCGTCCCATCAGCCGCCTTTGCAGACTTTTCTGTTAGTTGCAGTAACCAAGGCACCACTGTTTGCTGGTCAATTCGCCATTAACACGGCCAGAGTGTTGGTGGGGTGCATTTAATGGGTGAGTGACAGTTTCCTGCTTTCAATGTCGGCTTGCCGAGGACGTGGGCATCCTCGGCGAGGTCCCTTGATGACTTGGGCCTCTCCCACTTATCCTCGGATTTGGTACTCTCCTCGGCATGGATCTTGGGCCCGATATAGAGTGGGTCGGGGTTGCCAAATATTTGGGCCCCACAGTATCAAAATAGTTCATATAATTAATTATTGGCAGAAATACTATTTTCGTCCCTACATTTTCACCCGATTTCCACTTTGGTCCCTATCTTTTTTTTTTTCACCGCTTTTAGTCCATATTCTAGAAAACGCATCTCATTTTAATCCTTTCTGTCAGTGCCCTAACGGCTCCATCCTACGTGGTAGACGGAACTATTAAAATAATAATAAAAAATTTTATTTTGATATTAAAAAATGCCACGTCAGCAATTAAATATAAAAATATTAATTTATTAATTTTAACTAAATAAAAAAAATTAAAAACAGAATTAAACAGCAAAAATTACATGAATTCAGATCTAAATATATCTTAAACAAGAACAACAAAAACACATACCCAGATCTAAGAACACAAACACATAAATTAAAATTCAAAAATTAAAAATTTTAAAATCACCATTTCCTTGAACCCAACAAAATCATCAAATCCTAAAGTCCCAAATACCAAATCAATCCAAAAATACAACACAACAAATCCAAACAAAAAAAATCTCAAACTCATAAAAACAGTACCTCATTCATGATTCGAATCCCAGAAATCTTTTCTCAAAAAAAAAAAAAAAAAAAAAAAAGAATCCCAGAAATCAAAGCTCCCATCTTCATCATCATCCGATCGTCCACCTCCACGCCGCCAGACCCGAACCCACCCGCCACCAACAAGCTCAGCATCCCACTCCCACTCTTTGTCCCAACCTCGCACCTCTCCCCCAATAAAGATGCCGTTTTACTACCAGACCCCACCGTCTTTATCGCCTCCTCCACCTCCTCCTCCACCGAGATTCCGTTCAGAGTTCTCGAAAACGGTTTCTTCTTCGGAACCGAGAGCTCGCGGAGGTCGGTTTCGGAGAGCACACGTGTCATCGTCTTAGTGGTTGGATCGCTAATCACCGGAGGAGAAGATTCGACTGTCATCATCGGCGATGGTGAGTTCTCTTTCTCTCCCTCTTTCGTGGGTTTCATGGGTTAATTTTTGTTGGGTTGTGGTTCCAATTTGGGTCAAGGTGGCGATTGTTGGTTGGTGGTTCTGATCTGGGTTTGGTTTGTGGCTTGCTTCGTGGTTTGGTTCTTCATTTGTGATTTGGTTTGTGATTTATTGGTGGGTTTGGTCACTGTGATTGTGCCTGGGTTCGTGGCTTGATTCAGACGTGTTGGTTGATGGGTTTTTCTGAGTTTGAGATTTTTTTGTTTGGATGGGTTGTGTTGTATTTTTGGGTTGATTTGATACTTTTGAAAATTTTAATTTCTGGGTCTGTGTTCTTAGATTTGAGTTTGTGTTCTTGTTGTTCTTATTTAAGACATATTTAGATATGAATTCATATAATTTTTGCTTTTTAATTCTGTTTTTAATTTTTTTTATTTAGCTAAAATTAATAAATTAATTTTTTTAATTTAAATGCTAACGTGGTATTTTTTAATGTCAAAATAAAATTTTTTTATTATTATTTTAATAGTTCCGTTTGCCACGTAGGATGGGGCCGTTAGGGCACTGAAGGAAAGGACTAAAACGAGATGTGTTTTCTAGAATAGGGATTAAAAGTGGTGAAAAAAAAAGATAGGGACCAAAGTGAGAATCGGGTGAAAATGTAGGGACGAAAATAGTATTTCCGCCTTAATTATTTTGATACAATACCAAAAGATTAAGAACTAAATTGATAGTACATTTGAAACATTAAAAACCCTTTTGACTAAGTTATACATGGTGAGGTTTAGTTATGTTTTGAAATTTTGGGTCATATTTAGCACCATACCTTGTGATGCAGTTTGCCCAAAAATCTCACTGCACTTCGTCTTAATGGATTGGTCACTATGCAATGCGGTCTGATCTGTGCTAGGCTAAGCCTTTAAACAAAAAATTTGGGTTGGTTATGGCCAGCCCAAATGTTTTCCCCCTCCCCCTTTTGGGCTGATTTAAAGTAGCCAGAGGTGTTTTTAGGTTTAAAGGGGCTAAGTTTTTTATTTTTAACGAACCAACTACCTGCTAGTATTGCAAACACCAGTTGCTACTAATAATTATGATAGTAGCTTTAAGAAAAACCATGACAGTACCGTTCGAGTAAAAAAAACATGACAACTTTCAAAACAATAAATATATAACTTTTTTTTTTGAGCAAGAATAAATATATAACTTTGTAAACCAAATTAACAAATATAACATATAAACTATCCAAAATCTTGATAAAGCTAACACATTTTGTAATAGACTCGTTGCTACTAATCCTTAATATATAAGTATCTTTTTCAGACCAAAAAAAAAAAAAAAAAACTATCCAAATATAAATATAACATGTAAAAAAATATAACCAATATAACCAATAAACATGTTAAACAAATATAACCTGTAACGCTTTTATATATATATATATATATATATATAGGTTTGGCCAGTGCTGCTTTTGCACTTTTACTGTGGCCGGCCGGTGGTGCGGCGACTATATTTTGCATTTGGTTAAAGCACGGTTGAAATTGTTTTTTGTACACATAAAACAAACAACCAAAATAGTAACTGAACCAAACTAAAAAGACAAAATACAACATTTTGAAGGTCTTACAGTTTCATTAAGAAATTGGAACTCGATAACAAGGATACTAGCAAGTATTAAAAATGGAAAATTAGTAGTTATTTTGAAGTATAATGACGTAATGTTCTTTTCTCTTAAATGTGCAATGGATTTTATTATTAAATCAATTATTAGGATCCACTACCATGTAAGAAGATCGAATACTACGTTTCTCTTTTTTTGTGTGTGTTTGTTTCTAAAGAAAAAAGAAAGAAAAAGTAATTGTCAAACATTACTTAAGAGAATATGTTGTGTATAGGATGTGTATAATTCGTCAAACTCTCTCTTAAAAGTTGTGAAGTTTGAGTGAGTTTGTGAATTGTGATGCACCCTTATATTAAAACTTAGAATCTCATTCTCTCTCTGTTGTTATATGAGTGTGTGTTTGTTTCTTAAAAAAAAGAAAAGAAAAAGAACTGAATAATTTTTCAAATGAAATACCATAAGCATGGCCTTAATTTGTGCCAGGGAGATTGATTTTCCAGTGCCTTGCTCTCTGAAATCTAGGAGGAACTGCATAAAGTCCTTGCCACGAAACTCTCTTGGCCCCTCTTGTTTTACGCTCCCCAACTTTTTCCGTTGTTCTATAACACGATCAAAGATCCTCCCAATCCAAAGTGATACCTTCTTCATTTCCCTCTCCACTCCTTGTATGTCAAACCTTGCGAGGGTTGGAAAGAAATCCGAAACATTTGGTTTTCCCAATATTACTGTCAGTTGCATGGCTGCTGCACGAAACTCTGCACCAAGATTAGTCCCTTCCTCTCCTTCAATTGTGCCACCCCAAAACATACTAGTGATCACATTAATCACGGTTGAAAACGCAATTTCACCAACCTTAATTGCTGTTCCAACCTTGCCATACATATCTCTAATACACTTCTTTACCTCATTTCTCCTAAGGGTGTAGGAAGCATCAAGGTTCGAGTTACTTAGCATCTCGCGTGCAAATATTTTGCGCAACATGCGCTATTCAGGGCCATAGGGAGCAAATGCGATATCATTTCCATCATATGAGAAAGCCAATGCTGCAACAGTTGGGTTACGATTGGCAAACGTAATGTCATGGTCGCCTACCACCTCTTTTACCAAAGATGGTGAACTTATGATGACACATTGTTTGTTTCCGATCTTAAGCTTATAGATTGGACCATAAATTCGAGCAAGCTCATTAAACGATTGGTGGAGGTTCTTGCCAAGGAATGGGAGGTACCCAACTAAAGGCAAGCCTCTGGACCTGGTGGCAAGTGGTAATTTCTACTAATCATCTTCTTGAATTCCCATAGGAACCAAAATATACATAGCATTGTAGCCAAAGTAGCTAGCATTGCTTGTGAAGACATGCCTGTTTTGTCACCAGCACTGCACATTTGGATATTGAGGTTAGGGTTAGAAGCAGGTGGTAAGAAGAAAAATTGAAAAGATAGAAGCATAAGCTCTGATATGATCTTAGCATATACTTGTGTCGAAAATTAATCTCAAATACTTGCACATATGCTTCATAGCCCACTAACATGATAATAACTTAACAATCCAGTTATTAGAGCATCTCTAGCAGTCTCTCCAAATTTTTGTACTGTTTGGAGAGTGAACAGTTCTTTTTACCTTTTAACTACTTACTTTTCAAATACAGTTTCCAATAAATTATTATTTTTTATCTATCCTATTTAAATACTATTTATCTATTCTTTTTTTTTTTTAACCTTTCTTTTATTTATTTTATTTTATTTAATTTTTCAATCTTCCTTTGTTCATTTTTGATGGTTATACTTTTCAAATACCCAATAACTATTGTGGGGGTGAGAGCCCAACACTACGGTTTGGGCCTAGGGCCCAATTTGAATACCCTTATTTGTCCGAAAAGGTAAAAGGGATCACGAGATACGTCCGAAGACTATCCTTTTTGTCCGAAGAAGTCCCATCATCGGATCGTTAGGGAGCTTGATCAGGCAAATATATCGAAGGCTAGAGCGACCTTCCCAACTGATTCCACGGTGGAGAGTGAATTCTGGACATACCTAGGGATGAGGAGCATAAAAATATCTCAGAAGGAAAAGCTGCTACCACCGCATTTAATGCACTGCAGCAACTTGCCTGGCCGCATTTATGTGGAGAAGACACCTGAACAGTTCAGCCTCAGCTACTACCACTCACGGCAGACTAAAGCAAATGTCTGATGTGACATGTACTCAAGTGAATGCTTGGATGAAGAACAAGTGTACGGTGAAGATGAGGAAGAAGGAGGATATATAAAGGGAATAGGTCTCTGAAGAGAGGGTGGGGGAAAAATTTGTATTCATTAAGTTGATAAATACTAAGTCTCTTCGGACCTAAGAGAATTTTTACTGAGTACTAGTCTGAACATCTTCTTATCCTTACTTGCATGCACGAACCATTGCTAAATCCATAACCAGCCCAACTGTTTAACCCATTCTCTACAAATTTATTGTTGGGGATTCGTTGGGCCCACAGTCCGCAAAGTTTATGCCCAGCCCATCAGAATTGTACCCTACAATTGGCGTCGTTTGTGGGAAATAGCTTGAGCAAAGGTGGAAGCAACATCTCATAAATGGTTGAACCAAGGCAACGTCCAGCAGAGTCCAGGGCATCTCAGCACACCGATTCTTTTCTTAATCTGGAACGGAGGCAGGATCGTGAAGGTAGCATACACACCGCACACGTCGATCGAAACCAGTCATATGGGGAGAGCCACATATACCATGTAGAGAAAAACCAAAGCATGCAGTTAGAAATTGAAAGGCTAAAGAGGGAGCTGCGCCATGCAAAGAGGAAACGCATTTCCTCGTACTCTGATGAAGATTCTGAGGACGAACAGGACGTTGACTACAAGCAAAAACTTCAAACACCAACCAGTGAGTCTTTTTTCTATGAGGAGATGCACCATCGTGAGAGGAATCCTCGGAGCCCCTTACTTAGGGGCGTAGGGAACGATGCTATGAGTAAAGCTCTAGATCAGATTTCCAGATTTCCTTTTACACGTAACATCGAGAACGCCAAATTTCCTCGACGTTTCCACTAGCCCACATTCACCATCTACAATGGCTGGATAGACCCTATGGAACATGTGAGTCACTTCAACCAGAGGATGGGCGTCCACTCCAGAGATGAGGCCCTGATGTGCAAGGTTTTCCCATCTAACTTGGGATCGATCGCCATGAGATGGTTTGATAGCCTGAAAGCTGACTCCATAAGCTCGTTCCAAGAGCTCACTCAGGCATTTGGGTCGCGTTTTGTCACATGTCGAAGGGTTCCGCAGAATATAGCCTCCCTGTTGTCCGTCAGCATGAGGGAGGGTGAAACTTTGAAGTCATATTCAGACAGATTCTGGGAAACGTATAACGAGATGGAGGAAGATTGTGACCTGGTGGCCATCAGCTCCTTTAAGCTAGGCCTTCCCACTGAATATGCCTTGAGGACGTCCCTAATGGGCAAACCTGCTATCAGTGTATGCCAGTTGATGGATAGGATAGACAAATATAACAGAGTTGAGAAAGACTAACAGCAGGGTAAGAGAAAGGATAAGGTTATCCCTCAGGAGAGGAGGGATTTCAGGTCGGACCGGCAGAACCATAACAGGTCGAGAAAGGACTGGGTCGGATTGGGTTCAGCGAACCCTCAGACAGTCAACGCTGTGTTTCGTGAGCCAGTGCACCAAGTCCTGGAGAGAATCAAGAATGAACCTTTCTTTAAGAGGCCGAACAAGATAGTCGGAAACCCTGAAAGGTGCAACCACAATCTTCACTGCCAATACCATCTTGATTATGGGCATACTACGGAGGACTGTAGGAGCCTATGGGATCATCTGGATCAACTTGTCAGCGAGGGCAAATTAAAACAACTTTTACACCACTCTTATGGCCAGGGAAATCAGGCGAACGTAGGGTCTCGGAGAGATGATTCTGCAAAACCCCTTTTGGGCACGATAAATGTTATCTTTGCCGCACCAGGGAGGACAGGGTCTTGCCCATCCAGGATATTATCAGTCGCTCGGATGCCCTCGGGGAATGTTGGCAGAGAGCCGAAGAGGCCTAGGACGGAGGCTCAACCAGTTTTAGGATTTTCGGACGATGACAAAATTGGGACCATACAGTCGCATGATGATGCTCTGGTGGTTACTCTCAGAATTGGTGGGTACGACGTGAAGAGAGTGATGGTAGATCAGGGTAGCGCCGCAGAAATAATGTACCCAGACCTTTATAAGGGGCTGAACTTAGCTCTTAAGGACTTAACGCCCTACAGTTCCCCTTTGGTAAGCTTTGATGGCAAAGTGGTCATCCCGAAAGGCCAGATCAGACTACCTGTACAGACTGGGTCTGAGACGGTGGAGGTAGATTTTATAGTAGTGGATGCCTACTCACCCTACACCGCGATTGTGGCTAGACCTTGACTTCATACCCTCGGGGCCGTATCCTCCACCCTTCATCAGAAGATTAAATACCCATTCGAAGGGCGGGTCTAGGAGATCCGAGGAGATCAATCTACATCCAGGCAATGTCTAGTGGCAGCTATCCAGCACAAACCTCAGGCTGAGTGCTCGGACCATAACGGTGAGAGTTTATAGCAGTTAAAGCCTTCGGTGCTGGACACCGAAACCTCGGTCGAAGAGGCAGAGTGTGAAAGCTTAGCAAGAATAGTTGTTGATAACGACCCAGAGAGGTTCTTTCAAGTTAAATCCATGTTGCCTCCTCAAGAAAAGGAAGAGCAGTTAGAGTTCCTCAGAGCCAATGTTGATGTATTTGCTTGGGACTCCGCAGAAGTCCCAGGGGTAAGCCCAGAGTTCATTTGCTACCATCTAAACGTTAATCCCACCATCGTTCCCAAGAAACAACCACTCCGGCGTCCATCAAGGGAACACGCAGAGGCAGTTAGGGAAGAAGTGACGAAACTCAAGCAAGCAGGGGCTATTAAGGAAATCTTTTGTCCTGAATGGCTGGCCAACACCGTAGTAGTAAAGAAGAAAAGTGGAAAATGGCGGGTATGTGTGGATTTCACTGACCTTAATAGAGCTTGTCCGAAGGATCCGTTTCCCATGCCAAAGATAAACCAACTAGTTGATGCTATTGTTGGACACCCTCGGATGAGTTTTTTAAACGCTTTTCAAGGTTATCGTCAGATACCACTGGCTCTCGGTGATCAGGAGAAAACAGCTTTCATAATCCTTGTGGGGAGTTACCACTACAAGGTAATGCCGTTCGGCTTGAAAAATGCAGGGGCTACCTATCAAAGGATGATGACCAGAATGTTTGAGCCGCAGTTGGGTAAAAGCATGGAAGTGTATATTGATGACATGGTGGTGAAAAGCAAGGTTATAGTCGAGCACATTGGGGACCTCAGGGATGTTTTTGAAATTCTAAGGGGACACAGATTACACTTGAACACGTCCAAATGTTTGTTTGGTGTGGGATCAGGCAAGTTCTTAGGATATATGGTCACTCATAGGGGAATTGAAGTTAACCTTGATCAGATAAAGGCCATCAACAACTTACGAGCTCCTCGGAACCCCAAGGAAATTTAGAAGCTGACTGGGATGACTGCTGCCCTCAACAAGTTCATTTCCAGATCAGCAGACAGGTGTAGGCCTTTCTTCTCTTTGATCAAGACGTGGAAGGGTTTCGAATGGACAGAGGAATGTGCTGTCGCTTTTTAGCAACTTAAGGACTACCTAACTTGGCCACCAATCATGTCCAGTCCTGAGCCAGATGAGGTCTTGTTTGCTTACATCGCTGTAGCTCCTATTGCTGTGAGCTTGGTGTTGATACGAGCGGATTGTGGTGTGCAAAAACCAATTTACTATGTAAGTAAGTCACTGCATGAAGCTGAAATTCCTTATTTGCCATTGGAAAAGGCTATTCTAGCTGTGGTGCTCGGTACGAAAAAGCTGCCTCACTATTTTCAAGCCCACACTGTTATAGTCCTCACCCAGCTTCCACTCAGGGCCATACTCCGAAACGCCGATTACACTGGAAGGATCGCCAAATGGGGCACAGTCCTAGGGGCTTTTGATATCAAATACATGCCACACACCTCAGTGAAGGGCCAGATCCTTGCGGACTTGGTGGCCGAATTTACGGAGCCCCCTTTAGAAGAAGTAACACTGGGCCTAAATGGAAGGTCTATTGGCATGGTTTCTCTGCGAAACCCTTTGTCCTGGGAAGTGTACGTAGATGGCGCCTCAAATCAGAGAGGTTCAGGAGTAGGACTAGTATTGATATCCCCAGAGAGAATTATCATTGAAAAAGCATTAAGACTGGACTTCTCAGCGACAAATAATGAAGCAGAGTACGAGGCTCTATTGATGGGAATGACAATGGTACAAAAGATGGGAGGAAAGTCAGTTGAGGTGTTCTTGGATTCCAGATTAATCGTTGGTCAAGTTCAAGGTGAATTCGAAGCGAAAGACGAATGAATGCAGGAGTACTTGGGTCAAGCTAAATCCCTGCAGTCAGAGTTTGAATATTTTAGCCTGCGGCATGTCCCCAGAAGCGGCAACACGCATGCTGATTCTTTGGCCACGCTCACCACCTCTTCGGCGTAAGAGCTACCAAGGGTTATCCTCATTGAGGACATGCATAGACCTACAGAAGTAAGAAAGGAGATAGTCCAGGTTCATCACATTAGAGCCGACCTAAGTTGGATGGATCCAATCATCAAGTTCTTAAAGAACGATGTATTGCCCGAAGAAAAAGGGGAAGCGGACAAAGTATGAAGGAAAGCTACTAGGTTCTGGTTGTCCGAGGACCACAGACTTTACAAGCGTTCCTATTTAGGTCCATATTTATTGTGCATGCGTCTTGAAGCAGCTGAATCACTGCTCGAAGAATTGCATGAAGGGATTTGTGGGAGCTATACTGGAGGTAGATCCTTAGCTCACCGAGCCATTACTCAAGGTTATTGGTGGCCAAATATGCAGAAAGAAGCCCAGGAATATGTCAAAAAATGTGACCAATGCCAACGGTTTGTGCCGAACATACATCAGCCAGGTGGCACCCTTAATCCCCTATCAAGCCCGTGGCCTTTCGCTCAATGGGGATTAGATATCGTGGGCCCATTCCCTAAGGCGGCAGGAAACAGGAAGTACTTTCTAGTCGGGTTGGACTACTTCACCAAATGGGTCGAGGCTGAACCTCTAGCGAACATCAGAGATGTTGATGTAAAGAAATTCATCTGGAAGAATATTGTCACTCGGTTTGGGGTCCCTCATACCCTCATCTCGGACAATGGGCTTCAGTTTGATAGCAAAGCTTTCAGGGGTTATTGTAGCGAGCTGGGAATCACAAACAGATACTCCACCCCTGCTTACCCCAGGGAAATGGGCAAGCCGAAGCTGTTAATAAAGTCATAGTTAACGGATTAAAGAAGAGGCTGGATGATGCGAAGGGTAGGTGGGTAGAAGAATTACCCCACGTATTGTGGGCATACAGAACTACGCCTCGTAGGTCTACTGGGGAGACTCCCTTTTCGATGACCTATGGGGCTGAAGCTGTTATACCCCTGGAGACTGGGTTCCCAACATACAGGACTAGCTCTTTTAATCCGATCGGCAACGATGGACAGCTAGAAAGAGCTTGGATCTGATTGATGAAAGAAGGGAAATGTAATGGTCCAATTGGCTCACTACCAACAAAAGCTCAAACAAGGCTACGACGCCAATGTAAGGCTGAGACCTTTAGAACCTGGTGATTTGGTACTGAAGAAAGTGGTAGGTAATGCAAAGAATCCAGCTTGGGGAAAACTGGGACCATATCGCATCACTTCAAGGGCTGGTATCAGAGCATATTTCCTAGAAGATCTGGATAATCATGTAGTACCCCGGCCATGGAATGTAAACAACCTCAAAAGGTATTATTATTAAGTGAATTCTTTTTTAGTCAAAGTACCATTTTATTATGGTAAGAATTTTACCAAGTGTTTAAACTTAAATTCAATCATGCCTGTAGTCCTCGAACCAGATGATTTGGGTTAGTTAGCACTCGTTCGCATTTTTACAGTGTTTAAACTTAAATTCAATCATGCCTGTAGTCCTCGGACCAGATGATTTGGGTTAGTTAGCACTCGTTCGCAATTTTACAGTGTTTAAACTTAAATTCAATCATGCCTGTAGTCCTCGGACCAGACGATTTGGGTTAGTTAGCACTTGTTCGTATTTTTAAAGTGTTTAAACTTAAATTCAATCATGCCTGTAGTCCTCGGACCAGATGATTTGGGTTAGTTAGCACTCGTTCGCAATTTTACAGTGTTTAAACTTAAATTCAATCATGCTTGTAGTCCTCGGACTAGATGATTTGGGTTAGTTAGCACTCGTTCGCATTTTTATTGTGTTTAAACTTAAATTCAATAATGCCTGTAGTCCTCGGACCAGATGATTTGGGTTAGTTAGCACTCGTTCGCATTTTTATTGTGTTTAAACTTAAATTCAATAATGCCTGTAGTCCTCGGACCAGATGATTTGGGTTAGTTAGCACTCGTTCGCATTTTTACTGTGTTTAAACTTAAATTCAATTATGCCTGTAGTCCTCGGACCAGATGATTTGGGTTAGTTAGCACTCGTTCGCAATTTTACCAAGTGTTTAGACTGAAATTCAATCATGCCTGTAGTCCTCGGACCAGATGATTTGATTAGTTAGCACTCGTTCGCATTTTTACTGTGTTTAAACTTAAATTTAATCATGCCTGTAGTCCTCGGACCAGATGATTTGGGTTAGTTAGCACTCGTTCGCAATTTTACCAAGTGTTTGAACTTAAGTTCAATCATGCCTGCAGTCCTTGGACCAGATGACTCGTGTTAAGACACAAACAAATCATCAATTAAGTTAAAATGCAGTGGAAAATAAATTGACATGGTGATTTGTTTATGAATGGGAAAAATCTACATGGCAAAAACTTTACCGGGTGATTTTAAGGTTACCACTTCCGAGAATTCACTATTATCACAATAAACAGTTACAAGTAAAGGAATCTCGGTACCTTATACCAACTTACAGTTGAACCCTTACCCCAATACCTAATTGAACTTGTTCTGTAGTGACAATCTCTCATTTTAATGCATGGCTCTCAGTACGTGATTATCCAATTCGATGCGCGGATCCTAGAACGCGGCTTACTCACCAACTTGAGAAAGATGTTGGCTGCGAAGTTCTTTAGTTCATCAACACGATGAAGATCATGAAGTTCCTTGGTTACAAAACCTTACGGTGTACAAACATAGCAACTTCTTGAATAGAAAGATGAACTAGGGCATATGTCTTCGGTTCACAATATGCTTGTGAAAAACTTTTGCATTGAGTTGCATCAGTGGTGACGACCCTTAAAACAATCCTTATATATGTTTAGGGTTGTGAGAAAAGAAACCCAAATATATATTCACGGATTGGAATGAAATCAGATTTGAAAAACTAATTTTCATAAACCTCGATAGATACCTTATCTGTCGAGCAGCTGTCAAGTATCGGATTAAAACAGCTTTTAAATCTTGATAGATACTAGCTGTTGAGCTTTAAAATCCAGCACTTCTTTACTTGATTCTTGGACAGACTTGCGTGACCTTAACACTTGAACTTGAAACCTTATTCCTTGAAGTATTAAACATATCCTAGATTTACCAAATTACAAGTAAAGTGCGTTTTGTCAAAGGATTAGCCAATTCTATATTGACATATGTTTCTAACATGATTCACATATGTCCTAACAATCTCCCCATTTGACAATCCGTGACAAAACCACAACAAACAAATGAACATATGAGAGAAGTCATAAATCACTCAACTTATACTCACTTGTTTAATACAATAAAATCTATCTTGACACAAACGCTTGAAAAATTTTGTAAGAAGAGAGTTTATGGCAAGAAGACTTTGACAACCTGTATTTCTAAAACACTTTAAACAAAACTCATCACGGCATCTTAGTGTGAAACAAAAATAAAAGATTGCATATAATAAATAAGAAGCATGTGCATAAAGAGAGAAAAGAAACAACACATGTAAAGATAGGTGAAAGAACTGTAATAACAATCTCATCATATATATAATATCATAAGTACAAGGTTTGCTATCACAATGTATCTCTAAAAGAAGAAAAGAAAAAAAAAATACATAAGTCCTCATTACATCCCTAAAAGTATAAACACTCCCCCTATCACAAAAATCTCTTATGCTAACTCTCCCCCTATGTATATGACTACTCTTATATCAAAACTACTTCCCCTTTTTGTCACGAGTGACAAATGGTAAGTAAATCAAGTAGACATCTCATCATGACTAGGCGAGCTAGCACCATCGTTCTCATCAGCATCATCACTGTCAAAGCCATTCTCACTCTCATTCTCTAAAGTCGGTGGAGATAGAGAAGAGAAAGCGGTGAAAATAC
Source organism: Quercus glauca (assembly GCA_023736055.1). NCBI lineage: Eukaryota > Viridiplantae > Streptophyta > Magnoliopsida > Fagales > Fagaceae > Quercus > Quercus glauca. The sequence goes on from CM043326.1 coordinate 29,774,570, forward strand.
CTATGGCAGCCTGTTGTCATGTAATATAACCAACACGGGTGTTCACCTGAAATAGCTGATCACTGAGTGTGTCAAGATGAGCATCCATGTGCATAAGTTATGCCATGATGGCCTCGAGAGTCACTCCACCCGCAGAAGATGAAGAAGCAAAGGTGGAAGGAGTGGAAGAAGCTAGAGGAATTGCCGTCTCGGTCCGTGGCCGCCTCGATTAAAACCGGGCCTTGGTCCGTTGAACGGTAGTAGAGTTTATGGCACACATAATAGAAAAGTGTGTAGACTCTGGATAGGAGACAGAAAAATGGCGAAGGATCCACGTGATAGCCAAAGGAAAAATAAGTTTATTACGGGTTGCCATATCCCTTTAGACATTTATAAGGGATAGAATGAAGTGAGAAGGGAAGTCAATAGAAATGTCCTTTAAGAGGGATAAAAAAAAATCGAGCACGAGACTCAGTGATAGAGTTATAGTGAGATAATGGATGAAGAATGAATGTCATCACCATTTTAAGGAATCTCGGACCTTTTGCAAAGCCCGAGCAATGGGTGTTTTGACGGTCACCCCAAGATGAAGGTGTCTTACAGAAAAGAGACGAGAGTTCGTCTTTGGACACAGTCCTCAGACGATCACAACCAGGGTAGTCAGGATGCGCTACCCTCGATATGTGTAGTACCTTTGAGATAAGATCCGGAGTAACTACAATGCGTGTACCTCTAATGCGAGTGACAAAATGAGGTATAGAAGTATCGAATCCATGCATATTGGAGTAAAAATCTTGTATGATCACGAAGGGACAAATGACTGGGATGCCACACAGTGACTCCCAACCCTGACTGTAGATGACAGTGGGAAGGTCAGTATTGGAAAAGTCTGATAAAACAACTTGGCATTTCGAATGAATGCCTCGTCGTGAGAAGTTCTCTGAAAAGTCCTTATAGGCTTTATCATCATGGAACCGTTCGTGAGAAGGAGTGGTGTCAGAAAAGGAAGATGCCCTAGAACAAAGAGGGTTCTGGGATAGAGTGGATTTTCATTTAGGTGCCATAGAGTAGCTAACCGAAGGAAAGAGAGAAAGAAAGAAACACGCAGAAAAGCACCAACATAGATCAATATCAAAATAAAGATAAATGAAGGTACATATGCATGAAAAATGCATGAACATGTGACATGTAAACTTAAAAACATCATGGGCTCAGCTCAATCCAAACCTACCAGCACACATCATTGTAGCAAAGTAAACACACATCTAAAATGCATGAAACATTGTTATAATGCAGATGTGATGCAATGCATGATGATTTAAAATCATTTAAACAAAACCCATCCCATAAATTTTGCAAAAACCTCATTAATTTTGAAAAAACCCAAAAAATTATCAAAACCCCCAAAAGTTAGGTCAAAATGCATGAAATGTATGATGAAGAGATGAAAAGAGATCATACTTGTGAAAATGCAAGAAAAAGATCGAAGAAAGAATGGGGAAGATGAAGAAGTTGAGATTGAGGTGGTTGGGAGAGGGAGAGACACTATTCTGTCGAGAGAGATCGGGGAGAAATGAGAGAATTTCGCGCTGACCCTTTATATAGAAAATCATAAAGCTCGATGGATCGAGAGGCGTTGAGCTTTGAAACGTGAGAAATAGCTATCGAGGATTTGTCAAGAGGTGTCCACAGCAAAAAAGGGCTCGATAGATCGAGAAGCTATCGAGCATCTATCGAGTATCCAGAAACTTCCTCGATGGATCGAGTACCTGTCGAGAAGCTATCGAGAATGCAATAAAAAGAAGCTGAAAGGGCTCGATAGATAGCCTAGCTATCGGGAGGTATCCAGTAGTTGTCGAGATTGCTTAAAAACAGTTTTTCAAGAAGAGAAAAACACAGACATTAATGTAATTAAATATGCCACGCAACAAAAGATCCAAACAACATTTTGAGCTCCCAAAATCATCTCTCAACAAAAAAATGTCAAGCATTTCGATCCAAAATACACTAAACAATTCTAACCAATTTTATATTTCAAAAACAAGTTAAGACTGTTTACTGAGCATACATTAACACATGTATTCCTTGTGATGGCCAAATAACATTGTACCTGCACATGTATCAAAAGTAGCAAAGAATATTTCGTGTTGTGTGTGAAAAACATCGCAAGATTGCATAAGTGTCTACATGTTATGACGATTTGAGATATGAGAAAATCACTTTATTTTCTCATAAATGTTTGATGGGGACTATCACCTTCGAGGTACATCCTATAACTTCCACATCTCCTAGAAGACACGCTTGCAATCATATATAAAGCATTTTGATTGCTTTTATTTTTCTTTGCATATTTTTCTTTTAAGCAAATCATACATGAGCATATAAGAGAGAGAAAAGAAATACCCAATGATGTTAAGCTTTTTGACATTGCATTTTTGCTATGCTGAAGCATACAAATGTCATTTCATGATTGGCGGGCAACAATGGTGAGATGGTTATTTATGCCTTTCTCTTAGGAGTTTCTAGTCCCTTTTGTCAAAAAGAGTGATACGAATGTTAAGTACAAGAGATTATTTAATCTTCCTCATTACAAACCCGAGCCACAAAACTCACTTACTTAGTTGTGCATAGAGATGCTCATCTAAGTTACAAAAGATACAAAGTTTAGAAAATTTTATTTCAATGGCCATCCAAGGTACATAAGTACCAATGTACACAAACACACACTATTTTTGTATTTTTCTGATTTTTCAATTTTTAAAAAAACCACAAAATAAAGTTTAGAAAACTTTGTTTCAATGGCCATCCAAGGTACATAAGTACCAATGTACACAAACACACACTGTTTTTGTATTTTTCTGATTTTTCAATTTTTTAAAAAACCACAAAATAAAGCAAAACTGAAAAATAAACAAACAAAAACATGTTAAACAAAACAATGCATAAAACTAGACTGACTTAAAACAAAAAAGCAAAACACACAAGTAATGCAAAATCAAAAACAAGAAGGGGAGAAAAGAGAAAAAGTGACTAAATCACTTAGAGTCTTTTTCCTTCCACACTTTGGAAGAACCTTTTCATTTTGCAAACCCTTGATCCGGTGGTGAGAGGGAAGAATTGAAACCGTTCAAGTTTGAAAGGAACATGTGGGCTTTAAGTAGATCTCCAAGAGGAGCAAAAGAGGATGGAAACTGATTCTGGTTTCCCGATGAGATCATACTGTTGCTATATTGAGTTGCTAACCATTTATAGCAATTAGGTTGAGTATGTCCAGCTGCTCCACAATGATGACAGAAATGCTGCTTCTTCTGTTTAGCCTTTTGAGAATTTCCCTTTTTAGCCTTAGGGTTTTTGGTCTCTTTCTTATCCAGCTTAGGGGGTGCTCCTAAGATAAATTTACCATTGTCTATGTTCTCACTAGCTAACACATTTTTCACATCATTTTTTTTTCCAGATTCAACATTACTAGTATGAGAAACAAAAACAGTAGTACTAGTAGAGGTAATACTAGGAGAAGAGAAATCATACCCTAAACCGATTCGATCAGAAGCAGATTTCTGAATGCTGAGCATCTCGTTAAGCTTTGCTCTTGAAGTCCTCTCTAGCTGAGCTCTGACTTGGAATAATTCTGTCTCAAGCTTCTTGGTCTTCTCAGCTAAGAAGTTATTCTCAAATCTCAGTGCTTCAATGGTCTGATTGGTTTCATCAAACTTCGTGGAGATTTCTTCTCGTTCAAGTTCCACTTAACTGAACTTTTTGGTGGCCAACCTATACAACTTCTCATATTTTTTCGAGACCTTGTATAATTTTTCATAAGTTGTGTAGATGTCATCTTGTTCATCTATCTTCTCAAATTTAGACTTCACTAAGTCCTCTTCTTTGTCCATATCTTCAACAATCCCCTCTGTAGGATTTACAGTGGCAATGAAGGCATTTAGGATTCTATCATCCTCATTATCAGAATCATCTTTAGGCTCGATGTCGCTCAAAGTAGCAGCAAGAGCCTTGCTCTTCCCAATGGTCTTGAGATACGTATGGCACTCTTGTTTCATATGACCAAAGCCTTGACACCCAAAGCATTTTGGTCCTAAAGGCACATTGTACTGACCGCCATCCCTAGCATCCTTCTTTCCTTTGTCCTGGTTCTTGAACTAAAACGAACTGGACTTCTTATGGTCTTTATCAAATCCTTTAGCATTGGCATTCTTCATAAACTTTTTGAATTGCCTGGTAATGTAGGATTTTATCTTAGAATCTTCATCGTCTGAAGACTCATCAGTGTCACTATTCTTGGCCTTCAATGCCATGCTCTTATCTTTACTGGATTTCTCAATCCTTGTCAAATCCAATTCATAGGTCTGCAGATTGCCAACCAGCTATGTTAAAGGAATTTTGTCAATATCCTTTGATTCCTTAATCACAGTGATCTTGGCATGAAATCTCTCGGGTAGAGATCCAAGCACCTTTCTAACAATCTTGGGTTCGGGAATGGTTTCCCCAAGATTAAAGACTGAGTTTACTATGTCTTTGAGTTTGGCATAAAATTCATCAAATGACTCATCCTCCTCCATCTTAATTTCTTCAAAGCTCGTGATAAGCCTCTGAAGTTTTGAATCCTTGACAACCTTGGTTCTTTCATAGGTTGTCTCAAGGATGGTTCATGCTTCCTTCGAAATTTCAGTAGAGGATATCTTCTTGAACTTCTTATTTGTGACCACACTGAATAAAGCATTCAATGCCCTGCTGTTGAAATTTGCCGCCATGATCTTAGCATCATCATAATCAGCCGGCGCTTCCTTCGGCTTGGTCCAGCCTATCTTCATAGCTTGCCACACCTTTTCATCTAATGACTGGAAGAAAGCTCTCATATGTACTTTCCAGTATGCATAGTTAGTGCCATCAAATAAAGGAGGTATAGTAAGAGATTGTCCTCTATTCATGTCAAACAAGGGTCAATGGATTACACAGCAAGGATTAAAACCTAATCAGAGTATGCTTGCTCTGATACCACTTTATAGGTCAAGAATGTATTGACCCTTTGTGATGAATTAACCAATAAATTAGCCAAGTTAATTAATTAATTCAATTAGTATGCAATAAGCGTGGTAGCGCAAACAAATCACCAACTAAGTTAAAATGTAGCAGAAAATAAATTGACATGGTGATTTGTTTACAAATGAAGCCTACATGGCAAAAACCCCACCGGGTGATTTTAAGGTCACCACTCTTAAGAATTCACTATTACCACAACAAGCGGTTACAAGTAAAGGAATCCCAGTGAATGTTCAAATAGCGTGTAAAACACCCTTGAACGTTTTGACCCCAAAATACAAAATATCAATTCAAGCTTAATATCAAACGATTAACTTGCGGAACATGAACATAAGCTAAACACAGAATTGATAAACAATCTAAACCATAAATAATCACAATCACAGCAGTAATTAAATGGTAAAGATAAAGGCAAGAGAGATGCAAACACAAGGACAACACATGATGTGTTATCGAAGAGGAAACTGAAACTCTCAGCGTAAAACCTCTTCGCCGCCCTCCAAGCGGTAAATAATCCACTAAAGAATGTAGTTGGGATACATGAACAGCAGAAGACCCTCTAAGCCTAATCTACCCAGTGTACCTAAGCCCTCCAAGCTTCTTGCTCCAACGAGGTTACGCCGAACCTATTTCTTCTTTAGTTTACCGGATTCAGCTATCAATCATAGCATCAACCAATAGATATTGGTTCCTTCCTAACTGCTTCCCAAAGCACTAAATAAATCTTCTCACAGATATGGGTATGGTGAGAAAATGATTTGGTAAAGAACCTCTCAAGGATGTATCAATGGAGATGGTGAGAGTAGAAGAATTTGAAGAGTCTTTTAGGTAAAGATTGTGGATGAATCAATATTGTTTTTCTCTAGAGTTTTTCTCTCAAAATTCTCTCTGGAAACTCTCTACATTTCGTGGGTATAAGGGTCTATATATAGTGGTTAGTGTTTGGAATGCGAAGAGTCAGTTTTTCCCAAACAGGGCTTGTTGGCGGCTTGGAGTCGCAACTGGTCTGAGTCACGAGTTCCAGCCGCGAGGTAACGGCCTGACCAGCCTGGGACTTTTTTCCTGTAGTGCGACAACTGGCGTGACCCTTCAGCTCCCCGCATGCTTCTCACATGTGTTGCAATTGGCAGCTTCCAGTCGCGAGTCACCCGCGAGACTCTGCCTCATTGCATAAACTTGAGCTTTTCTTCACATATTCTCACACACTACTCTTACAAGAATCCCACCTAAATATAGGGTTACTAAATGCTAAAATACAAGCAAATTGGCACGGAATAAAGCCAACAAGATGGTTGATTAAATTCAACCTTACACCCAATACCTTATACTAACCTACAGTTGAATTCTTACCCCAATACCCAATTAGACTTGTTCTCTAATGACATTCTCTCCTTTTAATGCACGGCTCCCAGTACGTGACTAACCAATTTGATGCGCGGATCCTAGTACGCGACTTACTCACTAACTTGTGAAAGATGTTGGCTGCAAAATTTTTTAGTTCATTACACGGTGAAGATCACGAAACTTCTTGGTTACAAAACCCTACGATATACAAACATAGTAGCTTTTTGAATAGAAAGATGAACTAGGGCATATGTCTCTGGTTCACAATATGCTTATGAAAAACTTTTGCATTGAGTTGCGTCAACTGTGACGGCTCTTAAAACAATCTTTATATATGTTTAGGGTTGTGAAAAAAGAAAGCCTAAATATCTATTCACTGATTGAAGTGAAATTAGATCTGAAAAACTGATTTTCATAAACTTCGATAGATACCGTATCTGTTGAGCAGCTGTCAAGTATCAGGCTGAAACAGCTTTTAAATCTCGATATATACTAGCTGTGGAGTTTTAAAATACTGCACTTCTTCACTTGATTCTTAGATAGACTTGTATGGTTTTAACACTTGAACTTGAAACCTTGTTCCTTGAAGTATTAAACACATCATAGATCTACCAAATTACAAGTAAAGTGCATTTTGTCAAAGGATTAGCCGATTCTATATTGACATATGTTTCTAACATAATTCACATATGTCCTAACAGTGGCTATAGATTAAGATGATAAAATGACAATGATAATAATGAAAAACATGCCATCTTAGACACTTTTGAAAACTTGGAAGTTTTGGAGCTTTTTTATTATTGGAAAACAGGGACGGATGGCCAAGGGGGACCGGCCCCCCTGTGTCCAATTTTTTTTTTTTTTTTTAGTTACAATATTTTTCATTTTTATAGTTACACTCCTTTCTAAAATCATAGGGTCTCTTTCTTCACAATAAGCCTAACTAGCATCACCCAAATAACAACTATCTGACCAAAAAACTTAACAAAAACAATAAAAATATTCAATGGTGATCGTATTTTAGCAAAAAAAAAAAAAAAAAAAAAAAACTATTTTACCACCAAAGAACCAAAAAATCATGTGTTCTTGGAGAAGTTAAAACTAAAATTTTTGCAACTACAGTAAATTGGTATAAATACCAGTTGACTATAGCAAGTTGTTAAAAATAAAATACAATATTTTATTAAGATTATATTTCTTCATTTAAAAAACTCAAATTCTCTCACTTCCTTTATTATTTTAATGAATTATTTATATTATTTTAAATGAAGTTATATTAAAAAAAAAAAATGGAACATTTGATATTGGGTATATTGTAGAGTAAGGTAGTAAAATAGATAAATTAACTTTTTGAGGTGCTAAAATTTTTACCACCACTAATGCGAATGCTTTAATTTCAAAAAAAAAAAAAAAAAAAAAATCCTAGTCAGCTTAGTATTAAAAAAAGACATTATTTTGTTTTTGTTGATAAATAATTGCATTTTAATGTATTTTAAAACAACGATTTTGTCTACCTATTCAGTAAAAAAAAAAAAAAAAAAATAACGATTTTGAATTTTTATAATTTTTTAATACTATATAAATGCATATTTGAAATTTTTTTTTCTTTATACTACGAACCTTGCTAACTTAAAATTCTCGGTCCATCCATGTTGAAAAAGATCTATTTTTTTTTTTTTTGTTTTTTTTTTTGTTGTAAAGTGCTTCTTGGTGCGCCCAATTTATCTTACAATGCTTTCATTATTGGAAGTTGGAACCTTTTGTTTGCTTGTAGCTATTCTATGCACACTCTCAAATGTGTTCTTTCAGCTTACATGTGTAAATAGTATTATGAGAGCTATATTTGTTTTTTTTCATATGTATGGGTCTCATGAACAGTACATGAGACCGCAATAAAAAAAAAACACAGAAGCAGTGAAAACGCGCAAACACCCGTCCAAACACACACGCAAAGTGATGAAAGTTGATGTCCAAAACAACTCTTTTTGGCCTCAGAATTAATATCTTTTTCATTTAAGTTGACAGCTAATATATTACATTTTTCAAGGCAACATCTTTGTGGACGCACAATATCTATAAACTTGGAATTTTTGGTTCAGAAGATCTGAAACTTCTTGCATATATATATTAGGTCCTAGGAAAAACGTAAATAAAATAAAATAAAATATATGGTTAACCCGCTTAATGATTGTCCGCGGAACGCGTATTATATGGACGGTGTGTTTGCGGCAGTTGATGGAACACCGTACGTCCGACCAAACATGATTTGTGTGTTCGAGAAATATGCGGGTGATATTGGATGGCGTCACTCAGAGAGTCCCATCACTGGCATGGAGGTAAGGATTTTTTAACATACATGCATGTAAAAATTATTGACATAATTTTGATTGAGCAACAATTATATAATATGTAATACCAGTAATTAAGAAAAAAACAGTGAAATTTTTTATATTATCAGATTTATTGATGTCGAATTGGTTAAAAACCAGTCTATTTGGATGAAAAATATATGAACCATTGGATAATAATCATTTTTTGGTATATTGGTGTCACACTAATGGTCATCTCAACTTTGTTTTGTTTTGTTTAATTTCTTTTGGCAAATTAGAGAAGCAAGGCCGAAGGTGACGTTGGTGGTTAGAATGGCAGCATCGGTAGCTAACTATGATTATATTGTTGATTGGGAGTAGGGGTGTGCAAAAAACCGAAGAACCGAAAAAACCGCTTCAAACCGACCGAACCGATGTAAAAATTTCGGTTCGGTTTCGGTTCGGTTCGGTTTCGGTTTTTATATAATAAAATCGAAAATTTCGGTTCGGTTTTCGGTTGCAAATTTTAATGCACCGAACCGACCGAACCGAACCGATATATATATATATTTATGTAATACCCAGTAACGTTGGAGTTTGTAGCTTAGTGGTATGATGTGACTGTAATGACTACGTGTTTTCGGGTTCGAGCCTTCGCGGAAGCTTTTTTGAGTTTTTTTGGTTTTTTAAAACCTTTAAAATTTAAAAACCCTAACATCCATTTTCTTATTTTGCCCTTTTCTTTCCAGCCGCCCCTCCTCCTTTCTTTTCTCTGTAACCATTTTTTCTCTCTACCTGGAAACAGAGCATTTTATTCCTTTCTCTTCTCCTCAGCGCCGACCCCCTCCCCAATCTTTTACTTGATTTTGTTTCTCTCATTTCAAAACCACCCATGTTCATCTCTCTTTCTTGTTGGTTTTTTTTCTCCTCTTCAAATGTGTTGGCTCGACGAGGAGCTCAGTCTTTGATGGCGTCGCCGGCGACATCCACGAGCCACGCCGGCCAGCCTTGTTGGTTCCTAACCATGCAAGGTTCGACATTCTCCGTAATTTCATCTCTCTTTTTTATATTCTGGGTTTCTTTTTTTTTTTTTTTTAAATCTTCAATTCTGGGTTTGTTTTTTTTTTTTAGATCTTCAATTCTGGGTTTGTATTTTTTTTTAGATCTTCAATTCTGTTCTGGGTTTGTTTTTTTTTTATTTTTTATTTTAGATCTTCAATTCTGGGTTTTTTTTTTTTTTTTTAGATCTTCAATTATGGGTTTGTTTAATATTAAATCAATGCTATTTTTTCAATTTTTATGTGCAAATAAAGTTAGGGTTGTGAAAAAACCTATGTACTTGGTTGTTTATATTCTGAGTTTGTTTATTTTCTCAATTTCCTCTCTATTCTGGGTTATTTTTTCTTTGTTTGATTTCTTGGAAAACAAATGAAGAGGAAACCGAAAAAACGACCGAAACCGACCGAAACCGAAATCCAACCGAAACCAATGGTTTTTCAACTATTTCGGTCGGTTTCGGTTGAGAATTTCACCAACCGAAAATTTCGGTTTCGGTTGTCCAACACGTAGAAAACCGACCGAAACCGAACCGACACACCCCTAATTGGGAGTTCCAAACTGATGGGCTAATCAGAATTAAGGTTAGTGATTAATTATTAGTTTATATATATATATATATATTTTTTTTTTTTTGTTTTTGTTTTTTGAGAATCTAGTTTAAATAATCTTAGTGTAAAAGAATAGTATGAAAGTGCACCATTGAATGCCAGTCTATGGTGTATACTTTGGGAAACAGCATTGTGGGGCCCTATCGCATTAACCACGCTAGCCCACCTTGCACGGCCCAAAGTCTATGCCGAGGATAATACAAAGGCCGAGGATAATGGGAAAGAGCCCAGGTCACCCAAGGGCCTCGCTGAGGATGACCACATCCTCGGCACACCGACTTCGACAAAGGAAAATATCCTTTATCCATTAAATAAACACTACCAACATTCTGACTGCTTTAATGGTGAGGTGACCTACAAGCCCTAATGCTTCGGTCACTTCAACTGTTAGAAAGCCTGCAAAGGCGGCTGGGAAATAACATAAAGCCTGCAAATTCAGATGATGGGACAATCTCCTGTACATAGAAGCTCCGATAATTGACAAGTGGACGGTGAAGATCAATTAAAGTAATAATATATATAACAAAGAGGATTCCCAACAGAAGGGATGGGTCCTAAAAAAATGGGACGGAGCATATATATGAATTATAAGAAAAATAGATCCTCGGACGAAGCCGAGGATGAATATATTTCACAAACACTTAACCAAAATTATGAAGATCCCCACAACCACTTATCCAAAGTCATTATAAAGTCTCTTACCAACACCTAACCAGATTCATGGCCTTTATCCTCATAGAAATTACTCAGTAAAATCATTCTGTTATACCCATGTTGGTCTCACATCATCCGTTGTTCGTATTGCTAGTGCCTAGCCCTTACACCCACATCTCTACAAGTTTTATTGTTAAGGGTCCATTACAAATTATGCCCCTACAAGTATAAAGTATGAATTATGATATGAAGGCTCTTAATCAAATTTAATTTAGTTTCTAATTGAAATTAATAAATTAATATTTTTTAATAGAAAATGGAAGAAAGAATATACTTATATAACGATAAAAGTTGGTAGCAAAAAAGAATATTACATCTGGAATGATTCGAATCTTTCTTGAATCAATTGTTTGCATCGACTTCCTTTATGTGTATGCACCACTAATTTACTATTATCTTCAATTCATTTGTGGTACTTTCCATGAATCTTTTGTCTTTTATTTTCTTTTGTTTTTTTCAACAAAGAAAAATCCTAATCATATCTTCCTGTTTTATTAGCAAGTGGATGGTTGAGGTTGTAAATTTTCCATTTTTTTTTTGTCACTCACTATTATCTTCGATTCCTTTGTGATACTTTCCATGAATCTTTTGCCTTTTCTTTTCTTTTGTTTTTTTCAACAGAGAAAAATCCTAATCATATCTTCCTGTTTTATTAGCCAGTGGATGGTTTTGAGGTTGTAAATTTTCCATTTTTTCTGTCAGTTACTATTATCTTCGGTTCCTTTGTGATACTTTCTATGAATCTTTTGCCTTTTCTTTTCTTTTTTTTTTTTCAACAGAGAAAAAATCCTAATCATATCTTCCTGTTTTATTAGTAAGTGGATGGTTTTGAGGTTGTAAATTTTCCATTTTACTTTCCTTTGTGATACGTTCCATGAATCTTTTGCCTTTTCTTTTCTTTTGTTTTTTTCAACAGAGAAAAATCCTAATTATATCTTTCTGTTTTATTAGCAAGTGGATGGTTTTGAGGTTGTAAATTTTCCATTTTTTCTGTTACTTACTATTATTTTTGATTCCCTTGTGATACTTTCCATGAATCTTTTTCCTTTTCTTTTCTTTTGTTTTTTTCAACAGAGAAAAATCCTAATCATATCTTCCTGTTTTATTAGCAAGTTTTTTCTGTCAGTTACTATTATCTTCGATTCCTTTGTGATACTTTCCATGAATCTTTTGCCTTTTTTTTTTCTTTTTTTTTTTTTCAACAGAGTAAAATCCTAATCATATCTTCTTGTTTTATTAGCAAGTGGATGGTTTTGAGGTTGTAAATTTTCCATTTTACTTTCCTTTGTGATACTTTCCATGAATTTTTTATCTTTTATTTTCTTTTGTTTTTTTTAACAAAAAAATCCTAATCATATATTCCTGTTTTATTAGCAAGTGGATGGTTTTGAGGTGGTAAATTTTCCATTTTTTCTGTCACGTACTATTATCTTCAATTCCTTTGTGATATTTTCCATGAATCTTTTGCCTTTTCTTTTTTTGTTTTTGTTTTTTTTCAACAGAGAAAAATCCTAATCATATCTTCCTGTTTTATTCGCAAATGGATGGTTTTGAAGTTGTAAAATTTCCATTTTTCTGTCGCTTACTATTATCTTCGATTCCTTTGTGATAATTTCCATGAATCTTTTGCCTTTTCTTTTCTTTTTTTTTTTTTCAACAGAGAAAAATCCTAATCATATCTTCCTGTTTTATTAGCAAGTGGATGGTTTTGAGGTTGTAAATTTTCCATTTTACTTTCCTTTGTGATACTTTCCATGAATCTTTTTCCTTTTCTTTTCCTTTGTGATATTTTCCACGAATCTTTTGCCTTTTTTTTTTTTTTTTTTTTCAACAGAGAAAAATCCGAATCATATCTTCCTGTTTTATTAGCAAGTGGATGGTTTTGAGGTTGTAAATTTTCCATTTTTTCTGTCACTATATAGTTTGTGAGGTCAGAGCTTATCACAAATACTGTTCACAGGTTGGACTTAGCGGTATTTTGATGGTGAAAGGTACAACCTACGACAACATAAACCAGATTTCCAACCAAGAAAATCTATATGGTACCCTTTTGTCCGAAAATGTTATAGGTGTTAACCCTGACCACTACATCACATTCTATCTAGATATGGATATCGATGGCTCAGATAATTCCTTTGTTAATGTAAACATTAAGAAGCAGGAGACACAGAAGGATGTGGCTAAGACACAGAAGGATGCACAAATTAAGCTTAAACTCTATGACCCGTCCGAGTTCCACGTGATTAACCCGTCGAAGAAGACACGGTTCGGGAACCGGTTGGATATAAGGTGGTTCCTGGTGGCACAGCTGCTAGTATGCTTGATCTTGATGACCCTCCCCAGAAGCGTGGTGCCTTTACAAACAACCAAATATGGGTCACTCCCCTAAAACCAGAGTGAGCAATGGGCAGGCGGTTCGTTTGTTTACCAGAGCGAAGGTGACTCTTGCAACGTGGTCCGAAAGGCATGTTTCTTTGAAAAAATTAAACTCCCAGAACTTAGTTTGTAACAAGTATAGGTTTTGAAATTAATCAATGAGCAAAAAGGTCACGTGATTGCCTTCTTCTTGTGGTGTAGTAAGTATTTCGTACAATGGAAAAGTCATGCGATTGCCTTATTAGGGTGAAAAAAGTATTTCATATATCGAATATACGTATTATCGCCCTTGAAATCCACGCATTTGTGAAACCATAAAATGTAAAAAGAGAGGATAAACATATATCAATGCATGGAATAATTATTGGTTGTGGTGGTCTAGATTACGGTTTGATGTTTAACTTCACCTTTAAAAAATAAAAGTCACGCCTTTTTGATTGACTTCTTGCAGTATGATATGGCTTTCTTCGATTACAATTCAATGCAAATGTACGTAGCGTGCGTTGAATTTCATGTAACTTGAAAATGTTGATGCTATAGTACATTGTTTTTCTCAATTCAGCTTGACAATTCAATATTTCAATTAGCTAAAATATTCTTATTATTGGGTTGAATTTTGCAGGGATAGACCAATTGAAAATAAGGACATTGTGCTATGGCACACGCTAGGCTTCCATCATATACCATGTCAAGAGGATTTCCCTATAATGCCAACAGTTTCATCTAGCTTTGATCTAAAGCCCGTCAATTTCTTTAGAGCAACCCTATTCTTCGAATCCCACCTAATCTTGAGAAGGACCTCCCTGTTTGCGAGCCTGCAGATTCAGTTTGAAGAAGTATTCCTACTTCATTATAGGGTCTGCAAATATGAAGCAGCATATTTGTACCTTAATCCATATATATGTACATATTTTCAAAGTTTGACGAACAAATGGTAATTATGTCTAAAACAAGCAATATCAGTATCTTTATGACTTTAACGGATATGAGAGTTTTTGAAAATTTCAGAAATAAATTACAAATGGCATAGAAGGGATGAGACATATGTGAAAAGTTACCGATGACAGAAAGTGTTCGTGAAATAGCATGATTAACACATGATTGATAATGTGACAATCCCCGCTTAAAATTGATAGGAGTGAGAGCAATAAATACAAATGTTTTCAAATTTAAAGGAAGTTAGCATATGAATAGAGAAGATGATAACACAATGGATAAGTGTTCTAGAGGATCAAAGATGATGCCCCAGGGGTGGAGCTTGGATTTTTTGTTTTGGAGGGCCAAATTTTGGTATTAATATATTAGTTTCGAGTCAAGATAAACCATCGTACATATGCATAAACGTATACACACAAATATAAATATTAATATTTTAATTTTTGATACTGGAGTAGGTCATAATTTATAAATATATTGTATATAAAATTAACAACTTTCAAATATATATATTCGCAAGATAATTTTTTAGGGGAACTTATCATCTTTTAAACTCCAATGAGTATACAAAAGCTATCTAGTTTGATATTAAACATGTACAAAAAACGAATTAGAGAAAACAAAAACTACATTATCTTTATAACTACTAGACCAATTGACAAATTCTATTAGTTTTTAAGAGTATTATTGGACTAACTCAAACATTAGGGGGGGGGGGACTTTTATTTTTGTAGCTAAACATTTAAAGTTTTAATACTTATACATAATATAAAATAATTTTTTAAAATTTTGGGGGACCATGCCCCCCCCCCCCCCCCCAAAGCCATGCTATAGCTCCGTCTCTGATGCCTTACATGGTACAAGTAACTACAATTAAATATCGTTAATTATAGAACTCTCAAGTATGAATGGTAGTTTACATTTCAAGTAAAAGACACATTCTCAGATTGATTACTCTTATTATCTTTAGTTTATGACATGCAACTAATGCAAGGAAGTACTTTCATTTCCATTATTAATTGTAGCTATTGCAGTTACTTTTGTTTGCATTGTTACTTTATTATGTTTGAATGCATTTGAATGCTCGAAAATGTGTTAAAAATATAAGAGTTGTTTAGACCCCCTAATTAAAATTACGGCTCGATAGATTTTACACTAACTTAATACTAAGTGCGGAATAGTGTAAATACGAGCAGATAAACAAGAAGCTACTTTAATCCATAGACTAAGCAACACAGCAGTATAATGGAATGTAAAAGAGTAGGGAAGAAGGATGTAAACACAAGATAACACGCCGATGTGTTATCGAAGAGGAAACCAAAGAACTCGGTGAAAAATCTCTCCGCCGCCCTCCAAGTGGAAATCGATCCACTAGACAATCAGTTGGGATACATGGGTTAGCAAGAGACCCTCCAAGCCTAATCTACCCGATGTACCTAAGCCCTCCAAGCTCCTACTCTAACAAGGCTTCTCGGAACCCTGTCTTGTCTAGCACTCCAGATCCCGCAACAAGCCCCATGTTGCATCTGCCATCCTTGGCTTCTTCCAATACTTCCCAACAGTACCAAAACGTCACTCAACACTCTCAAAGGGTGTGGTAAGTGTTTGAGCAATCAACCTCTCAATGGTATGGAAAATGGAGAGAGGAGAGTTGAGGAAATACCACAAGCAAGTGTATAGAGAAATGTGGGTATGACAATCTTTAATTCTCAATGTGTTTGGCTAAGGTTTTCTCTCTGAAGCACTCCTCAACATTTGTGGGTAAAAGGGGTATATATAGTGTAGGCACAAAAAGTGTGACTCAGGCTGGATAGGCTGGTAGAACAGAATGCCTCGCAGGTGTCTCGCAGGAAGGCCTTACCCGTGAGATACTCGCGAGACACAGTTGTCTCTACCTGGCCTGACTCTTCGCATTCCAGCATGTGCAATACATATGTGTCACTTCGTGGGAAGCTAAGTCGCGACATACCCACGATAAATCTTCAGTCTTCAAATGCTTGAGTCTTCACACTCTCTCTCTATCACACAACCCTTACAATGAAATCCCACGATAAAACAGGGTATAAAAGATTGAAAACAATTACAATCAAATTTGGCACGGAATAAAAACCAACAAAAACATAGTTGTAAATAAAACAGGGAGTTGTTTCTTACTTTGGCTGATGGGAGCAGCTGGTATTTATAATTTATGTTTTTTATCTAGAGTTCTGATATTAGAAGACTGTTTGTATGTACCTAATGTTCGTAGGAATTTAATTTCTGCTACTTACTTAGGTAAACATTGATATTGTGTTATCCTGAAAGACAATGTTGTAATAAAGAAGGATAAAATGTTTATCTGTTCTGGCAATATTGTGGATGGTCTTTATATTTTAATTCCTGATAAGCATGAATTATATAATTCTGAATTAGATGCTAACTCTCATGTAAAATCATTAAAGAGAAAATTTCCTTATACTAGTGATGCATATCTTTGGCACTTGCGTTTGGGTCATATTAATCCAAATAGGATTCAAAGACTGATCAAAGATGGACTCTTAGAGCCCATGGATTTTGATGAATTTCCAGTTTGTGAATCTTGTTTGGAAGGTAAAATGATCAAACGACCTTTTAATGCAAAAGGTAGAAGAGCCCAAGATTTGCTAGAGCTAGTGCATTCTGATGTTTGTGGTCCTATGTCAATCCAGGCAAGAGATGGCTATGAGTATTTCATCACTTTCACTGATGATTACTCAAGATATGGTTATATGTACCTAATGAAACGGAAGTCCGAAGCCTTTGAAAAGTTCAAAGAGTTTAGGGCTGAAGTTGAGAATCAATTAGGTAAACACATAAAAGCCATTCGATCTAATCGAGGTGGTAAATACCTTCTTGGGGATTTCAAGGATTACTTAACTAAGAATGGGATAGTATCCCAATTGACTGCACCTGGAACTCCACAACAAAATGGTGTAGCCGAAAGAAGGAATAGGACTCTTTTAGATATGGTTAGGTCCATGATGAGTTATTCAACTCTACCTATTTCTTTTTGGGGATATGCCTTAAACATAGCAATGTATCTTTAGAATTTAGTACCTTCGAAGTCTGTTCCTAAAACACCTGTGGAGTTGTGGAATGGGCGTAAGCCTAGTATGAGACATCTCCATATTTGGGGTTATCCAGCACATGTGTTAAAAGGAAAGTCTGACAAGTTACAGTCTAAAACAGAAGTGGTTTTCTTTATTGGGTATCCAAAAGGAACTGTTGGAGGTTTATTCTATAGTCATAAAGATAATAAAGTGTTTGTTAGCACAAATGCCAAATTCTTGGAAAATGACTATATGAATGATTATAATCCTAAAAGTAGAGTTGTTTTGGCTGAAATGAATGAATCTGTAAACGAACAACCAATAGATGAAACTAGGGATGGTGTGGCTGTATTAGATACACCACAAGATACTACTCACGACATGTCTAGTACTCAGGTGCCTCGTCGCAGTGGGAGAATTGTTTGGCCTCCTATAAGATTCATAGGTTTGGGAGAAACTTATGAAGCTATTTCAGAAGAGGTTGAATCGGATCCCTACACATATGATGAAGCAATAAATGATATAGATGCACATCATTGGGTCCAAGCTATGAAATCTGAATTAGATTCCATGTATTCCAATCAAGTTTGGGATCTTGTAAAGGCGCCTAACGGCATTAAACCTGTTGGTTGCAAATGGGTTTACAAGAGAAAGAGAGGGATAGATGGAAAGGTTGAAACCTTTAAAGTAAGGCTAGTGGCGAAAGGGTATACTCAAAAAGAAGGTATTGATTATTATGAAACCTTTTCTCCAGTAGCAATGCTTAAATCTATCAGAATTCTCTTATCCATTGCTGCTCATTTTGATTATGAGATTTGGCAAATGGATGTCAAGACTGCATTTCTTAATGGCAATCTTGAAGAGGAAATCTATATGATGCAACCGGAAGGTTTCATAGCAAAGAACCAAGAGCATTTGGTATGCAAGTTGTAAAGGTCCATTTATGGACTTAAGCAAGCATCTAGGTCATGGAACATCAGATTTGATCAAGCAATCAAGACATTTGGTTTTGAACAAAATCTTGATGAACCATGTGTGTACAAAAGACAACAAGATAAAGTAGTAATGTTCCTAGTACTTTATGTTGATGATATTCTACTCATTGGACATGATGTAGGGGTAATGTCATCTGTAAAGGTTTGGTTGTCAAGCCAATTTGATATGAAGGACTTGGGTAAGGCTAACTTTATTCTAGGGATCAAGCTTTGGCGAGATCGCAAGAATAAGATGTTAGGCTTATCACAAGCTGGATATATAGATAAGGTTCTAGAACGGTTTAGCATGCAAAACTCCAAGAAAGGATTGCTTCCTTTCAGACATGGAGTTCCTCTGTCTGATGACCAAAGGCCTAAGACTCAAGAGGAAGTAGATATGATGAGACAAGTTCCTTATACTTCTGCAGTAGGAAGTCTCATGTATGCCATGCTTTGTACTAGACTAGATATCTGCGATTCAGTTGGCCTGGTCAGCCGATATCAATCAAATCCAGGACCAAAACATTGGCAAGCTGTAAAGCATATTCTCAAGTATCTACGGAGAACGAGAGATTATATGCTTGTTTACCATTGTGAGGATTTGATTCCCATTGGCTATACAGATTCATATTTTTAATCGGATCTAGATTTCAGAAAATCCACTTCAGGATGGGTTTTCACCTTAGGAGGTGGAGCCATTAGTTGGCGGAGTATTAAGCAATCTTGTATTGCAGACTCCACCATGGAGGCAGAATATGTTGCTGCTTGTGAAGCAGCAAAGGAAGCTGTATGGCTCAAGAAATTCCTTTCTGACCTTGGTGTAATAAGAATAGAGCAAGTTCCAATCACATTGTTTTGTGATAACAGTAGAGCAGTTGCACAATCTAAAGATCCAAGGAATCCCAAGAAAGGAAAGCACATTGAGAGGAAGTACCATATCATTCGAGATATTGTTGCTCGTGGAGATGTGGTGGTAGCAAAGATTGAAAGTGCAAACAATCTAGCAGATCCATTTACTAAAGCCTTGCCTCAAAGGACTTTCGAGTCATATTTGGAGGGAATGGGAGTTAGATTAGTGCACAATAGTCTTTAGGGCAAGTGGGAGATTATTAGGATTTGTGCCCTTAAATCCTATTGAATGATGCTATGTATAATATTAAGTGTGACATTGTGTTTGACATTATGTATGACTTAATATTGTGTTTAATAAATTTGTTTTATTATTATCTGAATTAGTGGTAACTTGAATATTCGGACATTATCATATAGTCCATGAGATGCAATAGTATATGATTTATGTGAAGAGTCATAGAAGATATAAATCACAAGTTCTTTGTAAACTCAGAATTATAGTTCGTGGTCGGTGATGAAATTGGGCATTTCATCTGCGAAGACTATAACACGTCAATCATGATGATTTGTCTTGATCATGGAAGTGGAAACTTTTGGTTGATGTGTTAATATGTTTTAAGAGTTAAGACATATTGAACTGGACCGCTGTGAGATTTATTATTTGCCTAAGGACTGTCAAATGAATAATAAATCTCATGACTTGTATTTGCATGAACTCTTGATTCTGAGAGAATAATGAACCTGATCATGAGGTGTAGGTTGCTTTGATATGTTAGGAGTGAGATATATAGTAATGGTCAAAACCTCAGTATGTTGGGCAACCACATTAAGTGTTGATGGAACATGTATTCTCAAGATGAAATTCATAGTCTCTTAACGGAGATATAAAATATTCCCTTGAGATAAGTTTAATGGGTTTGTTATTCAGAGAGTTAGGCCTAACCACTTTAGTAAGACTAAAGTATATATTTATGGAATGAGATTTCATAAATATATAATGAATAACATTAAAAGATTAAACCGGGTACTCAAGGATCAAGATGTAGTAATTTACAAAGTGGCAGTCTACTTCAATGACTTTGTATTACTACGAATATTTTATGAAGGGGTTGCATGTATAATAAAGTCTTGGGATATAATATATAGATAAGACCTAGAGTGCAACTATATTTATATAGTGGTATTAAATATAGTTAATGGTAACTTTGGACTTGTCAAGAGTTGACAGAAAAGCCCAAGGCCCATTGGAGCTAGTGTCTTATTGGTCCCTTTTGGTCCCACTCCAAGCCACACACTTAAGCCCAATTGGTAAGACCCGAAAGGCCAGCCCAATTAGATATATTGGTTAGATACAAAGGGAAAAACGTACAGAAATTTATTGGTAAGAAAAACATCATTGTAATGGTGTGGAAGTGAGTGAAAGTCACTCTCTAATAATCCATTTGTTACCAATTGAGAGACCACACATCTTGGGCGTTAGTGGAATTGGAGCGAAGATTAAAAGTATTCCCAAGTGCTTCAATCTTCGGTTTTGGAATTCACTGCTTCAAGGTACGATCTCTTGTTCTCAAATTCTGAAATTTACTTTATGCATGTTATCAATATTGAATGAAGTAGATCCGTTCAAAACTTACTTTTCCGCTGCGTTCATCTTTAATTCCATCAATACTAAGGATGATGGAACATGATATGGACCTAGGCATGACATGGACACAAGAACATGTTATATGTGCTAAAAGGTCTAAAAAGACTTAATTGGCATGAGTGAATGCAAAAACATGTCAAGTGTTAGAGTGTGTGCAGCAAATTGCATCTAGTGTGCATGTGTGATGCATGACTAATGCATGAGCAAGGCACTCAAAGGGCAAAGTGTACAAAACACACCACTAATGATCAAAACATGATAAACATGAATAATTATGGTGATCCCCAAAGTTTGGTACTCATCGGAGTCCAAAACAACGAGAAAATGTTATTTGGGCATTTTATCAAACACTTAAAGTGCACACACTACACATGTATGTTAAACAATGTAGAACATATGAAAATCTTGCCTAAACATGAATAATTATGGTGATCCCCAAAGTTTGGTACTCATCGGAGTCTAAAACAACGAGAAAATGTTATTTGGGCATTTTATCAAACACTTAGAGTACACACACTACACATGTATGTTAAACAATGTAAGAACATATGAAAATCTTGCCTAAATACATGTTATTTTTGCCACAAGGGGCCAACATCCAAACCAAATCAACATTTAAAACAAAGCCCAATAAAAAAGATTGACAAAAATTAAGTTTTCTAACTCCCATTTGAGAAAATCCCAACTATGAACATAAAACCCCCAAAAATGTAATCTAAGGATCAAAATCCATGAAAAGAGTTAAAGATTACCTTAGAGATGGTAATGGAACGAAAAAAAAACTTGAATTTAGTTGGGTTTTGATGTAGAAACATTAAAATAGGGGTTTGGGAGAAAATGGGAGACGTTTAAAACAAATGTCCCACAAAATGCTCTTTAAAAAGCTGATTTAGAAATTTTCGCTGGTATCTCGCTGGTTAGAATCCTGCGAAAATTTTGCTGGTATCTCGCAGGTAAGCCTTACTAGCGAAACAGCCGCGAAACAGTCGCAAAACTCTCTGTCCAAAGCTGAAAAACTTGAGAATTTGACCCTTTCACTCATGACTGAACTTAAACATGAAATAAGTCACGAAAACACCCAGAAAACATGTTTTTCACACAAAAACAATTTGAAAACTTTGAAAAACATGAGTAATACAAATCACTTCCAAAAGCAAACAAAAAGAATAAAAATCTTTTTGGTTTGATCTACATATGGTTGAGCACACACACATCGCATTTGAACATGTACAATCACACAAATGAAACAGACATTCATTGAATAAAAATCTTGTGTGTTGCGTGTGAGGATCAAGTGTGGAAAAGTCCTTAGACCAGAGTGAAGCTTCAATGATCAATTCAATCGAGTCATACACAACTGATACTAAATCAAGTGAACTATCTCAATTATAGAAATAAGCATATATGACCTCCCACAAATTGATTACAAAACTTAGAAGCTTTTTATTTGGCTTCTGCATAAAACTTAACAATTGGTCCATTTTTGGACAATACATTTCTTTTTGAGATCGGTGCTTGAAATTTTTGATATTTCAACATCAATGATTAGCCTTTGGCTTTTTGAGCACCATACAAAATACATTTAAAAGAGTCGCTTTCCCTTTTTCCTAGTCGTAAACTAGTATGTGAGACAGGCTTTTGCAGCTCGATATCTCTTTTCATTTGGAGATTTACATTTGATGAGCTCTTTAGCAAAAACATAAAAAAAGTGGGAAGAGATATAGACACAAGTCTATGCAAGTATCAAGACCAACAAGACTATTGACCAATCATTTATGACAAGCTTGAAGATCTATTTACAATAATCACACATAGTTTTCAAGATTTCTTCCACAAAGATATATGTGCATACAAAACAAGCTAAGCTCTTAAATGCACTACGCCATTAATACGAAGGTACTAGGCCAAACTCACATGTGAAATGTGCTCAAACATATACGATCACACTTTTTGAATTTTTCACTTTTTATGTGGTTTTGGATTTTTACTCACACAAAACTAAAACATAAAAGTAAGATCAAAACAAAACAATGCATAAAACAAAATGCAAGATGTACAAAATGCATGAAGACATGACATTCAATACATGAAGGGTCCTACAAAGATCGAAAGAATTAGATCAAGGACCAAAAGAGCAAAAGCTCAACCATAGGATCCCTTTCTCATCCAAACGAAATGATTGTTTGGAGTGAGTGTCTCAAGAGAAGTGAGATGAGGGTTGGAAGAATGAGAACCGGAGATGCACATAGTCTAGGAGTTAAGAGCATCAAACACTTTCTTTAACAACATGCTATTTTCACTCAAATCCGGTTTACACCTTTTAGCACAACTTCCAAGCAGCTCAAGTTTCTCTTTTCTTTTAATTCTTTTAGCAGCTTGAAACTTAGAGCAATGAGGTCTTAGATGACCAAAGGCACCACAGTGGTGACAAACAATGTGTTTAGGTCCACTAGGCCTTTTGGGAAGGGATCTAGCAACATATGTTTGTTCTCTCTTCAACTTATGACATTGAGGTCTTATATGACCAATTACACCGCAATGGTGACAAGTAGGAACAAACTTAGATCCACTCAATTCCCTAGAATGGGACCCAAACAAAGGCTTAGGCTTAAGAGTCTTTCTCTCCACCTTTTGATTTCTTTTATGTGGAGGAATGTACATCAATTTGTCCTTTGAGGTAGAACACACAATAGGCATAATATCGGGTACCACAACATGATTGTAACAAATATTTTTATCATTTTTAACAGTAGGTTCAGCAGTCAAACACTTGGCATACATCTTAAGAGATTCATTTTCACATTTAAGATCGTCAACAAGTTTGTTAGACAAAACAAGTTTAGCATCCAAGTCCATATTCAAACATTCAAACTCTTTCAGCTTTTTAAGAGAATTTTCAGCAAGATTCTTATATTTCTCAACCAATTTATTGGATTCATTGAGCTTAGCAATCAAATCATCATTTTCACAAAGTAACTTGCTCAAATTCTTTTGAAACTTCTTAGCAATTTTCTTCAAGGGTTTGATGTTAGGAATATCAACAACATCCAAAAATTAATGTAACATAGCATCACAATCATGAGGATTATCACTCATAGAGGCATTTTCACAAACATGTAGCATGTTTCATTTATCACCAACTAAATCATACAAAGAGGCATACATAGCACAATCCATGGCAAATAAACACAAGGAGTCAAGGATCACACTTATGTATTTAAACCACAACAAGTGTACCCGCTCTGATACCAATTGAATGCTCGAAAATGTGTTAAAAACACAAGAGCTGTTTAGACCCCCTAATTAAAATTACGGCTCGATAGATTTTACACTAATTTAATACTAAGTGCGGAATAGTGTAAATGCGAGCGGATAAACAAGAAGCTACTCTAATCCATAAACTAAGCAACACAGCAGTATAATGGAATGTAAAAGAGTAGGGAAGAAGGATGCAAACACAAGATAACATGCCAATGTGTTATCGAAGAGGAAACTGAAGAACTCGGCGAAAAACCTCTCCGCCGCCCTCCAAGCGGAAATCGATCCACTAGACAATCAGTTGGGATACATGGGTTAGCAAGAGACCCTCAAAGACTAATCTACCTGATGTACCTAGACCTTCCAAGCTCCTACCCCAACAAGACTTCTTGGAACCCTGTCTTGTCTAGCACTCCGAATCTCGCAACAAGCTCCATGTTGCATCTGCCATCCTTGGCTTTTTCCAATGCTTCCCAACAGCACTAAATCGTCACTCAACACTCTCAAGGGTGTGGTAAGTGTTTGGGCTATCAACCTCTCAATGGTGTGGAAAATGGAGAGGGAAGAGTTGAGGAAATATCACAAGCAAGTGTATAGAGAAATGTGGGTATGACAATCTCTAATTCTCAATGTGTTTGGCTAGGGTTTTCTCTCTGAAGCACTCCTCAACATTTGTGGGTAAAAGGGGTATATATAATGTAGGCACAGAAAGTGTGACTCAGGCTGGACAGACTGGCAGAACAAAATGCCTCGCGGGTGTTTCGCGGGAAGGCCTTACCCGCGAGATACTCGCGAGACACAGCTGTCTCCACTAGCCTAACTCTTCGCATTCCAGCATGTGCAAGGTACATGTGTCACTTCGCGGGAAGCTAAGTCGCGACATACCCGCGAGAAATCTTCAGTCTTCAAATGCTTGAGTCTTCACACTCTCTCTCTATCACACAATCCTTACAATGAAATCCCACAATAATACAGGGTATAAAAGATTGAAAACAATTACAATCAAATTTAGCACGGAATAAAAGCCCACAAAAATATAGTTGTAAATAATAACTTTACAGCATTGATGGTAGTGTTTCTGTTTAATTACTCCCTTGATATATACTCTCCCTAGCACAATAAGCATCATCTTAACGTTATTTCCTGATGGCATTTAGTTTTAGCATCGATACGGTTTGTTATACCGTTATAGTATTGATAGATCACTTTTGTTTGTTGTTAAGGAACTCATTAATTAATTGCACCACATTTGTTACCCTTATCTAACATCGATGTATCGGTATTTCCTTGCAAACACAACATCCAAAAGCCACGACAGAATACCCTTATACTTCTCTCTGTTCTTGCCAAACTTTACCTCCTTAAGCTATGATTGTAATGGGTCGGAGTCCTTTGAAAGCTTGGGTTGCTAGGTCAGGCCACCCAAGTTAGGTATATTCACCTTGCGAATTGGATATGATTGTGTGTTGTGGCTTATTTGCGGTAAACTCTTGAAACTACCGAGTTCTTTGTTGGACTTGGACCCCTTTCTATTATGCCATGTTGAGCTCTCTAAGTAGCATGAATTTGTCTAGTTCTCCTAGGTTTTTTTATTTTTTATTTTTTATTTTATTTTATTGGCTTGGGCCATTATGGGCTATTGGTAGGGTCATATTATGGCAAATTTAGGGTTATCCTTTTTGCGTAGCCCCTTTTATTTTTCAATTTGCTGGTCTTATTGGCCGTTGTTTTAGTTTGGGCTTTGTCCCCGCATGGGCCCACATGGTTTGGACTTTTAATGGGCTTAGGCTCCTTGTAGTTCGTGGAAATAATTGTGTCGGAACACAAATCATTATTCTAATTTATATTTTTATAATTGATTTTAAATTCTATTCTATATTTAAACACTTCAATATAATCTTCTTTTGTGTCATATATTTTTCTAAATGGTAGAGTAGATAGTTCTATATACAAATGCAACTAGTCGCTAACCCGTACTATGCATAAAAATCTACCTATTTGTGTTGTAAATTAAAATAAAATTAAATTGATTACGAAACTATATCATTACATGAATTTCTCTTGTTTGATTTCAATTTGTATTACAATTTGATGAAGAAGCCATTGCTTGAATGTGAAATGACTTATAAAAATATTTGACGACATTGCAAAAAAGTAACTAAAAAATTTAGATATTAAAGAATATTTGAATTAAAGAATAATTCAAAAAATATTAAAAAATCAAAAGATTATCTGCTTAGAAATTATTGAAATAAAACAGAATGTATATAACTACACAATAGAGAAATATAAGAGAAAGATGAGTTACATTCAAAAAAATTATCCATGGTTATAATTATTGAAATCTGCCAGAAAAGTTTCAGATATTGCAAAAAAATGAACCCAAAAAATACCGATGTCAAAAATTACAAAAGGCAAAAAATATTAAAAAAACAAAAGATTCAAAACCTACAAATTATATATATATATATATATATATATATATATATATATATATATATATTGTGTGTGTGTGTGATTACATAACGTAGAAATATAAGAGAAAAATATGTTACCCTCAAAAGAATAATTCATGACTATAGTCATTGAGATTTGCCAGATAGTTTTAGATATTGTTAGAAAGTAACTCAAAAATTCAAATGTTTAAACGTTTGAAAAGCCAAAAATGATTAAAGACTCATAAGATTCACTTCCTATAAACTATTGAAACACAACAAAATATATATGATTACACAATAAAAAAGTATAAGAGAAAAATTGATTACCTTCAAAAGATTAAATTATCAAAATTTGCCAAACATGTTTAAATATTGCAAAAACTAACGCAAAAATTTAGATGTTAAAACTTCCAAAATGCCACACACACACACACACACACACACACACACACACACACATATAAAGAATTAGAAGATTTAAAGCCTAGAAGTTATTGAAACAATTCAAACAAATATATGACTATTCAAAAGAGAAATATAAGAAAAAAAAAAGTACATAAGCCCTTAAAGCAATTAGTTTTAATGGGTCTAAACTTTAAACCATGAAAAAAAAAATCATAAACAATCATAAGCGTAGGGTTTGGCGGTTTATGGTTGTATAAAAAGATGTACCAAGATCACTTTTTAAAAAGTACATGAAAAACTATAAAACAGACTTTTTTTTCACCCGTTAGGTTGTGTTCCTAGCTACCCTGCAAAAACAAAAGGAAAAAGAAAAGAAAAGAAAAACCATGAAAAACCATAAAACAATAAGTTTTAATGGGTCTAAGCCTTAAACAATGAACAAAAAAATAAAAATAAAAATAATCGTAAATAATCATGGATGCAGAGTTTGGTGGTTTATGATTGTATATTTATAAAGCCCTGACCTGATAAATAAAAAAGGAAAAAAAAAAGAAAAGAATTGAATTCATGAACAAAACTAACCGGTCATATATGTAAACACCATAAGCTAACAAAATAATTAAATATACAAATAACACTAATAATAAATAATTGAACACTCACACAAAGGCCGGAGTGGTGAAAAGATTTGGCTTCATATTTGTTTGAATTTTTGAGATTATAAACTTTATATTCAAAGAAGCTTATTTATAAGCCAAAGATTAAAAAGAAAAGAGATGCAAGGGAAGAGAGCACATATTTAGGGTTTTTGTGTTTTACTTTTACCGACTTAAGTTTGCAGTGCTAATGTATTATTTGTTTTTTCTTTTGATAATAATTATGATGTGGAAAGGGGAATTATGGGCTGCCCAAAGCATCTTTGAATGCAGAGATGTAGTAGAGAAAGGGATGTGCCACAATATAGGGAATGGCTTGAATACTTGGATTTGGGAAGACCCCTGGATTCCAAATGAGACAAATCTAATCCCTCAATGAAGAAATGGAGCTAGTCTTGAAGCTCATCTGGTGGCGGAGTTGATTGATCAAGACACTAGACAATGGGATAGAGGAAAGCTTCATGAGTTATTTGAGCCAAATACAGTAACCAAGATTCTGGCCATCCACCTTACCCAATTGTCACAACAAGACCAAGTTTTTTGGAGTCTTAACCTCGCAGGTGAATTCACTGTAAGGACAGCATATAATGCCTTAAGGGTTATCAATTATCCACCTCACCCTTTACTGCAAAGTAAAGATTGGAAAGAGTTTTGTAAGCTAAAAATTCATGCCAGGCTCAAAAATTTGCTGTGGAAGATGGCTTGGGAGATTCTGCCTACAACTCCGTCCTAAATTCCAGGTTCTCTCTATCTTCGATAGATTGTTATTTATGCAATAATGCCATTGAGTTTTTGGAGCATATTTTTCTGCAATGTGATTGGGTTTCCCAAATTTGGTTTACAGGTCCTTGGCCATTAAATATGAGCCATATGCACGATGTGGCTATAGCAGATTGGGTGAAGATGATAATCAACCCAAAGCATGGCTTGGGTTTAGAGGGAGAAGAAGCTAAAGACTTGCAATTATATGCAGCAATTTTATGTGATCAAATTTGGATGACAAGGAATAAAGCTAGACTGGAAGGAATCAAAACAAGCCCGGAAAAGGTGGCAAGACATGTGAATAAATCATATGAAAAGCACAAGAATGCGTGGAGAAATCAATCAACAAAACCTCCAAAAGACTTATCTTGGACTCCCCCACCTTTAAATTGGATAAACTGAATTTTGATGCAGCAATTAGGGAAGATAAATCTTCAGTGGCAGTGGTGGCAAGAGACAAAAGAGGAAATTTTCTTGCAGCATGGACAGAGCAGCTGGATCAGACAAAGCCTTTGTTAGGAGAACCCAAAGCAGCTTGGTTAGCTATCAAAAAGGCGGCTAATGAAGAATTCAAGAGAATTATACTTGAAGGAGATGCACTGAATGTTATTGAGCTATTGAACAACAAAGCAGTTGTCTCTCATTGGAGAATTAAAGCAGTTCTAGAGGATATTTTGTTTCTAGTCAAATCTTTCGATAATGTATCATTTTCTTTTATATGTAGAGACGGCAATGTTATCGCCCACCTTCTACCCAATGGGTAAGGGTCATTAAATAGCCCACGGCCCACAGCCTGACCCAGAAACCCGACGGCCCACCGGGCTAATGGGCGGCCCGGCCCGTTGTTATTGAGGCCCATGGGTAGCCTACTAGCCTAGTGGGTCAGGCCGTGGGCTAGTTTTTATGCCCATGGGTACCCGGTGGGCTAACCCAGTAGCCTAACTTGTTGGCCTAAACCATTGGCCCAGCCCAATAACTCATAATTCATAACAAAAATATATAGGAAATGTATGAAGGATTGATCTTGTGATATTATAGAGGAATTTTTTAACTCCCTCAATCACTAAGATACTCAAAGTAATTATGCTAAACTTAGTTTACTAAATATATATTTTTCTAGTAGTCTAGCAAATTTGAATTAACCATGTGACATTTTTTTTTATTAAAGATAAAAATAAACACTATTTAAAGCCTTAATAAAAAAAATAAAAAAAAATAGGTCTCCATTAACAAAACAAAAAATTAAATAGATTTGACTGTAAAAACATTTGTAATTAAGTATTAAATTCTTTAATTCTTTCCTTTAAAAAAAATAGATTGATTATTCCCTTATAAAAAATTGATTCTTTCCTTATAAAAATAATAAAATAATATGCTAACACAAGCCCATGGGTTGCCCATTAGGCCCAACACGATAGCCCAGCTCGCTAAAGACAAAATGAGCAAGGCCCATAGGCAAGGTCATGGGCTGAGGTTTTCTCTTTCGGCCCAGCCCGACCCGGTCCGTTAACTAGTTAATAGTCCATTATGTCCAGCCCATTGTGCCCATGGCCAAGTAAAAATGGGCCGAGCTAGCCCGACCCGGCCCATTGACGACCCTTACCAATTGGCTGCTCTTTTGAATTGGAGTGGGCTAGTTCCCATCTCTAATTTGTCACCGATGTTAGCTAAAGCTTTAGATAGAGATGGTCACAGGCCCTCCCTGGATTTTATATCTTTTGTTTCTTCTTATAAATAAAGTATTTATTCAGCAAAAAAAAAATTATGATGTGAAAAATTGTGAAGGCTCCAAAACTTATGTGTCACAACATGAAAAAGTCAACAAAAAGTTAAAGGTTTTGGTTTTATAATATACTAGTATTATACCTGTGCGATGCATGGCTTAATAAAAAAAATCATATGTAAATTAAATGCCTTGATAAAAAATCATATATAAATTAAAAAATATATTTTGATGTTAAATACAGATTATAAAAAATGAAAAATTATTTTAATTAGAATTGAATGTAAAAAGAGGGGGTTTATTTATGAAATACTCTACTAATTAAGTAGTGAGAAACTTGAAACTCTAAATTAATTATCCTAATACATAATATATGTAGTGTGTTTGAATAAAAGATATTGTACATCATTAGATAACCACCACAACATGTGTGTATTTCTCTCTCTCTCTCTCTCTCTCTCTCTCTCTCTCTCTCTCTCTCTCTCTCTCTCTCTCTCTATATATATATATATATATATATATTTATGAGAATTATTTATCAAAAGATAATAACTCATGATTTAGAAAGCAAGCTAACATATGAATCTACCTTGATAGGCCAAGGATGTATTGACCCCTTGTGATATATTAATTGATTAATTAGCCAAATTTATTAATTAATCAAATTAATATGCAAAGCGTGTGATAGTACAAACAAATCACCAATTATCTAAAGTATGCAGCGGAAAATAAATTGACACGATAATTTATTTACGAATGGGGAAAACTTACATGGCAAAAACCCCACCGGGTGATTTTAAGGTCACCACTTCCGAAAATCCACTATTATCAAAACAAGCGGTTACAAGTAAAGGAATCCCCGTACCTTATACCAACTTACAATTGAACCCTTACCCCAATACCCAATTGGACTTGTTTTGTAGTGACAGTCTTTCTTTTCAATGCACGGCTCTCAGTACGTGACTAACCAATAGATGCGCGGATCTCAGTATGCGACTTAATCACCAACTTGAGATGGATGTTGCCTGCAAAGTTCTTGAGTTCATCCAAACGATGAAAATCAAGAAGCTCCTTAGTCACAAAACCCTACGATGTACAAACACAGCAGCTTCTTCAAGAGAAAGATGAACTAGGACAAATACTTTCTCCGATCATAATTTGCATGAACAAGACTTTGCTCTACACTTGTGCAACTGTGTAACCTTTGACAGCCCTTAAAATAATCCTTATATATGTTTAGGGTTGTAAGAAAAGAAAACCTAAACACATACTCATGGATTGGATGAAAATCAGAACTGAAAATCTGTTTTTCATAAATCTCGACAGATATCTATCTGTCGAGCAGCTGTTGAGCCTTGGGCTAAAATAGCTCTTTTAAACCTCGATAGATACTAGCTGTCGAGTTAGCTGTCGAGTTTTAATGAACATCACTTTTTCACTTGATTCTTGGACAGACTTGCATGACTTTAACACTTGAACTTAAAACCTTATTTCTTGAAGCATTAAACACATCATAGATCTACCCAATTACAAGCGAAGTGCATTTTGTCAAAGGATTAGCCTATTACATAAAATAGTGACATATGTTCTTAACATTGAATCACATATGTCCTAACATACTTTTCTTAAAAGAGTTTAAAATTTGTCCTTCAAAATTCATAAAATGCAAGTTCTAGGCTTCTAGCTCGTAATAAGAGTAAGATAACACAAAGTATAGAAAGCAAAAGGTCCTATAAACAATAAAAGACGCAATATATATGTATACACGTACCAAAGACATACACTTGTAGAAAATAACATTTATGGATTCACCTAAAGGCTCTATTTATTATTATCATTGAATTTATTGCTCCTTACTCATCATGAATTAGAATGCATCTTTGTGAAAAAAAAAATGGAAAAGAAAAGAAAAGAAATACATATCTGTGTAGCTAGAGGAAGATACATTTTCTTGAGTTTTATTCCATGAAGAAGAAGATATGTTATAGAAAAAGAGGATATATTATAGAAAGAGAAGATAGGAATAAAGAAAAACCTATTACATATAAAAAAAAACTATTTATGCAATTACATATTTTTTTCCTGATAAAATTATATTTGTGGTAGTAGTGTTACTTCATTATCTCTAAAAAAATTTCATATCCACAATTAAGCTTTTGTATTTATCTAAAAAAATTAATAAAACAATAGAGAAAAGTTGATAAGAATAACTTTTTTTTTTTTTTTTTTGAGAAAGTTGATAGGAATAATTAGGTTGTGTTGTTTCTATCTTAAAAATTTTACTGCAATTTTTTAGTTGATAGAGTTTAACTTAAACTCAAACTTATGACTTCCCTCCCATATTGTACATTTAATTTTTAAAAATTTTTTTAACGTAGTTTTTTTAGGGTTTTTTTTTTAATTTTTTATTTTTTTAATGTAGTTTAGGTCCTATAGGATAGTTACAAAGCTATCCCATAAAAAATGAACTATATATATACACGTGAAAAGAGAGGAAAAAAAATTTGATATCTAGAATTTAGATTCCAATCAAATTAAGATTTTTATCAACTTATAAATTATAGGAGAAGAAAAATTATACATTATTTTTAAATCTAAAAATCTAATTTTTTTTTTACAATTTGGTGAAGTCACTTGGCGCAACCATGGCTTCTAAGCTCAACTTTTATTATATAGTAAATGATATAGATTATAATATATGTCTATTAAAATTGATGATAATTATCAAAATTCACATTTATATAAAATAAATGTCTATTACAACATTACACTAATTATTGCCTAATTTTAAAATAAAAGAACGAGAAACTGCATGTTCTTTTTTGCCAAAACAATTTCGTGGTAACTAGCCAGAATTGCTAACTTGGAACTGCAAGGTTTCACGGCCAAAATTGCCAGATAACACCATTTTTCAAACATATTTGTTAGTTAGCATCGTTTCCAAACTATTTAGGAAACTAACATCTCGAGTCTCTTAGACTTGATTTTGGAATGCTAAATCGAGTACAATGAACTTGATTTCAACATCGTGCTGCAGCTGACGTGAAAATTTGTCCATGTAGGCATGAAAATCAAGCTTTATAGACTCGATTCTTTTAAATTGAAATTGAGTTTGTAAGGCTTGATTTCGGTACTCACTCAAAAATAAAAATAAAAAATAAAAAAAATGAAGAAGCAAAGCACTTGAAATACCACCTGATACTAACAATGACAAAGCATACTAGCAAAACCCAAAGATCAAAACGCAAATATCAACAACGAAGAAAAAAGAAGCAATGATGCAAAACCCAGCAAACCAAAGAACCAACAACGAAGCAACCTAGGCGCGGGGCGAAAGCTCCAGGCAATGGTGGCGAAGGCTTTAGGCGAGGGAAATCGGATTGGACTTAATGTGGGTGTGGTTTCTCGCCACTGCTTCAGTGATGTTGCTGTCGCCTCAGTGGTGGAGAATAACATGTTGGAGTTCTAGAGAAGAAGAAGAGCTAGAGGAGAAGATCTGATTCGAAAAAGTATTTGTTTTGGGTTTTGTGTTTGGTTTTGTTCATGGGTTTTTGGGGCTTGGAAGTGGAGAGTGGGACGGCAAGAACTTAGATCTGGAGAAAGTAAAAAAAGGAAGGAAGAACAAGAACTTGAGACCCTTAGACTCGAGTTCTAAGTCTATGTAGACAAATTTCCACGTCAGCTGCAGCACGATGTTGAAATCGAGTTTATTGTACTCGATTTAGCATTCCAAAATCAAGTTTATTATACTCGAAATGTTAGTTTTCTAAATAGTTTTGAAAACGTGCTAACTAACTAATATGTTTAAAAAATGGTGTTATCTGGCAATTTTGGCCAAGGTTTCACACCCCTTTGCAATGATATTGTTATATTGCTGTCTCATTATTCCACTAACCAACTTGCATTTCATACAATGGCGAAATTAAAGAACTTTCATTAGTTTAAAGTTAAAAAGGGATAAAGATTACATGATGCAGAGCTTTTGCTACATGATCGCTAATGCAAAAGGTGCTAGAGCTATATTTAAAAGGGAACTCCATGCATTTTGATAACTAAATTGAAGTAAAAAATATTTTTACTTAAAATATTTTCTTTTAATTTTTTTTAGATGTAATATTACTATTTAAAATTTTGTATTCTAGTTCAACAATTTGCTATTTTTTTAATTGATAATATTGTTAATCTACTTACTCTTTCTTATAAATATGATTAAATATATTTGGGGGTCCCTTTAGCTTGCCCATTTTTTTGTGGGTATTAAGGCATGAACTTTGTATGATAAATGCAATACATGTCAGTAAGGTCACTTATTTTTCTGTGGACAAAAGTAGTCAAATAGTATCAACTTAAGAATTTGGTTAAAATACAATCAATACCCTTATAGTGTGTTTCAAAGACATGATTTGGGCATTTGACCCTAACTTGTTGACTAGCCTTCCTTTAGTGGACAACTTTAACCCATTTAATAAAACGTTTGTAGCTGCCAATATCCATTTGGATTAGAAAATTTTTTAACCTCTGAACTTATTTTTATTGCATGGGATCCAAATCCCAAGGTAAGGTTCTAGTACAAAGTCGAGGTAATAAGTAATAACTAATAACAAAGATGGGATTGGCTTAGACTTGTCACAAAAAGAGCATGAACTTTTTATTTATTTGTATTTCTAATAAACTCAAACTTTCATTCAATGAAGCCAACACATGCATCAACATTCTCTCACCTAAGGGAAGCCCTGCGCAAATTCTCCTTCCGGCCCCAAACGGAAGATAGTGATGGCTATTACCGTGGTAATCCAATTTGATCCCATCACCCAAAAACCTCTCAGGTCTAAATTCATAAGGATTATCCCAAAACTCTGGGTCCTTATGCATTGTCCAGACATTCAAAAAGACCTTTGTACCTTTTGGTATTGTGTAACCACCCACATTGCAAGATTGTGTTGGGCAACGAGGCAGTAACAATGGGGCTGCTGGGTGCAGTCTTAGCGTTTCCTTTACTACTGCATTCAAATATTCCAATTTGGGCATGTGGAATTGTTCAACAGTATTGTTAACACCCACCACAGTTGTTAATTCTTCCTGGGATTTTCTCATAACTTCTGGATGTAGGATCATTTCTGTCACTGCCCACTCGACTATGGTTGATGTTGTGTCAGTACCACCGATCACGATGTCCTGTTAACAGAAAAAAACTATCAAGTATAATATTATATATATCAGGAATGACAGGTTTTCGGGGATAGATTCGTCATTCATTCTTATTAGTGAGAAATAAAATCAAAAGGTTTAATTATTATTTTGTTCTCAGACATTCACCTTACGGTCAAAAGAGTCAAATGTTTTAAATAAGAGAAATTACAGTAAATTTACCTGTGATTAGACCCGTTTTTACTTTCCCTACATTGGTTTAAAATTTAACATTTTGTCCACCTAATGTTACTTCCGTTAGAGCTCCGTTATCCACCTCTGTTTAAAAGAAGGTTAAATATGTATTTTTTGCACCATTTTTACGTCTCTCTTCTTCCAAAACATTAAACACATAAAAATTCAAGAGAAAACAAGATCAAAATGTGCTATTGGTAAAAAATATTATGCAATTTCTTAGAACTCCAACTTGTATTTGAACTTATCATCTCAACCACAAACAAACTAATTATACATCTGCAAGCATGATAAAGCCGTATGAGAAAAATTGGATAAAAATTAAAACTCCTAATCTAACTCAACAACATTCATATAAATCAAATCACATCTCCTACTCCTCATGTCCCTGCCAACAAAAATTGAAAATCCAGAAAAGTTCAAAAACTAGAAACCCACTACAAACACCATTAGAACCCACAACTGCCACTAGCACACCCACAGTCCACAACCACCACATCACTATTAGTCAATGTTACATGTAATTTTCTATCCAAAACAGTAATCCACTTGAGTGACCAAACATGGTGCCAGCAGGCCAAAGTGGAACTTGAGAGGAGGCAATACATGGGGAGACATGAATGTCTCACCATTGAATGATCTGTGTGAAAGAGGAGATTTTGGAAATGGGTCACATCCAATCTTCTCTGTTAAAGGAGATTGAACTAGTGGGTGTTCTTCCCCTTGTAAATCTGATCTCTGAAAACCCAAAACTCAAAAAGATGAAAAAAGAGAGTCATAGAATCAAAATGAAAGTGAAAGAAGTAGATTAGAGTTAGACCCATAATTTGAAATAGAAAGAAAAGGGAGAAGAGAACAAAACAAAGAATAAAGAACTCAATTTTCTGTAAAAGAGAGAATAATTTTTACAATACAAAATGTACCTATTTGACCCACTTGATTGCGCTTTCCTCTAGGCGTTCAGTGAACATCTTTGTGTGCTTTTTGGTTTGAGAAAAAGGGTTTGGAAATGAGCAAAGCTTGATTGAAAGGATAGGAGAGGATCTAAGAGTAGAAGTTGAAGAAGTAAAGAAGAAGAGAGAGTGTGGGTATGTTGCTTTGGGGATTTTCGTGATTCTAGGAAAGAGTTTAAGAGTTCGTGGTTTTGATCCATCTTATGTTGTGATTTCTAATAAAAATATGTTTTTCTAATGTCAACGGATTGAAACTCAGGTGGGCAAAGTGTTAAGTTTTAAACCACAAGTAGACAAAGTAAAAACGAGCCAAACTATAGGTGGGTTTACTGTAATTTTTCCTTTTAAATATGTTAGTTTGGTCTCTAAACTTTTGGTATTGTATCAACATAGTTTATATCATTAATTATTTTGATACAATATCAAAATATTAGGAATTAAATTGATACATTTGAAACATTAAGAACCATTTTGACTAAGTTGTATATAGTGAAGATTAGTTATGATTTGGAGTTTTGGGCTGTATTTAGCACCATACCTTGTGGTGCAGTCTATTCAAAAATCTCACCGCACCTCTTCTTAATGGATTGGTTGCTATGCAGTGCGGTTTGATCTGTGCTAGACTAGGCCTTTTAAAAAAAAAAAATTTGGGTTGGTTTGGGCCAGCCCAAATGTTTTCCCCCTCCCCCCTTGTTTTGGGCTGATTTAAAGTAGCCAGAGGTGTTTTTAGGTGTAAAGGGGCTAAATTTTTTATTTTTAACGAACCAATTATCTGCTAGTATTGCAAACACCAGTTACTAAAAATAATTATGATAGTAGCTGTAAGAAAAACCATGACAGTAACTTTCGAGTAAAGAAAAACATGACAACAACTTTCAAAACAATAAATATATAACTTTTTTTTTTTTTTGGAGAAAGAATAAATACATAACTTTGTAGCACAAATTAACATATAATATATAAACTATACAAATATAAATATAACATGTAAAAAAATTTAACCAATATAACCTATAAACATTTTTTTTTTTTTTTGAGAAGGAATATAACCTATAAACATGTTAAACAAATATAACCTATTTTTACGTCTCTCTTCTACTATGACCGGCCGGTGGTGCAGTGACTATATTTTGCATTTGGTTTAAGTATGGTTAAAATTGTTTTTGTACACATAAAACAAACAACCAAAATAGTAACTGAACCAAACTAAAAAGACAAAATACAACATTTTGAAGGTCTTACAGTTTCATTAAGAACTTGGAACTCGATAGAAAGGATACTAGCAAGTATTAAAAATGGAAAATTAGTAGTTATTTTGAAGTATACTAACATAATGTTTTCTGCTCTTAAATGTGCAATGGATTTTATTATTAAATCAATTATTAGGATCCACTATCATGTAAGAAGATTGAATACCACGTTTCTCTCTTGTGTGTGTGTTTGTTTTTAAAGAAAAAAAAGAAAGAAAGGGTAATTGTTTAATATTACTTAAGAGAATATGTTGTTTAACATTACTTAAATGTTCACTTTAACAACTTTATGAAACAATATTCTCCAAACTCAAACATCATTATTACAACCTATCCACATATATACCTATATATACAACAATCCCCCACTAGGTTGTAATAATATATGTTTCACTTGATTGATATTCTATCATGCATAATGGGAGGTGTCTTTCAACTTAAACCTCCCTTTAGTGTAATTGCTCAAGAAATCAATAGAATTAATGGTGGCTTGGTGCTTAAACCAAAACTCGTATGTGCTAAAATCGGAAACAACACACACATGAAAATATCCACAACACATTTAGAAATCCAAGTTGTTAGCACTATTATGGCCTTGTGCTCTTCCCAGTTTAGTGAATATGTACAAGAGAAAACTCTTTTACTCTTGCTAGAAGCGACATCACTCCTATGTTCACAAAGGTGAAGTTCCTTCTTTATGTCCTTGTTACACAGACATTTATGATTTATGAGGTTCATTAAGAGTTTAAAATTCATCCTCAATTTCATCGTAACACTTTGCACTAATCCATCCTGAATGAGATATAAATTTAGTGCTCTTACTAACCATGTATCAATAGCTTGTTGTTACCCTTTAAACCTCTTAGATATAATTAGTTCGAGGTTGGGTTCTCACTATTGGTGATTCTCTTAAAAGAAGGGTTTTAGTCCCATTCCAATGGATGTTATCCTTACCAAGTCTTGAGACACACTTCGATAAAAGACCTATTTTATGTATGGAATTACGTAGGTAATAGACTAGTTCAACTACATTTGATTCGCCTTACGTATTCTTGTCTTAGACTTTTAGGTCTAAGTTCACTTTGTAAACAATTCATGTATACCATTCACATTGTGGTTTCACAACTACAGTACAAGGAATGGCTAACTATGGTTGTGGACACGACACTTTATCAAAACCTTAGCCATTTTCTTTCCTTGCCCGTTACCATTATAATCAATGCTCTTAATTTAATTCTATAGTAGAGTAAGAAATACACCTTATTTCTTTAATGCTTACACATAGCACCCCCACATGTAGTGATTATCTAATTAGACATAGATATTATCACTCACATCAATAATAGAATTAAACTTGAATATTCTATACAATAGATATTCATCACAATTAAGTACTTTCTAGTGATCAACCTCAAGTTTTAGAAACTTTGAAAGTCTACATAAAGTGAAGGCAATGTCTAGTTTAGTTCCATACATGATACGCAACATGTATTTAATTCATGAGCAAACTTGAGTGTGCATTTGCCCTTCCAGTAATCTCTTTATTTATTATTGGAATAAGAGTGTCTTTGCCTCTTTAAAGATATTAAAATCTAAGAAGCAAGTTCTCAACACTAATCTCAACACAATGAGATAACACAATTTCCAATAAAATGAGAAATCACTAATCTCAACACAATGAGATTACTGAAATCTCAATAAAATGAGATAACATAAATCTCAAAATGAGATTAATATAGTGTAGATCTCCATTATATTTCTTTACTTGATTCTCATTCATAAAAGACTTTCATTTAATTAATTAAGGAAGTACAAACCCAAAGGTCTTTCAAGCAAACTTCCTTACCAAGATCACTTCTTAAGAAAGTCACTTCACATTTATATGATGCATACTCAAATTATATGTGGAGATACAATCCAATATTTTATTATTGGTCATTGAATGTTCAATTAATGAAATCACTTGTACTTTCTTTATTTCACAAAGAGATACTTTCAAAATAGGATCACAATATGTGCTTGTTTAAACTCGAAACATTTACCACACATGGCACAATTTAATCATAATGAATTTAACATCCCCCAATCTTAATTTTCAATACCTTTAACATGCACATCTTTGATGCACGTTAGCATTCCTATGAGTTCACGACTCTTTTGAGGGTTATACTCCCACACTTTCTTGGATATCATAATTCCACAATTTGAGTTTCTAAACCCCACACTTTAGGTTTTCAACCATTCCAAAATTCACATATATTAAAATGTAATGATAGAATATAGTGAATTTTTTTAAAATTATATGAATGGTTTTAACGATATCAAACTAATAACACAAATAGTTACTAGTGTATAAATATCAAAATCTATCTTTTCCCTTTATTTCAAACCTTTTACTATTAACCTTAGACCAAAAGATTTTATATCTTATTCTAATACCCACTCACAACCAATTGGTTTTGAAATTAGAGGTAGATCCATTAAGACCCAATTATCATTAAATAATATTGAGTCTATCTCATCATTAATAACTTTTACAATAGAAAGCTACACCTTTTTGAATCACAAAGCTTTCTCAAATTTTAGGATCACTTCTCTCAAAGAGTACTATAGGTATTTAATTAGGACTACACTTTTATTACCTTCAACAAGGTAAACAAGTGCTTCACATGAAAGAAAATTTGGATTGAAATCCCTTTTATTTCTCACACTTTGATTCCACTTTTTTTCACTTGGTGAACCACATTTAAATCTTTAATATCACTTAATGTGATATTTAACATTCGAGTAATTTACTCGTGTTTAAGTAGATATTAGGGTATCCTTGAAATCATCTTTGAATTTAAACACTCAATAAATTCAATATCCTTTAATTCCACTCTTATATTAGACATTAAGTCTAATCAACTACATACCCTCGGATTTACTCAAAACTTACATATACACTTTGTATAGCTCTTTGACTAATTAGTCCTCTTTGATCTATCATTATACAAAAGGTTAAACAACCCCACAGTTTAAAATGATAAGTATTTGGTCACATTCTCATTTCATAACACATATGAAATACTTTTGAGATGGAACTCTATTATGCACATAGCATATACTAAGCAAAACTTCTTCCCATTGATCAAATAGAGTTCTTTCTTTTGACTAAACCATTTTATTAGGGTGTATAAGGGACTGCACTTTGGTGTATTATGACATGTTCCTCACAAAGAATAATATACATTAAGAAATATTCACCATTTCTAGTTAATACACTATTCAATTCAAATCATCATGCT
Source organism: Quercus glauca (assembly GCA_023736055.1). Classification (NCBI taxonomy): domain Eukaryota; kingdom Viridiplantae; phylum Streptophyta; class Magnoliopsida; order Fagales; family Fagaceae; genus Quercus; species Quercus glauca. Next base: position 29,815,600 of record CM043326.1, read on the forward strand.
TATGTAAATTATATCATGCTTTGACATAAATTTCAAGAATTTGAAATTTAAAAATCTCAATCTAGCATGCCACAAATAAAGAATCAACAATATAAGCAACCAAAACATATTGCTAAATAACACTCAATTTGAACATGTCATTAGTAGCATATCCATTGCCTACTAATGTCTCATACTTGAACAAGACTATTCTTAAATAACAAATTGGCTTTTCTTGATATCAGGTATATAAAAAACATTGGTCAAGAGAACTTCTTGCCAAAACTCAATTTCACTTCAACAATGCACTATCCATGAACTTTTGCCTTACTATGGATGTCCACAAGCATCTCTAGTTCTATGAAAAACTCCTTATAAGTCTTGAATTGTGCCTTGTAGTTGCATACATGCAACGTTGTACCCAAATCAAATCACCAATCAGAAGGATTTGTAATTACAGTCATATGAACAATAGTGATCATATTATTACATATATCACTCATCTTAGCAATAATGCCTTAAATGACTATCAATTCATTGGCATTTCCATCTTCACACTTCTTATTCTTTAAGAACTTAAATTCTCAAATGTAATGGTTTTTCTTTCCACAAAAAAAACATGACATATTCTACTTGTCATCATTGGGACTCTTGAAGTTGTTCTTTTAAAACCACTTACACTCTTATTTACATTCAAGTGCCTATTGGTCTTACAAGAACTTCCACTTTGAACATTATTCACAATCACTTTTGAATTGATCTAAAGTGAGATCTTCTGACATGTTATTTAATGTTTTCACTTAGGAAAATATTCACACACTTTATCACTTTAAGAGTTTAAATTCCCATCCTTCAAATTTTCTATTTTATAACATTTAAACATGTCAAAAGTTCATTCTTATTTTTCAATTCATATAAATTCGCAACACATGCAAATATTCTAACAAAGAAACTAATCAATCAATTTGAAATTCAAATTGCCCATGAATAAGAAATTCGTACCTTCAATGTTCAAACTATGAACATGGCTTTTAATGCATTCACAATGTGAGAGAATCATTTCCTTGTCTTGCCAACAAAGAAAATTGTTTCTTTAAGCCTTGTTCCATTGACTCTTCATTATGATCGATTCATCAATTGAAGAACTCTTCAAATCCAAGCTAATTGCTCTTTCTACTGTGTAAAATTGGTTCCATCAAAGTGATCCAATTTCACCAAACCATGGTTCAACATCTTCAAAGTTGTACCATCATTTACTCCTTGTCTTGTAGCAAATATTGTCTAAGATTTTTGGGGATTTTACCAATTAAGGACTAATTATGAAAGAACAAATGAACATATCAAGTGATTAGAAATCAGTGATTGACTTGGAGGTACAATTGAATGTTATCCTTAGACAACATTTGTCCCCATGTGCAAGTTGTTAAAGGGTTTCTACAAACTTGTCCCTAGAATACAACCAAGTTTATTGGATTCTATAAATAGCAATTTTGGAGAATACCCACAAGATTTCTTGTGTTTCTTTGTAACTTATTATTTTGGAGAGATAGGGTTATAACCCTTCAAAAGGTACGAATGGAGAGTTAAAATGTTTCATAAAACCGTTTGCAAGGCTTGAAACATCTTCAACCTTTCTAAACAGTTACTAGAAAATTCTGCAGAAAATTCAGTTTTTTCGAGTTTCGATTGGTCAAGAGGTCTTTTCGATCGATCAAATGCTCTTTTCGATCGATTGAACAGGAATTAAATAGTGAATTGAACCATCCAGAAACTCTGATTATTTTCTTACTATTTCGATTGATCAAGCCAAAGTTTCGACCGATCGAAAATGCTGAATTTCGAATTTTCATTTAGAAAATTCCAGAACTTGAATTTTCACTTTAACAACTTTATGAAACAATATTCTCCAAACTCAAACATCATTATTATAACCTATCCATGTATATACAACAACATAATTCGTCCAACTCTCTTTAAAGTTACTGAGTTTGAGTGGGTTTGTGAATTGTGATGTACCTTTATGTTAAAACTTAAAATTCCGTTCTCTCTCCTTTGTTATATGAGTATGTGTTTGTTTCTTAAAAAAAAAAAAAAAGAATTGAATAAATTTTCAAATGAAATACCATAAGTATGCCTTAATTTGTGCCAGGGAGATTGATTTTCCAGTGCCTTGCTCTCTAAAACCTAGGAGGAACTGCATAAAGTCCTTGCCACGAAACTCTCTTGGCCCCTCTTGTTTTACGCTGCGCAACTTTTTCCGTTGTTCTATAACACATTCAAAGATCCTCCCAATCCAAAGTGATAACTTCTTCATTTCCCTTTCCACTCCTTGTATGTCAGCCTTGCAAGAGTTGGAAAGAAATCCGAAATATTTGGTTTTCCCAATAAATATAACTGTCAGTTGCATGGCTGCTGCACGAAATTCTGCACCAAGATTAGTCCTTTCCTCTCCTTCAGTTGTACCACCCCAAAACATACTAGTGATCATATTAATGACTGTTGAAAACACAATTTCACCAACATTCATTGCTGTTCCAACCTTGCCATACATATCTCTAATACACTTTACCTCATTTCTTTTAAGGGTGTAGGAAGCATCAAGGTTCGAGTTACTTAGCATATCGCGTGCGAATATTTTGTGTAACATGCGCCACTCGGGGCCATAGGGAGTGAATGCGATGTAATTTCCACCACATGAGAAAGCCAATGCTACAACAGTTGGGTTACGATTGGCAAATGTAATGTCTTGGTCGCCTACCAACTCTTTTACCAAAGATGGTGAACTTATAATGACACATTGTTTGTTTCCAATCTTAAGCTTATAGATTGGACCATAAATTCTTGCAAGCTCATTAAACGATTGGTGGAGGTTCTTGCCCAGGAATGGGAGGTACCCAACTAAAGGAAAGCCTCCGCGACCTGGTGGCAAATGGTAATTTCTGTTCATCATCTTCTTGAATTCCCTTAGGAACCAAAATATACATAGTATTGTAGCCAAAGTAGCTAACATTGCTTGTGAAGACAAGCCTGTTTTGTCACCAGCTCTGCACATTTGGATATTGAGGTCAGGGTTAGGAGCAGATAGGCGCTAAGAAGAAAAATTGAAAAGATAGAAGCATAAGAAGCCTCTGATATGATCTTGGCAGATACTTGTGTCGAAAATTAATCTTAAATATATACTTGCACATATGTTTCATAACCCACTAACATAATAACTAAACACCCCAGTTATTAGCCTAGCCATCGTCACCCGCCCAATCAGACAAAGACAACCAATTACTCTACACCAATCCACTTAGAAAAGTAGGTGAAAGACAGAACAAACAGAGTATTTCAATGCAGTACTCACCAAAGACATAAAAAATCAAAATGACTACGTGTGAAGTGATAACCAACTTGTCCCTTATCAGCAAGACGGAACCAGGATTCGAACTTGTGGGGACTGGCCAAAGTCTTTTGTTTGAGGATTTTTAAAAATTGGGATATCAACTGTAGAGGAGGCAAGGTGACAATATCATTATTGGTTTTTCATTATTTTTTTTTTTTTTTTTTAACTATACTTTTCCATAACCTACAAATCAAATTAAAGTCATAGTAACTATAGGAGTTTATTATAGTTTTAAAAATTGGATTGGATAAAGAATCGAAAATGAGTAGTTCTTGGTTTTTTAGTCGAAATGGTGACATCATAACTATTATAATTATAATTATGTATTTAACATTATAAATACATAAAAATTTTATTCTATACCCAACCTTTTATAATGCTATATATTACTCCACTACAGTTCAAAGTTTAAACCCATATCAACCACTAAATCAATATATCCACTAAAATATTGGCTAATTAATAGCATAAGAGGAGAGATATTTCAAAAGTTGCATATCCAAAAATCTAATGATAACAATGACAGCTCTCAAGCAATCAAATGATAACTTGATAAGGGGCAAGCCTATCTTTTCTTTCAAAAAAAGAAAAAAAAATGACAAGGCTTTTTTATTTTTATTTTTATTTTTATTTTTATAAAAGTTAATAATTTGCATCTATTATAATTTGGTCATATATATTTTTTATTTTTCAAACAAATAAAAATGATAAACTTTAGAGATAAGTAGAAATTGTAATTTATTTTTTGAACGTATGTTTGAAAGTGGTGTAGTGATATAGAGAAAAGTTTGAGTAGGAAAAATAAAATGAAAGTGAGGGGAATAATTTTAGGAGTTCTCTTAGTTTTTTATTTTTTAAATTTGGGGTGTTTCACTTTTATTTAGATGAAAAATAAATAAAAAAGGCTAAAATTTAGGAAATATAAAGATGAACGTGAAAGGGAAAAAAATCCTAAATTTTAGGAGTTCTTTTTTTTTTTTTTTTTTGAGAAGGTAGGAGTTCTCTTTTTGAATTCAAAATAAAATTTGTTATTTGACATTTATGACCCTATTTCTAAAAGAAGTTACCCTTCATTAATGAAAGTATTTTTGGATCACACAAAAATCTAGTTAAAGAGAAGGTATTTGATGTTTCTAAAAAAATAAAAAATAAAGGTATTTGGTATTCAATGATACAATGTCAGCGGTATCAAAATCCTATAAGTTTAAGACATGTCAGTAAAAAATAACTACTCTCTAACACATGTGATTCAATTGTTAGTGGGTTTGCCATAGTTTTGAAATTTGGACTGAACCGCATAGTCCAACCCGGTTAACCGAGAACCCTTGTGTAATGGTTCTTTTAACCCAAAACTAGGGATGGACCCAAGATTTTAAGTTAGTGGGGGTCGAAATATAAAGGGAAAACAAAAGTCGAAATAGGCATCCATATAGTATTAAAAAATTATAAATACTTAATGTTTCTAAATATATTAAAATGCAATCATTTACTAAAAAAAACAAACAAAACAAAAACAAAATAATGTTTTTTTTTTTTAATAGATAGGATTTTTTTTTTTTTTTTTTTGAAGTTAAAGCATTCATAGTGGTGGTGGTGTCAAAAATTTTAACTTCTAGCATCTAAAAAAGGTATTTATCTATTTTACGATCTCACTTTATAATACACCCAATATATAATACACCAAATATCAAATGTTCTATTTTTTTTTTTTATCAATTCATTTAAAATAATATAAGTAACTCATTAAAATAATAAAAAAAGAGAAAGAATTTGAGTTTTTTAATTGAAGAAAGAGATATAATCTTAATAAAATATTGGATTTTATTTTTAACGACTTGTAACAGTCAACTAGTATTTATACCAGTTTAAATTTAGCTTTAGCTTTTTCAATAACACATGATTTTTTGGTTATTTAGTGGTAAAATAGTTTTTTTTTTTTTTTGGCTAAAATACAATCACCATTGTAAGTGTTTTTATTATTTTTGTTAAGTTTTTGGGTTGGATAATTGTTATTTGGGTGAGGCTAACTAAACTCACTGAGGAGAAGAGGCTTAAAGTTTTGAAAGAAGAGCCTAGCTACAAATATAATATATAATAACTAAAAAAAAAAATTTTGGACCAGGGAGCGGCCCTTGGGCTGCACTTGGGTCCGTTCCTGCCCAAAGCTCATTCTACACAAAAAATCTAGGGGACTGTGTGAACTGCGGTCGAACATCATGGATTTGAGAATCGTGTCCAAGTCTTATGGTTCTGGCCAAAGCTTAAAAATAAAAGGAAAAAAAGAAGCAAAAACGACTTTTCTCTTGTAAAATCGCATTTTTTTGCCAATTTGTGCTAGTTTCTCTCTTGAACTCTTGTCTTTTTATTACACTACTCCTCACCTTTAACTCCGAAATTCAGTCCCAAAAGGGCCAAAACACACTAAATCCACATAAAATAAAGGCAAAAATCACATTTTCGTCCCTACATTTTCACGCGATTCCACTTTGGTCCCTAACTTTTATTTCCATCACTTTTAGTCCCTATCCTGAAAAACGCCTCTCGTTTGAGTCCCTGCCGTTACATCAGATATTGAAAATGCACACGTGGCAAACAGAGTGCACTGTTAGCACACTAAAAGCTGACGTGGCCATTAAAATAATAATAATAAATATTATTTGGCATTAAAAAAATGCCACGTCAGCATCTAAATTAAAAAAAAAATTAATTTATTAATTTTAACTAAAAAAAAATCAAAACAGAAGTAAAAATCAAAATTCACATGAATTAAGATCTAAAAGTATCTTGAACAAGAACACCAAGAACACCAACCCAGAAACACAAACACAAACCCAGTAATAGATCAACCAAACCAAACACAAAAGCAACAAACACAAACCCAGACTTCAAGAAATACTGAACTAAACTGAAAATTATGCAACTGGAGCAGAATTCAAGCCCACAGCTAATTCCAACATCATAAAATCCACAAACCCCAATGGAGAAAAATAAAATCCACAATCAAACAAAGGAATTCAAGTCATAATCCAACTCACATAGATTGAGTCAACCCACAATTCGTAAGATCTCAAAATTCCCCATCCAATTCGACAGAGTCAAACACAAACAACATCATATATCAGCAAAGCCGAGAGTCAGAATTTATCAATCAATCATCACACAGATCGCACCAAATTGAAACCCCATATATATATATATATATATATATATATATATATATTTGTTAATCTTTCTATAATAGAAGTGTGCATACGTATAAGTACAAGCCATATTGAAAGAGAAGAAATGAAACCCAGTAGAAAGAAACAATGAACAAACCCCTATATAAATAGAGAGAGAGAATCGTGTGCGTGGGAGCTAATTGGAAATGGCATTGATGATGGGGTTGGGTTTAGGATTGGGGTTGTGGCTGTGGTTGTCGTTGGAGAAGATGAGAGGGAGATCGTGGGACTCGTCGGCGGCATCGATGTCGTCGAGGTTAGTGGTGCTGAGGTTGATGCAGGAACAGCGTTCCAAGGAGGCAAAGAAGGCGGAGGCGGGCCTAGTGGCTGCAAACAGAGGAAGGAGGTTCACAACAACGGCGGAAGTAACCATCGCAATCAACACGGCGAACATCACATGAACCAGAAACACCAGATCCAGAATAGCCACAGCTCGCAACCTCGAGTCCTCGAGCTAGCAGTTGGCTTGGAGATCAAACGTCTGGACGGTGGCGGCGGTGGAGGAGACGGAGTATTGCAAGAAGAAAACGGCCAAGTCGAGTGCGAAGAAGAGATCGGGAGGGAGATGGAGGAGGGAGGAAAGGGAGTCGGAGGTTTGTGTTTGTTGCTTTTGTGTTTGGTTTAGTTGATCTGTTGCTGGGTTTGTGTTTGTGTTTCTGGGTTTGTGATTTTTGGTTTTCAATTTTGGGTATGTGTTTGTGATTCTGGGTTTGTGTTTGTGTTTCTGGGTTGGTGTTCTTAGTGTTCTTGTTCAAGATACTTTTAGATCTTAATTCATGTGAATTTTGATTTTTACTTCTGTTTTGATTTTTTTATTTAGTTAAAATTAATAAATTAATTTTTTAAATTTAGATGCTGACGTGGCATTTTTTTAATGCCAAATAATATTTTATTATTATTATTTTAATGGCCACGTCAGCTTTTAGTGTAACAACAGTGCACTCCGTTTGTCACGTGTGCATTTTCCGTCTCTGATGTAATAGCAGGGACCAAAACGAGAGGCGTTTTTTTAGGATAGGGACTAAAAGCGGTGGAAATAAAAGTTAGGGACCAAAGTAGAATCACGTGAAAATGTAGGGGCGAAAATGTGATTTTCGCCTAAAATAAAATAGAAACGAAAAGAAAAAACATTTTCTTTACACTTTCTTCTTCTAAGTTTTCCTTCTTCCTTCTGTTCAGAGCTTCAAGCCTTTCAAATTTTCAATGAGTTGTCTTGTCTAACTCTATGACACGTACATTGGCAGGCACTACACCCCTTCCCCATGTGAAAAGTTGGACATGTAGCCATGTCTCTACCCTTCATTTGTTTTGTAATTTAAAAAAAAAAAAAAAAATATATATATATATATATATATATATATATTTCATATGATTGCTTTATTTATTGGTTTAACGTGACTTTGAAAGATGTGATTCAGTTTTTTTTTTTTTTAGGTGATAATCTGTGATTCAGTCTTCTTAACTAGTAATGCTGGATTCATACAAAATTTTATAACTTTTGTCACAACTTGCCTCATATGGCAAGTTGCAAGTGGTAGAAATGTGAACCCTATAAACCCATTAATTTTTCTTCATCACACACAACTCGTTATATGGCAAGTTATGGCAAAAATTGTAAAATTTTTTGTTGCACTAACATTACTTCTTAATACTGAAAAACCCACCGATTGGTATATTAAATTCGTTTATTGCTTTTATATTATGAATTTAAGATTTACATTGTTGATTAAATAAATGCTTACAATATTGTACATATTTGTTTAGTCTATAATATAAATCTTATATTGATAGTAGTATAATGTAAACTACTCATTTATTAATATTATTTTGATTTTTGAAACATTATAATGAAAGTTGTGATGTAAAAAATACATTTGAAAGATGGTTTTTATATTTATTTAGACTATTTTAGTTTATTTGTATTGCTTTAATATATTTATTTATATTTTAAATAATTATTAAATTAATTATGATATCATCATGGTTCAACCTCGTTTCGATTTCAAAATTTTTGAATCTCTTTCTTTTATGGTTCATTGAATGGTTCGGGTTTCTAAACCATGATTTGTCAGTTTAAAAAGGAAAATTTTCTTATAAATAGTATAGATAAATACACAATAAAAGTTTTCCATCAGTTTTATTTTATTTTTATAGAATCGTTTTCCATCGGTTAGTAACAGCCACAAATAAACTTTTTTTGCATAATTTTATTTTCTTTTTTAGGTGCCTATCACAAAGCAAATAAGACACAATAATCGCACAAAGAGACAGAGAGAGAGAGAGCAGAAAGGGGGAAGATCAAATCATAGAAGACAATGATCAAGAAACCATACCTAAGTCGATTGTGGAGTCATTAATGGACCCAAGGAAGAAGGCTGGAGCGTTTGTAATTTATTTAGTTAGGAGTTAGGAGTTTGTGATTTGTAATTGTTTTTCTTAGTATTTTTTGTTGTTATAAACCAGATATGTTATTTGTTTGCTGGTAATTTGAGTTTGTCTAAAGGTTTTCATTATTTGTGAATTGTTTGCTAGTGTTTTGATTTACCTAAAGGTTTATCTTGGTGTTCTTGGAGCAACTGGGCAAAAGGAACGATCAAATAAATTTTTTTTTGGTGCCCCCCGGCCCCAAGGTAGGCCCTTATCTGCTCATCAGTGCCAAGGGACAAGTTTTTGTTTTTATATTACAGGCACGGGAAGTTTTCTTTAGTGGGCAATTTGTTTTTTGTTTTTGAGAATCAGTGGACAGTTGCTGAATATTGAATAAGAAAGAACAAGGTACCTGTTAGTATCTTATCTTATCATACTATTCGAAGCCACAATTTTCCTTATTTTTAGGAATGTGTGCAAGTAGTCACATTAAAACAAAAAAAATAGAGTTTGTTCCTTCAACTTATTTTTGTTATTATTTATGAGTTTTACTGTACTTTTTGATACTATTCATGGGTCCCACTGTACTATTTCAGTTAACTTTTATCTTTATTTACAATATTTTTAGCAAAAAATTTTCAATTTCAGCAAAAAGTTTACGTGGTTTCCTTTTTACAAATTTGTCCATACTACGTACTATAATAAAATAAAAGATGAGAAGTACTATGTTTTGTCTGTCATTAACCGTGAGTAACAACCTATCACTTAAGATTTTTTGTGAAAAATGTTGTGGACATAGCATTTATCATAAACGATAAATTACAAGTTCCTTTGGCACATTGTTTCTTAATACAATTAACATACTAATTATTGTTGCTAAAATTAAATCTTGGAAATCATCTATAGTTTCTAAATACAATAAACATATTAATTAGTATTGTTAATTGAATTGCAAGTGAAATCTAATTACAATAAACTTTTAACTATTAGTTTATTTTAAATTTGTTAAGATCTAAATAGCATTTTGTTAGGTTCTAAAGACTTAGGACTTTATATATTTAAAACTCTAATGTGTAATATTGGCAAACCATGATCAAAACAATACGTTTAGTCTTGTTTAGGCTTGCTCAAAGTTGTGTAATTCATGTAAAGTTGGAATCGAGAGGCTGCAGATGTATTAGTACATTTCGGCTTGGCTCAATCGATTGAAGGATAGACTCGATTGATCGAAAGTCGGTTAGAATGTTTTTCCGCAGAATTTCCAACTCAGCCCTATCTCATTAAACGTTTAGGGTTTTATGTTTTTGCCCTAGGTATATAAGGCGAAACCCTAGCCACGTTTTTGAGAGTTGCTTTGGTTGTATTGTTGCTCATACTTTGCGGTTTGTGTGAATCTCTTGTGAGATCATTGAAGAGCTTTCCTTCATATGAACTTAGAGTTTTCAAGGTAGAGATATTATCAACACCTTGATGATCAACTCAGTTGCTGCCATTGGAGCTTAAAGAAACACAAATGGGAGTGCTTGTATCTTGTGGAGAATCCAAGAAAGAATAAGTTCGTGGATTCGGAGCTTGCACGTGGTCGTGTCAGTAAGTTCTACTGGTGGGTAGCAATAGGAAGTCAAGCGGGGGTTCTTGTAAGTCTTATTGTATGAACTTCGATTCTTTCGCATAGTGGATTCAAGTTTACCTTGAGGATAACTAGATCAAATTCTCCCCAGGTTTTTACCGTGTGGTTTCTTGGGTTATCATATCATTGTGTTATTTATATTTCCACTGCTATATATTCTTGATATGATTGTTTGATTGTGATAACCTAGATTTGCATAATTTGACTAAGTTAATCACTTGCCTAATTCTCTAGGTTAATCCAATTGTTATTTTAAAGGGTCTAAAAACCTAACACATTTTTCTTAGGTTTAAGATAAAAAAATTTTACTTCTATTGTCGGACTTACTCCCCGCCCCCCCCCCCCCCCCCCCAAATTTCTAATCAAATTGGTTTGTTGTTGGGATTTAATTTTCTTGTGTTTAAAAAGAACAAGATATTATTAAAAGAATCATATTTAAGCTTATTTTATCCGAGTTTTAAAAACATTTATGACCTATTTGAATTGAGGGGGGGGGGGGTGGGGGGAGTGGAGAGGAGGGGAGTAGAGTAGAATTGACTGAAAATAGGCTAATTTTGAATCAATTCTGCTCTACTCTACTGTACTTTCCCTTTTTCTCCCTTAATCTAAACGGACCATTAGGTTTACAGTGTTCGAATTTTTATTTTAGGAGGGTCAAAGAAGAAAAATTAAAAAATGTATATATATAATTTTTTTTTGGGGCAGCTTAGGGGGTTGAACCCCCTGGACACTGCCTAGCGCCACCCCTAAGAAAATGTGTGTTTTTGTCTATTTGAGAATTGTTTATTTTTTTATAGTTTATTTGCATAATGTGGACAAAATGCTAAAAGCTAACCTTTTTTTTTTTTTTTTTTTTTTTTTTCCAGATTATTTTTAAAAAAATTGAGACAAAAATTAATGTAACACCCACAAACAATAAATAATTTAAGCAAAAAAAAAAAAAAAAAAACTATTTTTTTATAATCTGTTAGCAGCATCACAAATTTTCCTTGTAAGTCGGGTTTCTCTCTTAACGACTACTGAGATATTTTTTCCTATGTCTTGACATTCCATATAGAGGGTAGGCTGGTAGTGCCCGAGCACTATCTAAGTTTTTCCTTCTAATTAGAGGCCAAAGTGGCAGGGGAATCTACCGGACTGTTTTCACCTGTGCTTATATGTTCAAAGTTGATGCTTGAAAAGCTTTCCAGCAACTTTTGTGTGACAGATCACAAGGCTACCAAGCTTGCATTCTTCATAATCTTCACACAGTAATACCTTTGTTACCATTTATTTCATGTTTTACATACGCACTACGGCATCCAACTTTTTTTTTTTTAATGAAATTACTAGACTTGCGAAACTGTTAGCATAATGCCAATACTCCGAGATCTATGGGAGTGCCTATTTTGTCGTACACATTTCTAATAGACTTCTTAACTTCTTCCCTTCGTAGGGTGTAAGAACCATCAAGATTTGCATTACTCAGCATTTCTCGCACAAAAATCTTACGCAACTTCTTCCACTCAGGCCCATATGATGAAAATGCAATATCAGCTCCCCCATATGTGGCAACTATTGAGGCTATGGGAGGGTCACGGTTGGCGAATATTGTGTCTTGGTCACGAACCACTTCTTTCACCAGTGATGGTGAACTTAACACTACACATAATTTATGTCCAAGCCAAACCTTGTAGATAGGTCCAAAGACCCCTGCCAGTCCCTCAAAGTTCCTATGAAGGTTGGTACCTAGAAAGGGAAGGTACCCAAGTAGTGGCAAGCCACGTGGACCTGGTGGCAATGGAGGCTTTCTTGATTTCTTGGCTGCCCATAAGAACCAGATCAACACTGGGAATATAGAGACTAAAGCAGTGAGATTTGCTCTAGAAAGTTCATCTTTGTCGCTGCTAGCAATCCACCACCATGACGACATGGCGGAAACTGCATTCAACATGTCAGGCTTTGTGAATGTAAAAGAGAAAAGGCAAGAATTAAGAATAGGAATCTCAAAAATTGAAACGTTTAATGCAGAAGGTCTGTGACTTCTTCGGGTATATATTTTGCACTTGATAGAGGAAATATCTGATTTGAAAAGGATTTTAGTGGCTATATTTTTTTCTTTTATAAAAAATAGCCACAAAAATTCTTTTCATATTAGATATTTTCTCTATCAAGATGATAAAACGACAATGATAACGATGAACCTCAAGGTACACAACAGTTTTGGAATTAAAGAAGGAAAAAGTTAATAAATGTTTTTTGAACATTGGTTTAGGAAATATTTTAAGAAACTTTTATAGAAAATTTTTTTTATAGTTTTTTTTTTTTTTTTTTTTTTATTTTCCATAAAAATGGTATTAAAAATTTCATAAAATAGTTTAACATATGTGTAAAAAGTACTCATCAACCAGACCCATTAAAAAAGATAATATACTTAAACTGTTTTGAAAACTTGGAAAGTTTGGAGGTTTTAATAATTGGAAAACATCTATTTTTGTTGTAAAGTGCACTTCCCATCATTCCCAATCAAGCTGGGTTCCTTTACATGCAAAGACAAATGATATGGTGATCTAAGGAAAACTATTGGAACAAACTATCCTATAGTAAAAAGGGGGAAGGATTTAACCTTATAATCCCAAGATAAACAAAATCCACTAGAATAAAATAGAATAAAAGTTTATTAAATATATTTAACTTTAAATCTACTACCATTACTTCACGTAGTATTTACTAACGTGACCATATAAAGCTTTTAATCTATAAACTCTTCTATTTTGGATCTTATTACTCATGGTCCTTTATTCAGAACTAGAGAAAGCACCCGAACGTTTAGACCAATAACTTAGAGTTAAACTAGGTTGCAATTGCCTCTCAAAAAAAAAAAAAAAAAAAAAAAAAAAAAAAAAAAAACTAGATTGCAATAACTTTATTACTTCAATCACCCAATATAGAAGCAGATCTCTTTTTGATACTTCAAAAGAGTTGGAAAACTCAAAGATATGTGTACAGTAACACGGCTTTTTAAAAGTCTTGAAAAATGTGATTTAGGGGTTGCTTTTATACTTGTCTTGTAGTCAATGAAACCCCATATCAAATTTGTTAATTGAAGTAATCCACGCTATATATCTAGCAACAAGATGGTTCTTAGGAGTTGCTTTCACTTAGGCAAAAAGAGCTAGAAAGATGGATTATTTTTTGAGCTTTATACTATGTCTTTGCCTCATCTGGACCATTATTCAAGCTTTTTATTCAATCGCAAGAAGTAAAGTGACTTCCACAAAGCTTCCACCGGGACCTAAACCTTTTCCAATCATCGGAAACCTTTTAGAACTTGTTGGTCACAAACCCCAAAAGTCCTTGGCTAAACTTGCCAATACACGTGGCCCCTTAATGACTCTAAAGCTAGGCCAGAAAACCACAATAGTCATTTCTTCAGCAGACTTGGCGAAAGAAGTTCTCCAACAACATGACCAATTCTTCTGCAACCGTACCATTCCAGAGTCAGTCGTAGCTGGCAATGAGCACGAGTTCAGCTTGCCTTGGCTACTGGTTTCAGCCCAATGGAGAAACCTTCGAAGGATTTGCAAGTCCCATTTATTTGCTAATCAGATACTTGATGCAAACCAAAACCTCCGGCGAAAGAAAGTGCAAGAGCTCCTTGCCGATATCCATAACAGCAGTCTAAATGGAGATGCAGTTGATATTGGTAAAGCAGCTTTTAAAACCTCCCTTAATTTGTTATCTAATACCATCTTCTCAGTAGACTTGGCTGACCCCAATTCTGCCACAGGAAGAGAGTTAAGCAAGCTCGCCCATAGTATCCTAGAAGTGGGTTCACGTCCAAACTTGGCAGACTATTTTCCTGTGCTTAAGAAGGTTGATCCTCAAGGCATACGGCGCCAGATGACAATTTACTACGGGAAGATGATAGACCTCTTTAGCAGCATTATTAGCCAACGGTTGCTTAAAAGAAAAACGTTTGGTTCTATCAGAAACAATGACATGTTAGATACCCTTCTCCATATCAGTGAAGAAAGCACAGGGGAGATTGACAAAACTCAAATCGAACGTTTGTTTGTGGTAACAATTTCTTTATATTCTTCTTCAATAACTACAAATTTATTCGTTTATGCACTTTGTTTTTGGGTAATTTTCCATTTATGTACATTTTATTATTGTGGCTTGTGGTCTCGTGAATGGATCTGATGATCTATAATCGCATACTTTTTATGGATCGAATAGGACCTGCTTCTTGCGGGCAATGATACAACTTCGGCCACATTGGAATGGGCAATGGCGGAGCTACTCTACAACCCTGAGGTTTTGTCAAAAGCAAAAGCAGAGCTCCAGCAAATCATTGGCAAAGGAAATGCAGTAGTGGAATCTGACATTGATCGTTTACCGTACTTACAAGCAATAGTTAAAGAAACCTTTCGGTTACACCCTCCGGTTCCGCTGTTGCTTCCCCGTAAAGCTGGAGCAGATGTAGAAATTCAGGGCTTCACAGTCCCAAAGGGTGCACAAGTGCTTGTAAATATATGGGCTATAGGCAGGGACGCCAGTATATGGGAAAACCCAAACTCATTTAAGCCAGAGAGGTTCATGGGATCAGAAATTGATGTCAAGGGAAGGAATTTTGAGCTTATTCCGTTTGGTGCAGGAAGGAGAATGTGTCCTGGATTACCATTGGCATTAAGAATGTTACGCTTGATGTTGGGTTCTCTTATACACGCCTTTGATTGGAAGGTTGAAGGTGGTTTTAAGCCCAAGGATATCTACTTTGAAGAGAAGTTTGGTTTAACCTTACAAAAGGCAAAACCCCTACGAGCTATTCCTATCATGGTGTAAGAATTTTATGTACTCTCCCTCCCCTCCTTCCATACAAACCAGCCTCCTCTAATTAGTAACTGTTATTGTCCATCCTTCTAAGGGCTTAAAATTCAACGTTAAAGAAAGCAATATCTATTCAATAAAAGTGTAATAATTATCACACCTAACTTCTTGCACATCTTGTAATTATTTTTCAAAAAAGCAAAAAAAAAAACTTCTTGCACATCTTTCGTACATTTTAACCTTTTCATGTTTTCGGTGTAAAATAAATATCACATTTTTAGATTTTAAAACGTTTGCATAAATGCACACAATTCTAAAGATTGTTGGTATAAATATGAAAAATGAAAATTTATTAGATAGTCCAGGAGTATACTCCAACCCCATGTAAGAGGGAGAAAGTATACTCCCAGAATACCCAATAATAATCCATGAAAAAAAATTCTAGAACAATATTTAGTTATTTACTGTATGCAGTGACCCGCCAAACAAAGTTCAAAACAGACAAATGTGTATTATCCTTTATGAATGAAGGAAATTCAACAAACCAAGCAAGAGCAAGATACAACTTTCATTTGCAAGAGCCTACTTGATATCAAATGGCAAAAGCTCAGCCTCATCCAAAACAGATCGCAATGACACTGCAATAATGCAAATAAGGCACAAATTGACTGCTGGCATAGATACAACATGCACCATTGTTGCCTTCTTCATTTTCTATGCTTTTTTTTCTTCACTTCAATTTTCTCCTCCTCAACTTCCCCCATTTTTTCGTTTTGATTTTGTTCATACATCTTCGGTCAAAACCTCAAAACTATAAAGATATGTTTAATCGGGAGAACAATAATCTTTACCAATTGATATGTTAAAGGAGTAACTATTCAGTGTGTCGAGAGCATAATATATAAATGCATGCTTTCCTCTCACATGTTAATGGATCACACTATTTACATTCATGATGGGACCTATTATTCATGTGAGATTCAGCATGCATTTATTAAGCTCTTAAAACACTTAATAATTACACTTAAAGAAGAACAACAGTATTAGGTGCTCTTGGAGCATGATGATATGGTGCTCATTCATCACACATTTATGATAAAACCATCATAAATTTAAATCATCAAATTAGTTATTGTGAAAATGATGTATCACTAGCATATTTCATCTAACTTTCTCTTCAATGCAAAAGGTGTCAACTGTAAGTCCCTTATTCACTCTCTCTCGGATTCACCCCTTCCTCAAAACACCCCCTGCCTTCCTAGCTTGTACCCTCATCTCTTTGCTGGTGAGACAAACACTGGCATGCCTCCATTAAGATCTTCTCCCCTCTCCCCATGTGTGTGTGTGTGTGTTAAAAATACTTAGTATTCTCAAAAGAAAACACAATGGGTTAATCCCACATTGAAAAATTAGTGTGTATGGATATAATTATAATCAATTTGAGATTAATAACGTGTCATAATTTGGTTGGCTAGAACTACATTTTATGGTAAGGTTGCACACACTTAATTAATTAGATAATCAATCACTAATTATTCAATGAGTAAATTTGGGGTAAATTTAGGGTAAATTTGGAACTAATTAAGTCTGAAATGAGAGTGATCGAAGCCTAGTAATGTTAATTGAAAACTAATGTGGTACATATTAATGTTAATTGTGCTGAAATTATTTTCAAACAAATGACATCTGCTCACCATTTCATTGATATATCTCAGAATATTTTGAATCTATGAATGAGGTTAATTTTCCAGAAACTATACACCTGGGGCTTCAATTTGAGCATAAGAACGAGACAATTCCTGTCAAAATTGAGTAAGATATGATTCTTTAAATTTGGCTCTGCAGGCTGTTACAATAGCTACGGGAAAACCAAATTTTGCTTGCTCCTCACTGCCACCAATCTCTACATTTAACGCATCAGATTTCCCCAAAGTCTAAAATAAGGTCTAGGTTCATGGTTCTTTTTGATCCTTTGTCAACCCTCATTAAATAACATTCCATTTATATTTTCTCCACCACTACTATATAAATCCCTCTTTCCTGCATTCCATAGCACATAGAAACACCCTCTGTTCTCCTCTCTTGAGTTTTAGTGAAGTTGAATAGTATTGTCATATCTTGGTCTTCCTGAGACTCAAGGTATTGAGTGAAACTTACTCTCCCTCTCCTAGTTCTTCTTTTCTACTTCACCTTTAGAACTTCCACCAAGAGCTTCCTCCTCCACTGTGTGGATCTTGCATGCAAGTATAATCTTTATCCTTAACTTTTTTTTCATGTTGCTATAATATTAATTTAAGATTATAGCATGCTAGTGTTTATTTAAATTCCTTGAATATGTTTGAATGTTCTTAAATGCTCTTATGTGTTCTTCACATGTTCTTGGTTGTTCATCACATGTTTATGAATAACACTAGTTTTGATCTTAAATCCACATAAAAAATATGAAAAAGATGTTTGTTTCATAATTCTTTCAAATCCTTGAATCTAGGATATCACCATCCATACACATTCAATAGAATTTATTTTTCAATCCAAATGCAATGCTTAATAAATTGAATTAGGGTTTATCACATGCACACACATTAAATTCAACATGCAAATTAATTGACATATTGGATGATATGACATGAATGTTGGCCACCATAGTCTAGAAGACCAGTTTCACTTGGTAAGTGGGTGCCTAACACCTTCCCATCTTGTAGATCAAGGGTTGATAGATCAATGCTTATCCATGTAATTTTCAATTTCTAAATTGTAACTAGGAAACAAAGTCATATACTCTTAGATTATGTCTAGGACCAAAGCCATGTAATTTCTTATGATCAATGTAAATTCATTTACAAATCAATAAAATGAGGAATTTTTCAATTTTGGTTTTCTTATTTATTCCAATAATTAAATAAGTGATGACTCCATTGTAAAACATTTAATCTAAAGGGAAAAATATAATCAGTCAAACCTCAATTTTGAGAGGCAATAACACGACTCCATCCATTCACGTGGGTTTGGCCCAACATCCAAAAAATGGGTCGGGGGCGCGGTCTCTCACACCAACCCAATGGAAAAACCAAATGAAAAATCCAATAGAAATCCCACATTAAAAACCCAACAAAAATTAGTTGGACCTGCCGCTAGAGCTGCTGCCGCTCTACTGCTGGTTGTCGCCGATCTGCCTTGTTGCTACTGCCGAATTTGCCTTACTGCGTTGCCAGATCTTCTACATATGTAAATTCTGGGTTTGAGATATGAGTGAGGAAGAGAGTTTAGGGAGAAATAGAGGCAGAGAAGAATTGAGAGAGAGACGATTGGGATGGGAAATAAATAAATATTAATGAAAGAGATAGGTATTAATAAAATAATAATAAAAAATATTATTTAAATAAATTAGAGTGTATAATAGATATTCTGATGTGAGTGTTTTGTAAAAGTGATCTTGTAAAATAGAAAAAAGTAGGTTGTTGGTGTATAGTAGACGGAAAAATTGGCTGGATTTATGCAATTGCCCTTAAATCTAATTAAAATAAATAATTAAATTTTGGGTAAAATACTATTTTGGTCCCTAAACTTTGCCAAAAGTTTTTTTTTTCCATCCCTAAACTTAAAAAAAAAAAAAAAAAAAAAAAAAAAAAATCTTTTTACATCCCTAAACTTTGTAAAAAAAAATTTCAATAATTTAGAAACAAAAATAGGGATGAAAAAAGAACATTGTTTTATAGTTTAAGGATGAAAAACAAACTTTTGGCAAAGTTTAAGGACATAAATAAAACATTTTTAATAGTTTAGGGACGAAAAACAAGACTTTTAATAGTTTCTAGATGAAAAATGAATTTCTTAAAGTTTAGAGATGAAAACCAAACTTTTAGTAAAGTTTAAGGACCAAAATAGTATTTTACTCTTAAATTTTTATTTTCTATTGTTGCTTTTCATTATTTTTTTGGAAGAACATAAGAACATGTTCTTCATGTTCTTCCCCAACATATCCAATCGGCCAACCCATTTGGATGATCAAAATCAACAAATTCTAACAAAATAACGCCGAATTCTCCAGCAAATCAAACCCATAAACTCAGTAAACAAACTAATCTCCAACAAACGCAAACCTAGAAATTTTCTTGGGAAACAAACACAAAAAAACCCAGAAAATTCCTAGTGGACTACATTGCTTTTCCCTAAAGATCTCCACAACAATGCCACACCCCAAAATCTCATGGTTTTCATTATTCTACAACCTGCACTATTGATCTACAACCACCGATTTGAGCCCAAATCAAACCCATAACCATCGATCTCCACCTCCACCACCACATATTTGAACTCAATTATATCTAAGTTTTCACACACACAGATCATGATTCATAAAAGAATGGTTACTACTTACTTGGGGCATGAAGAAGGCTGCGGAGAGTGAAGAAACCATGCTCCCTATCTCTCCTTTTAGCCAGTGCTGGGAACTCCTTTACACTGAGCCTCCAAGACCTAGATGACATTTCACTTCTCAATGCCAAAAAGGCTAAAGATCTTTTTTATGTGCATATTTTTATGAGGATAAAATAAATACTCACCTTTTCTTTAAGGCAAAACTTAGATACAGTATAGTTTGACAAGAACGAGGTCGAACTCATAGGGACTTGAATGAACATAGGAAAATTAATCAAATCTTAACCAAATTAATCCTAATCTAGTTTAATAAATTTTTTTTTTTTTTGAGAATCTTGTTTAATAAAAATTGATTGTTTGCAATTAAATATACTAAGCAAATAATTAAACTAAGCAAAAATATAATATAAAGAAGTAAAAAGATGTAAACAATCTAGAGAAAGGAATTAAGGTTTTGGAATCTGCCTTGTAAATTCATATCAGCATATATTTATGATCATTAATTTTTCTCTACCACTACATGATAATCTAGAAATCAATCTTGTTACCATGGAAAATATTATCATTAAAACTTCTATTTAAATATCTAAAGCATGTTCTTCTTCGCTTCTTAAGTATAAAATCAAATCATCAATTGTATCTGTATCCAAACAAATCACAAGAGATATCTAATTTTAAAATCAAGAAATAATAAACTAAGCATTCAAAAAATTAAGACAAATCCTAAATCATGAGAAAAACATGATTGAACTTATATCCAAAATCCCATCTTAGTCAATTGATATGAAGCAAGAACAATTTAAATCATTAAAGAACAAATATTGTGGGAAAAATCAAATCACATAAATAATACTGATAATCCTTAACAAGGCTTTATCCTCAACCTCAATTATAAATTTACCTACTCATATTAATTGAAATAAAACACAAGAATAAAATACTAAACATTAAATTTGACAAATTATTAAAACTAACTATCATGGAAGAAAACCAAAGAGGTATTTGTGACCTAAATGTTCAGCCCCCAGGCATCCTCTGAATTTTGGCCTAAAGAGCCTTTAAATAGGTCAAGGAATCCTATTACAAGTTGAATTCTCGTTTGGAGAAAATATCAGATTTTTAGTCTTCACTTAACCGACAATTTTGGCCCATTTAATTTTAGAATTCAGACTTTTGGTAAACTACAAAGTTGTAACCTTTTAAGTTAAATTTCCAGCCCAACTTGAATCATCGTGATTGGACATCTAAGGCAAAAGTTATGTCAAAAATACTAACTGACACACAGGCTGGAATCCTAATCCGAATTGGACTTGGATTCAGTGCAAATTTCCTTTGATTCCTTGCTCCAATTGGACTTAAATTTAATTGGGTTGGCTTTCTTTAACTTCATCATGACCCTTGTAAAAGTAAAGTCCACTAGCTTTCTTTTTTGCACAAATCAACTTATTTAATTCTATTTTCCTACAAAAGACAAATTCACACAATAAAATTTAATTAAGCACAAAATTGATTATTCAGCATTATTCCAAAACAAAATAAAAAATGCATGAATTAACTCTAAATAAGTATGATAATGCTTCTAATAATGATATAAATATGCAAAATTAAGCTATTATCAATGCACATCAACTGCATTGTGGAAATTACACCAAAAAATTATTTCTTGTGTTTGATCTTGGATGTAAAAAATCTATTTTCAGAAAATGTAAGCCAAGCCAGCCACCGGCCACCACCACCACAGACAAGCACAACCCACCACCACCCACACAAAATCTAGATCGAGAAGAGGGAAAAAACCGCCACTACTGCTCCGTTGCCATCACCACCTATTGAAAATCCACCACCATCCACCCAAAATCCACCACCACCCACACAAAACCCACCAAAACAGCACCACCCACACCACACAAAAACCACCAAAACACCACAGCCCACACCACCACCACAACAACAAAATTAGAGATCAAAGAAAATGAAAATAAGACACAAAACCTGGTTGGGGGTTTGGTTCGGGTTAGAGAGAAAAAGTGAGATGAGAGAGAGAAGACACTAAATCAATGACATGCAGTGTCCAATTCGGCCTTGGTTAGTTGGAGGGAAAGAAAGAGAAGGCAGATCAGCGAGTGGTGGCAACGAGATCAAGAGGAGGCGATTTGACCTAGAGGACGAAGTCGATGAGATCGAGAGGAGATGATTTGACCCAAAGGGTGGCGGTGACACATTGAGAGGAATATGAGGCGATCTAGAGGGTGGTGGCAATGGGCTTCAGGTGGTGGCGACAATCATGCCCAGTTCAATCTCTCTCTCTCGGTTGGAAATGGTTTAAAGTAAAATAGAAGTGTAATCTATTTACACTCAAGGCCTGTATATTTTATGGTTAATGAATGACATTTTCGGTTTGACCGAAATTTCTAAGCATCCTAAACAGCAAGCATGATATAAAATGTTTTCCTAATTTACAGCTAAACAAACGCAGCCTAATTCACAAAGGTAAAGACATCTCTTTTCGTTGTGGGTCAAATATGTAGTACCCTATTACATGGTAGTATAATGCTTAAATAGTCTTTGAGTTGCCCTTAAGGCTTTGTTTGGTTACAGCTGGGCTGAGGGAAGAGAAAAGAAAAGATAGGAAGGGAAGACAAAGAGAAAAGAAAATCATTTTCTAGGTGTGTTTGGATATAGGAAGAAAAGAAAGGAGAAAAAACTTTTCCTTTGTTTGATTTAAACTTTTTGGTATGTATATTTTTACATTTATACCCTTTATATATTTGACATGTTTAAACTTTTTGGTTTGAAACCACTTAAGGGTAAATTTGTAAATTTATCCCATATTATTTTGAAATTAGTCAATTGACAATTTGTCTTATTTAGCTTTCATTGCTCTTTTGGCCAACTTGGGCAGAAAAAAATTTGTGGGCCCATGAGAAACCTTTTCTCTTTAATTCTCTCAGATTTCCTTTTCACCCTTCAAACCAAACAACGAAAATCTCTTTCTTTCCCTTCAGTTCTTTTCTCTTCAGCCAATCCAAACATAGTGTAAATGTAAGGATCTTGTCTTTTCTTGAAAGCCCTTTAAGGTAAGGAAAATGCTAGTCTCTTTTAGTTTCCGACGTCACAATTTTTCCTTATAAGGTGGGATTCTCTCTAAAAAGTAAAAGCTATCTTATATTTCTTCCTATGTCTCATCGTCTTGATTGGAACATAGCAACTTGTTTTCATTTATGTTGAGCACTTGTATCAGTTATGCAAAATGTCCTAAATGCAAAATTTTGGTCAATCAACCTTAAAAATCAATCACGTTCAGGGATGGACTCAGTAGGGGCCTGGCATATTGTTTTTTTCAGCAAAATTTCCAACTTAGCTCAAGCCCAAATGACGTGTAGGGTTTTATGTTTTGCTTCAAGTATAAAAGGAAAAACCCTAGCCACGTTTTAGAAGTTGTTGATATGCTGTGTGTGTGAATCTGCTGTAGTGTTTACCTTCATACACACTTAAGGTTATCAAGATCAAGATTGATATCAAGAACTTGGTGATCTCTTTAGTTGCTGTTTCAAGAGCTCAAAGAAAAACACAAGTAGGAGAACTTGTGGTTGCTGTGGATCAAAGAAAGAAGTAGTCTGCGGACTCAGAGCTGTCACGTGGTCATGGAAGTAAGTTTTTTACTCGAGGTAACGATAGATTGTTAGTGGTCTAAGTCTTATTGTACAAACTTCAATTCTATCATAATGGATCTGTTTTACCTTGAGAATAGCTAGGTTAAATCCTCCCCAGGTTTTTTACTGGTTTAGTTTTCCTGAGTTATCATATCGTGTGTTCTTTATATTTCCACACTAATTACATGATATGATTTGAATGTGTTTAACCTAGATCTTATTAATGAACTTGTTAAGTAACTTGGCTTAATATTAGGTTACACAACTTGTGTTTAAGGGGTCTAAAAATGTACATAGTGTGTTTGGGGTAGTGGGTGACAATCTGATAGAGATAAAAAGAGAAAAAAAAAAAAAAAAAGAGTAAAAGACAAAGATAAAGAGATAAAAGTAAATACATAATGTAATAAAAATGTGACACAAATTTATCAAAATAAAATTGTCACTTGCCCATATTGCTAAGTGGTAACACATAATGCTATAAGCTATAACTAATATATATAAATCTTATTTTATTTGTAGATCGTGAGAAAATCAACTACAATATTTGATTTTTTCAAAAGAAAATATTCAAATTCTTCAGAAGTCAATGTTCCAATTCAAGAAAATGTTCATCCCCCAATTCTAGAAAATTTTGATGTTCCAATTCCAGAAAATATTCATTCCCCAATTCCAGAAAATGCTGATATCCCAATTTCGAAAAATAACCATATCTCTCAAGCACAATTTCAAAAAGTTGATCTTGATTCTTTGGGTTATGATCCTGAAGCACGCAAAAAAATATGGGAATATCATGTTAATCAATGTGATGACATTCGATTGGCTTACATTAAAAATGGTCCTCACCAACCTCGTTTGGATACATACAAAAAAAGTGGAAAACACAATTGTAGCTTTCAAGCTTCTAGGTTTAAATATTATTCAACATGGCTTGAATACTCTCCTACAAAAGATGTAGTTTATTGTCTACCTTGCTTTATCTTTCATAATCCAAATGGGGTTGTGGGACAAAATACATTCACTATTGGTGGATTTAGAAATTGTAAAAAAGTTGGGGGCAAAAATTGTTATTTTTAAGGTCATATTAGGAAAGATCCTAACTCAGCTCATAGAGTTGCCAAGCAAATGTGTAAGCATTTGATGAACCAATCGCAGCATTTAATGGGGGTGATTGATCATTTCACTATAGAACAAATAGCAAATAATTGGTTGCAACTGAAGGCCTCAATTTATGTTGCCTGGCATCTTGCCTTTCAAGCTATATCTTTTAGAGATCGAGATGAAAGCTTTAGTTCATCTAATCGTGGGAACTTTCTTGAAATATTGGATATTGTGAACTTTTGGAATGAGAAGGTTGCTGAAATAATAGAAACAACTCCCAAAAATGCAACATACACATCACCTAAGATTCAAAAGGAAATTCTACATGTTTACTTAGCCAAAGTGAAGAAGGAAATTCGGGAAGAAATTGGTGATCCAAAGTTTTGCATAATGGTTAATGAAGCTTGTGATGAGTCCATGAAAGAGCAATGACTGTGGCTTTTAGATATGTTGATACAAAAGGCTTTGTCAAAGAACCGTTTTTTGGACTTATTCATGTTGTTGACACTGCGGCTTTGACTCTAAAGAAGGGGATATATTCTTTGTTATCTCAACATTGCTTAGATATACAAAATATCCGAGGGCAAGGATATGATGGAGCAAGCAACATGCGAGGTATGTGGAATGGATTGCAAGCTTTGATCTTGAATGATTGCTCATATGCTTACTACATCCATTGTTTGCACATCGCTTATAGTTGGCATTAGTAAAAGCATCAAAACAAGTTGTCCCCATTAGTGGGTTTTTTCTTAAATTGCTTTTGGTGATCAAAACTTTTAATGCTTCATGCAAGCGTAATGAGCAATTGAAAGCTGTCAATGCTAATGAAATAGCACGTTTGATTGATCTTGAAGAGTTTGAGACTGGAAGTGAACTTAATTAAACTGGTACTTTACAATAACTTGTAGAAACACGTTGAAGTTTAAATTTTAGATCAGTTTCTAGCTTATTAAGGATGTTTACTTCAACATGTAAAGTTTTACTAAATATAATTGATGATGCAAGAGAACACTAGGCAGAAGCAAAGTCAGCTTATGATGTTTAAATTCATTTGAATTTGTCTTCATCTTGCATCTTGAGAAGGAAACTATGGAGATCATTGATAAACTTTGTCAAGCTTTGCAAAGCCAATCTCAAGACATTTTAAATGCCATACATTTAGTTTCATCTACTAAAGCACTTATCCAAAAATTTAGAGATAATGGATGGGACGGCTTACTTACCACTGTGATATCATTTTGTGTGAAGCATTGCGTTGATGTCCTAGATATGAATGCTTGTTATGTTAGGAGGTGAGGTCGAGCTCATAATCAGCAAGATAATGTAACAATTGAGCATCATTATCCAGTAAAAATTTTTTATACTACAATAGATTCTCAACTACAGGAACTAAATCATCAGTTTAATGAGTATGCAATAGAGTTACTTAGGCTTAGCTCTGCTTTAGAACCTCGAAAGGAATTAAAATCTTTCAGAATTAGTGATCTTTGTTTGTTGGTAAAGAATTTCTATCCACAAGATTTCACAGATTATGACAAACAAGTATTGGAGAAAGAGCTTTATCATTTTGAGCATAATGTAGTCCAGGATCCAGAGTTCAAAAAATTGAAAAGTTTATTTGACTTGTGTCAATGGTTAGTGAGAACTGGAAACTCTAAATATTGCAAACTTGTTTATAGAATGGTGAGACTTGCGCTTACTCTTTCGGTTTCTACTGCAACAACAGAACGAGCATTTTTAGCTATGAAAGTTGTCAAAACTAACCTTCAAAACAAAATGGAAAATGATTTTTTGATAGACTCTTTGATGTTATACATTGAAAAGGATATAACTTTGACATTTAGTTTGGATTCAATCGTAGATGATTTTGAAGATTTAAAAGAGCGTCGAGTTCCTTTTTCATAGATAATGTATTAAGAAACAATAGTATTTTGTGTCTTCTGTTTTTGTTGGTAGACAATTGTATCTTAATATATTAAGAAACAATGATTTTTGAGTATTTGTCTTGGTTGATAGTTAGTTAATATTATATGAATGCTTATTTGAAATTTTTTTGAAGGACAAGCATGTCAGCTTTATTTAGACTAGAAAAAATAATAACATCTTACATTGCACGTTGACTTAAAAAGATGCAACAACAATACACAATTTTATTTTGTGTAGAGCTCAAAGTTGGATAGCCTTGGTGTTGGAAGAGCAACTGCTGGGTTCAATTTTTTGGTAACAATACCAAAATTGTCAGAAAATTCCAACTCTGTATCATGTGGCAATTTCCACTCAAATGAATGCAAGAGTGAAGCTAAGATGTATATCAGAGTCCTCTCTGCTAATGGAAGCCCTGCGCATATTCTTCTTCCGGATCCAAATGGAAAATAATTAAAATTGTTGCCAGAATAATCCAAATTGCTAGAATCATTTAGGAACCTCTCTGGTTGAAATTCCAATGGATTCTTCCAAATCGTTGGATCCCTATGTATAGCCCAAACATTTAACCAAACCATAGTACCTTTGGGTATGTAGTACCCACCAATGGTGCTAGATTGGCTTGGACAACGTGGTACTAGAAAGGGAAGTGGAGGATGCAAGCGGAATGTCTCTTTAATGACAGCATCTAAATAGTGCAATTTGGGCAAATGGGATTCTTCGACTAAGCTGTCCAGCCCTACAGATTTCGCTAATTCTTCATGGACTTTTCTCATAACCTGTGGATGGTGCATCAGCTCCGCCATCACCCATTCCACCATCGTTGAAGTAGTCTCGGCTCCACCCACCACTATGTCCTGTTAAAGCATGAGTAAGGTACTCATTAGTCATAAATTACTGATTCTCTCAAAAAGTTTCAAGTATTTGGAAATTGTAAATATAATCGTTTAACTATAATTCTAACAATTGAAAATAACAAGCTAAATATAGATAAAATAGGACTCAAAAAAATGGGCGAGCCTAGTCTAACAATCTACTAGTAAAATACTTGATCCATCCTGGTCACGCACTAAATTAATGGAGTACAAAGTAGAAGATTAGACAGACATACCATAAGCAAAGCCTTCAATTGGGTCATGCTAATTGATGTTGCAGCACCATCTTGTTCCTTTAACTCCAAGAGAAATTGCAAGAAGTCCTTCCTTTGTTCAATCTGACCTGTCCCCATTTTTTTGCGTGTGTTAGAATTCATCCTTTTTTCAATGGCTGAATCAAGAATGGGCTCAATCCATTGCACAATCCTCTTTCCTTTTCTCTCAATCCCTTGTAAATCAAACATTGCAAGCACTGGGAAAAAGTCCGAGACATTTGGTTTTGCCATTAGCACCATCAGTTCCCCCACTAATCTTTTAAACTCAGCTCCAATTTTAGTCCCTTCCTCTCCTTCTAGCGAGTCACCCCACACCATGTTCATGACCGCGTTTACTCCAGTCACAAATGCCAATACCCCGAGATCTATGGGAGTGCCTATTTTGTCATACACATTTCTAATAGACTTCTTAACTTCTTCCCTCCGTAGGGTGTAAGAACCATCAAGATTTGCATTACTCAGCATTTCTCGCACAAAAATCTTACGCAACTTCTTCCAATCAGGACCATATGATGAAAATGCAATATCAGCTCCCCCATATGAGGCAACTCGTGCAGCTATGGGAGGGTCACGGTTGGCGAATATTCTGTCTTGGTCACGAACCACTTCTTTCACCAGTGATGGTGAACTTATAACTACACATAATTTTTGTCCAAGCCAAACCTTGTAGATAGGTCCATAGAGCCCTGCCAGTTCCTCAAATTTCCTATGAAGGTTGGTACCTAGAAAGGGAAGGTACCCAAGTAGTGGCAAGCCACGTGGACCTGGTGGCAATGGAGGCTTTCTTGATTTCTTGGCTGCCCATAAGAACCAGAACAACACCGCGAATATAGAGACTAAAGCAGTGAGATTTGCTCTAGAAAGTTCATCTTTGTCGTTGCTAGCACTCCACCACCGTGACCACATGGCGGAAACTGTATTCAACATGTCAGGCTTTATGAACGTAAAAAAGAAAATGCAAGAACTGAGAATAGGAAATTAATATCAAATATTGAAATGTTTAATGCAGAAGATCTGTGACTTCTTCGGGTATATATTTTGCACTTGATAGAGGAAATATATAATATGAAAAGGATTTTTGTGGCTATAGATTAAGATGATAAAATGACAATGATAATAATGAAAAGCATGCCATCTTATAGGCAGTTTTGAAAACTCGGAAGTTTTGGAGCTTTTTTATTATTGGAAAACAGGGACAGACTGCCAAGGGGGACAACAACACCCCACCCCCTCCCCCCGCGTCCAATTTTTTTTTAGTTACAATATTTTTCATTTTTATAGTTAGGCTCCTTTCTAAAATCTTAGGCCCTCTTTTTTCACAATATTTTTCATCTTTTGTTGGCGTGTGAGTGTATTTCCTTATCTTATCCCCTTCTGTTATATATATATATATGTGTGTGTGTGTGTGTGTGTGTTTCTCAAATAAAAAAAAAAAAAGTCAATACCGTACCGGAGATTATATCAATTTGGCCACCGGTACGATGTATTTTGAATACCAGTCAATACTGGTGTACCGTTTCGGGTTTACTGCTATTTTATATATTTAATATATATATTAGTTGTATATCCATTAGTCAGGGCCCATATAATTTGTTTATAATATTTAAAATTATCAACTCATATCTTATTTATTAATTTAAGCTCTAGCTAAAATGTTAATTCATTATACTAGTAATATATAATATATAGTATTCTCGGCAAAAAAAAAATACACACAGACACACACACACACACACATATATATAATATAATATAATATAATATTTATAATAGAATTGATATTGATACTTATAAATAAAATAAAATAAAATTGATATTGATGTATTAAAATACTAAAATAGGCCTCAAATAAGTAGTCTTGGTCATTGTACTTGTAGTGTTCTGATGTGTGGGCAGAGCACACATAAATAGTTATAATGTTATACTAAAAAAGAAAAGAAAAAAAGAGGTAGAGTTTGAATTTTTGAATGATGTTCACGTGGGTTGTCAGTGACTTGTCACTTGTCAAGCACACAAAACAACAAAAAGTTAAAGATTAAAATAAAAAGAAACATAAAAGGCAGAACAAGAAGAAGAAATGTATGTATAAGCCCCTGAGCAGACAAAGAATAAGCAGTAGTAGAAGCTGAAGAGAAGATTGCCAAATGGGTTGCTACAGGCAATGTGGTGGCGACAATGGCACCATGGTAACGATGATAGTGACCCAAGAGCAAGAGCAAGTTGGTAAGTTATTAAGAAAGGAGAGATTTTTAGATATAAATTTTTTTTGTTTGTTATTTCGGTCCGATATGAAGTTTTCGGCCGAAATCCGATTTGTTTCTTGGTATGACCGGAATGACCCAGTATAGCCGGTATTTAAACCGGTATGAAACAAACACATTTCTGTACCTTCTCAGGCGCCGGTGTGAAATATCCCAGCCAAACTGGCCGATATGGTACGAGATTGACTCCCCTGGTCTTACCAGCATTACTCAAATAGGAACTATCCGACTAGAATACTTAACAAAAACAATAAAAATATTCACAATGGTGATTGTATTTTAGCAAAAAAAAAAAAAACTATTTTATTGCTGCAGAACCAAAAAATCATGTGTTATTGGAGAAGCTAAAACTAAATTTTTTACAACTACAATAAATTGGTATAAATACCAATTAACTATAACAAGTTGTTAAAAATAAAATAAAATATTTTATTAAGATTATTTCTTCTTTCAATTAAAAAACTCAAATTTTCTCGCTTCTTTTATTATTTTAATAAATTATTTATATTATTTTAAATGAAGTTATAAAAAAAAAAAAAATAGAACATTTGATATTGGGTGTATTGTAGAGTGATATGGTAAATAGATAAAGTAACTTTTTGAAGGAAGACTGGGTCAAGAAATCATTTTACACCAGCTTATGTGTTTGGTAAACACAGAAAACTGGGTCAAACGGAAATCAATTTCAGCGTTGACTGTAAAATAACCCTCCCAAGCTAGAAATGGATTTCAGTTTCTATTTTATCTTCATATGAATTCCAGGACTCAGAGACGAAGAGAGAGAGAGAGAGGGAGAGAGCAAGAAGAGAGAGCACAGGTGGTTCGCCCAGCCAAGCTCCGGCACCGATCACAGATCCCTCATCACCAATCCCTCATCGCCGCTCAGCCAAGCTCCGGCACAAACACCCATCACTGATCCCTCATCTCAGCCCACCCCTCCCTCATCACCAATCCATAAACACCGAAGACCCACCTCTTCGATCACCAGCCATGCACCGATGAGTACAGGTTGAGCTCCGATCTTGACAACCAATCGCAGGCCGTGCTCCAACGTCGCCACCATCTAGATCGGAGCCTTGCATCTCATTCTCATCGTCACCACCCAAGACCGATCTTGTTCTCGACCCACCCAAGATCGATCTCGTCGCCGCTGCTGAAGATCGTCGTCGCCACTAAAGACCGATCTCTCTTTTCTGATCTATCTCTCTTTCCCTCAATCTCTCAATCTTTCTCTCTTTGATCTCTAATTTTTTTGTTGTTGTCGTGGTGGTGTGGCTGGTAGTGTTTTGGTGGTTTTTGCGTTGTATGGTGGTGGGTTTTGTGTGGATAGTGGTGGATTTTCTGTGGGTGTTGGTGTGTGGGTGCTAGTGGATTTTCAGATATAAAATTTGTTTGGAAGCTAAGAAAATGGCTGACAAAATATGAAAAATTTGTAGAAAAATAGCATTTCCTTCAGCTTAAATTTGCAAAGATTAACTGACGCTACAATAAAAATGACTTTGATGCAAAATTATAAGAGAGTTGTCGCTAAAAACGTGAATTATATTGTTGACGCAAGTGATGAAAGTTGATGTCAAAAACAACTCTTTTTGGCCTCAGAACTAATATCTTT
This sequence comes from Quercus glauca, assembly GCA_023736055.1. NCBI lineage: Eukaryota > Viridiplantae > Streptophyta > Magnoliopsida > Fagales > Fagaceae > Quercus > Quercus glauca. Next base: position 29,847,071 of record CM043326.1, read on the forward strand.
TTCATTAAGTTGATAGCTAATATGCTACATTTTTCATGGCAATATCTTTGTGGACGTACAAGATCTATGAACTTGGAATTTTTTGTTCAGAAGATCTGAAACTTCTTGCATATATTTTGCCCATGCTGAAAAAAAAAAACAAAACAAAACAAAACTATATATGAAATTTAGTAGCTATAGATAAAGATAGGCGTAAAACCCATTTTCGTCCCTACATTTTCACGCGATTCCCACTTTGGTCCCTATATTTTATTTTCACCGCTTTTAGTCCCTGAAATCAAAAAAGCAATCTCGTTTTTGTCCCTACCGTCAGTGCCCTAATAGCAAAGTCCTAGGTGACAGACGGAACAGCCTATTAGCTGATGTGGCACTGATGTGACCATTAAAATATTATTAAAAAATATTATTTGGCATTTTTACATGCCACGTTAGCATTTTTTTTTAAAGCCATGTTAGAAAATTTAAACTAAAATAAGAAAATAAATTAAAAAACAAAACTTAAATCTAATTGAAAAACGGTTTCAAAAAAAAATCTAATTAAAAAACAAACATAAACACAAAAATAAGCTGGAGCTTCCCAAATCTCAGATCAAATCAAATTCTCTTCTCCTCTCTCTCTCTTTACACTCTTACCCTCAGTAAATCCCCAAATTCACATCCCTAAACCCCTAAACCAAAACAAACAAAGAAGAAGAAGAAGAAGAATGTTGAGCAGCACTGCAGCAGCAGCAATCAAAACCAAAACCAAAGATCCTCTACAACAATGCCACACTGTCCTCCACTCTCTCACCTACCTCCTACGTGCCGCCCAGCGTCGCCTCTGGCCTTACCAACTCATCCTTTGCCTTGGCTCCACCGACCACTCCGTCGACTCCACCCTTGCCGCCGACCTCGATCTCCGCCTCCTCCACGTGGATGCCTCAAGAGCAGAAGAGATCACCGATACAGTTATGGCTCTCTTCCTTGGGTTGTTGAGAAGGACTCATCTGCTCTCGTGGCATGCTCTCTCCGCCGCAGGTTGGCTCGGGTCCGTTCATCTACTTTGTAGAGGAATACAATGGTGCCGTGGCCTGGTTTTGGGGATTATTGGTAGATCTGCTTCGGCTAGGTCTTTGACTACGAGAAGCTTAGCCTTCAAGATCAACGTGCTCTATATTGATGTTCATGGGTTTTTTTTTTTTTTTTTTTTTTTTTCAAATTTCATATTATTCACCTCTCTTTTTCATTGTGATTTGTCTATGATTTTTGTGAGAGTTGGATTTGAGCACATTGTTGCTTATTTTTTTGGGTTTCATGATTAGCATTTGAGTACTGAAGTGATGTGTGGGTATGAGTGAGTACATTTTGTTCAAGAGGATGTGGAGTTTTTTGATTTTATGGGTTTTTTGTGTGTTTGTTTCCCAACAAAATTTCTGGGTTTATGGTTTGCTAGAGATTAGGTTAGTTACTGTGTTTATGGGTTTGTTTCTTGGATTTATTTTTTGTTTTTTTGGATTTGATGGAGATTGGGTTTGGTTGCTGGATTTGGATTTGGATTTTGGGTTTGCTAGAGATTGGTTTGGTTGCTTCTTGGATTTGGGAAGAACATGAAGAAAATTTCCTGTTAGTATTTAATTTAATTTTTCTTCTTGTTTTTGTTTGTGTTCTTCTGATATGGGTTTGAGTTCTTGGTTGTTGGGTTTGGTCTGTGAAGAACACGAAGAACAAGTTGAAGAACATGAATATTAAGAAAAGAAAATTTTAATTAAAATTTTAAATTAATTAGATTTAAGGTTTTTCTTTAAATTTATTTTTTTTAAATTTCTGACATGGCTTTAAAAAAAAAATTAAAATGCTGATGTGGCATATAAAAATGCCAAATAATATTTTAATCACCACATCAGCGTCACATCAGCTAATAGGTTGTTTCATCTGCCACCTAAAACTTTGTTGTTAGGGCACTAATGGTAGGGACAAAAACGAGATTGCGTTTTCGATTTTAGGGACTAAAAAGGTGAAAATAAAAGATAGGGACCAAAGTGGGAATCGCGTGAAAATGTAGGGACGAAAATGAGTTTTACGCCATAAAGATAAGATTATCACAAAGATAATATTGAACCACGTGGAACAAAGAAATCCTACCAATTCAAGGAAAAACACCAATCCAAAAAATAAAATAAAATAAAATTCGAGGAAAAACGTAAATATCCACCTACTCCACGACTTTCAAGATTTTTTGAAATGTTTTTAAAATTTGGTCATTATGACAAATATGTGAATAAATAGTCATCCATCAGATGACCGTAAGCACATTCTGACCGTCAGTGGAAAAGATGGAAATAGACACATTAAAGATAGAAATAAACTTCATTAAACTTTTTATGTCTATAATATTTTCACAACAAATTATAGGTAGCTAGTTGTTATTAGTTGAAATTTAAACTTAACACTAAGATTACTTTTTTGCCATAATTGTAACAACCAATAACAACGTGCAACTTGAAATTTATTGTGAAAATATTATGGAAATATCGTTTCTCAGAGTGATGAAAGTTGGTGTCAAAAACAACTCTTTTTGGCCTCAGAACTAATATCTTTTTCATTAAGTTGATAGCTAATATATTACAATTTTCGTGGCAATATCTTTGTGGACGCACAAGATAAAAAAATAAAATAAAATAAAATAAACCTAATATGAAAAGCATTTAGTAGCTATAGATAAAGATAAGATTATCAACCTACCCCACAATTTTCGAGATTTTTTGAAATGTTTTAAAATTTTGGTCATTACTCACAAATATGTGAGTAAATAGTCGTCCATTAGTATGGACGACCGTAAGCACATTCTGACGGTCAATGAGAAAGTCAAAAATAGATACATTAAAGAAAAAATAAATTCCATTAAACCTTTTAATAATGGGGAAACGGTAGGAGAGCCATTACATTGGCCTTAATGAGCCGTCTGGGCGTTACAAACCCCTATTCACTGAGGGACTTCATTGCCCTCAATGCCATAAATCACTTAGTTGCAATGGGCAAACGCACAAACTTAAGGCTAGGCTATATATAGCCAACAAGCTTGGGTAAATACCCTAAGAGACATTCGATTACAGAGCATATACCAGAGTTTATCTAACTTAAGCATCGGAGGGTATTTGTCTGGCGCCACCTTGGTGTCCTTTATTTCTATCTCTTGTTTTATCAATAGGTACCAAAGCTTGTCAATTGGCACTGACAAGGAGCATACTGATGAGGTTGATAATGAGCTTCATTAGTTTGGTGCCATCTGTGGGAAACTTTCAACAAGTAATTGTATCTCTATCGACAAAGCTCTTTAAGACCGATGGAATCAGCTACAACAGCACCCCCAGATTCGGTGGTAATGGCACAACAGATCCAAGCTCTAACAGCTAATGTGCAAGAGCTAATGAAACAGAATGAAGAGTTGAAGCGTCGAGCACATCTTGAGAGCAGCAAGAATTCCCTTCAGTGACGTAACCGCAGCTGACATGACGAAGAAGTTGGCAGCCCCGAGAATAGTAGGGGAAGGGAAGCTTTCGAGCACATCGAGCAATCCACGCACGGTAACGATCATATGATGAAGAGCTTGAGGAGGGAACTAGACAAGGTGAAGAACACCATGAAGGGAAAGACAGCAATGAACCTCGATGGCATGCTTAAAAGAACAAACTCACCATTCACCGCCAATGTTCTAAAATGCCCTTTGCCTCCAAAGTTTCACCTCCTGCAACTAGAGTTCCATGATGGCACAAAAGACCCCCTTGACCATATAGGGGCTTTCAAGACAATTCTGAATCTCTAGCAAACCTCGAATGAAGTAATATGCAGGTCATTTCCCGCTACATTCAAGGGAGCTGCTAGGGTGTGGTTCAGTAAATTGCTGCATCATTAGTTGCAAACTTCAAACAGCTCAGTGAGTCGTTTGTCCGACACTTCATTGGAGGTCAACGCCACAAAAGGCCAACCTCTTACTTGCTGACTATAAGGTAGCAGGAAGGGGAGAGCTTGAGAGATTATGTGAAGCAATTCAATAAAGCCGTTCTCGAGATTGATGAGCCTGACGACCAAGTTATCATGATGACCTTTCAAGCTAGACTCAACAATTCCGATCTCATCTTTTCATTAAGAAAGACACCACAAACTTCTATGACAGATCTGTTGTTCAAGGCTCAGAAGTACATGAATGGGGAGGACGCTTTGAATGCAAAGGGACTAACTGGCAAACAGAAGAAGGAAGAAGTCAGTGACTCCCAAGGTAAGAAGAAGGATCGAAAAGACCATTTATTGAAAACCAAGGCTAATAAGAGTAGCCTAAAGACTTCGTAGAAGTGGTTGAACTTCACCCCACTGGTAATGCCTGCGAACAAGATCCTAATGCAAATCAAGGATGAACCTGGCCTGAAGTGGCCAAAGCCGTTAAGCTTATTGGGAAATTTAGACCCCAGTTGATAGAAATAACAAGTTTTAAACCCAAGTTGTTAATTAGATTTATTATTAATTAAAACTTGTTAAAACATACAAACATCAATATCATGTCAAAATCATGCAGCAGAAAAATAAATAAGACAAGATATGATGACCCAGGAAAGCCAATGAAACCAACCAGTTTCACAGTAAAAAAAACCCCGGGGGAAAACCTTCTCGAAAAGCAATTCACTATAGTAAAGAGAAGTTTCAGATCTAGTACAAAACCTTTGTCTCTAGACTTTATAATCCTCGTAGATGAACTCACAGCAGAAACTTTCTACCGCTTTAGAACCTCTGAACTCTTCAATATATGAATGCCACCCTTTGATAATGCACGAATCCCAATACGTGACTAACCAATTGCACGGAGCCCAGTACGCGGCTTCAATCACCAACTAGAAGAAGATGTTGGTTGCAAAGTTCTTCACTTTATCAAGAATGAAGATCAAGAAGCACTTGGTTACAAAACCCTAAGGTGCAAAAGACGCAGTAGCTTCTTTCAGAGAGAATAAGACATTGGTCACCTTTTTGCATGTGTTCTCCCTGTATTCTCTTCTGTGACGACCTCTAAAATAAGTCTTATATAGGTCTAGGGTTGTGAGAAAAGAAACCCTACCCAAATACAAAAGCCTGGCCCAAAAATCAGATCTAAAAATTCTGATTTCCGTAACCTCGATAGATACCTCGATAGATAGTATCTGTCGAGTCTTATTAAACCTCGATAGATAGCTAGGTGTCGAGGAGGTGTTGAGAAGCTATCGAGGGGATAGGAGTTTTCTCGATCGATCCACCAGCTGTCGAAAAGGTGTCGAGATTGCGATAACAATCAACAGAAGAGCTCAATAGATAGCCAGCTGTCAAGAGGTGTCGAGCAGCTGTCGAGCTATCTGTCCACAGGTGTCAAGCTATCTGTCCAGCTTTATTGAACACCTTTTCTTCACTTGTTTCTTGGCCCAATCTTCATGGCTTTAATACTAGACTTGAACAACATGTTCGTTGAAGTATTAAACACATCCTAGATCTATCCAAATACAAGTAAAGTGCGTTTTGTCAAAAGATTAACCAACTACATAAAATATGTCCTTAACAATCTCCCCCTTTGGCAATCTGTGACAAAACCATAATAAACAAATGAACATATGAGAGAAATCATAAATCACTCAAGTCATACTCACTTGTTACATACAATAAAATCTATCCTAACACAAACTCTTGAAAAACTTTGTAAGAAGAGAGTTTATGGCAAGTAGACTTTGACAACCTGTATTTCTGAAACACTTTAAACAAAACTCATCAAAGCATCTTAGTGTGAAACAGAAATAATAGATTGCATACAAGAAATAAGAAACATGTGTATAACGAGAGAAAAGAAACAACATATGTCGAGATAGGTGAAAGAAACAACATACATTCACATATAGAAAGAAATATGTACAATGTATGTCAGAATGATCACAAGACCAAAAGTACAAGAAGAAGGAGGTAAACATTCCCCCTAACAAGATGAAACACAACTCCCCCTTACAAAGGAATGTATTTCTCCTCCTAACATGTAGAATCTCAAACTCCACAAATTCTCCCCCTTTTTGTTATGATTGACAAAGGGTACAAGAAGCTAGAAATCAAGATGATCAAGGGGGCACAAGAAATCCATATAAATGCATGAATGTAATGAAACAAGATGCTATGGATGAAAAAAGAAAGATGCAAAACATATACACACACACTAAACAAGTCTAACCAATTTTATATTTTAAAAATAAGTTAAGACAGTTTAGTGAGCATAAATTAACACATGTAAACCTAGTGATGGCCAAATCACATTATACCTGCACATGTATCAAGAGTAGCAAAGAATATTGCGTGTTGTGTGTGAAAAACATCGCAAGATTGCATAAGTGTATACATGTTATGACGATTTGAGATATGAGAAAATCACTTTAACCACACACAATCATAACTGTTTGATGGGAACTATCACCTTCGAGGTACATCCTATAACGCTTACATCTCCTAGAATACACGCTTGCAATCATATTTAAAGCATTTTTAATCTTTTTGCTTTTTATTTTCTTTGCATATTTTATTTTTAAGCATATGATGCATGGGCATATATGAGAAAGAAAAGAAACACCCATTTATATTTGACATTCCAAATTTTGCTATGCCGAAACACACAAATGTCATTGACACTACACTTTTGCTATGCCAAAGCATACTAGTGTCATTCATGATTGGCGGGCAACGGTGATGAAATGGTTATTTATACCTTTCTCTTAGGATTTTCTAGTCCTACCCGTCAAAAAGAGTGATATGAGTGTTAAGTCTAAGAGATAACTTAATCATACTCATCACAAACAAGAGCCACAAAGCTCACTTGCTTAGTTGTGCATAGAGATGCTCATCTAAGTTACAAATGATACAAAGTTTAGAAAACTTTGTTTCAATGGTCATCCAAGGTACACAAGTACCAATATACACAAACATACACTGTTTTTGTATTTTTTTTTATTTTTCCTTTTTGTTTTTATTTTGAAAACAAAACAAAACAAAAACAAAAAAAAACAAAAACAAAAACAAAAACTAAACAACCAAACAAAAATAGACAAACAATATGAAAGCATGAAAGAAATATGCATGTGCATGAAGGCATAATAGAAAGATGCAGATGCATGAAAGCATGATTCCAAAAGAAGATAAGAAATCAAGCAAAAAAAGTCCTACTTTAGGTAGAAATAATTAAAGTAGAGGACAAACAGAAAAGACAATTAAGTCTTAGACTCCTTTCTCACCCACACAGCACAAGTCTTTGGCCGTGAAGATGAAAAGGCACGTGTCCTAGTATGTCTACTAAAAGACATAGAAGAATTAGAATTCTCCTGAAATTGAGTTAAAAAACTCAAGACTTTTAATAACTCTCCAAACAAAGGTGTAGGTGCTTGAGAGGAAACCTGTGACCGTTTGGACAATTGCTTTTGAGGATACAATTTAAAGCAATTAGGACGAATGTGTCCAGAAACACCACAATAGTGACAAACATGAGGTCTATTAAAGGATTTAGAATTAGACAAATCAGTTTTGAATTTCATACCTTTATTACCTTTCTCAGATTGGGGCATAAAGATAGTCCTTGATCTAGAAGCTGTGGAAGAGAAGGGGCCAGAGGAGATAGCATATCCTAAGCTAGTCTTGTCAGAACTAGGCTTTTGAGCACTTAATACCTCATCAAGTTTTGCACTAGACATCCTCTCTATTTGAGTTCTAGCTTGACTAAGCTCAACCTCAAGATTCTTGACCTTCTCTTCTAATGAAGTGTTCTCCACAACAAGAGTCTCAACTAATCTTGTAGTCTCATCTAGTTTGACTAACAGATCAGCTTTTTCAATTTTTACCTAATTAACCTCTTTTCTACAAAGATGAGAAGTCTTTTTTGATTTTATGAATTCAGTGCATAGCTTATCATAGGCTTCCTGAAGGGTCAACTTCTTGGGTACTTCATCATTAGAAGAATCCTCACTGTCACTAGCACTCTCCACAATCACCTTATCAGTTGAAGCAGCAAAGACCATAACGTGACGACATTCATCCACATACTCATTAGAAGAGTCATCCTCAGTATCACTCCAGGTAGCAACCAACCCTTTAACTTTTGACTTCTTGGTCTTTTCCTTCATGAGGTAGTTTGGGCACTTTATCCTTATATGACCAAAACCTTTGCACTCATGGCATTGAATAAGGGGTTTTTCATTCTTACCCTTCCTTGAGAATATAGGTTTCCTAGGAGGTTTGCCCTTATCCTTTTTCCTAAACTGAAGAAGCTTGATAATCTCATCAGTTATGAAAGTTAGATTCTCATCCTCATCTTCACTTTCATCTTCTTCTTCAGAGTCCTCAATCTCTTCCTCTATACCCTTAAGAGCTAAGTTTTTACTCTTTCCACGTTTTCCCATTGAGCCTAATCCCATCTCATAGGTTTGAAGGTTCCTTACAAGCTCAGTCAAAGGAATTTGATCAATGTCCTTTGCTTCTTCAATGGCAGTGATCTTGGCATGGAATCTTTCAGGTAAGGACCTAAGGATTTTCCTAACTATTTTGGATTCTACTATAAATTCTCCAAGGTTGAATGCAGAATTCACAATATCCTTAAGTTTAGAATAGAACTCATCAAAGGTCTCATCCTCCTCCATCTTTATTTCTTCAAAACTGCTAGTGAGTTGTTGAAGCTTCACAGTCTTTACTGCCTTGGTACCTTCATAGGTGGTCTCAAGAATGGTCCATGCTTCCTTGGCAACTTCTGTGGATGATATTTTCTTGAATTCCTCATTGGTCACCCCACAAAACAAAGCATTCAAGGCCCTACTATTAAAATTTGCCGTTATGATTGTTGCATCATCCCAATCGACCGGCGCTTTCTTTGGCTTAACCTAGCCAACTTCAACAGCTTGCCATACCTATTCACCTAGAGCCTGCAAAAAAATTTTCATACAAACTTTTCAGTACACATAATTAGTTCCATCAAATAAAGGAGGTGTAAATAAAGACTGTCCTCTATCCATGACAACAGGGGTCAATAGATCACACTCAGGAAATTAATCCAATCAGAGTAAACCCGCTATGATACCACTTGTTGGGAAATTTAGACCCCGGTTAATAGAAATAACAAGTTTTAAACCCAAGCTGTTAATTAGATTTATTATTAATTAAAACTTGTTAAAACATACAAACATCAATATCATGTCAAAATCATGCAGCGGAAAAATAAATAAGACAAGATATGATGACCTAGAAAAACCAATGAAACCAACTAGTTTCACAGTAAAAAAAAAACCTGGGGGGAAACCTTACTGAAAAGCAGTCCACTATAGTACAGAGAAGTTTCAGATCTAGTATAAAACCTTTGTCCCTAGACTCTATAATCCTCGTAGATGAACTCACAGCAGAAACTTTCTACCACTTCAGAACCTCTGAACTCTTCAATATATGAATGCCACCTTTTGATGATGCACGAATCCTAGTACGTGACTAACCAATTGCGCAGATCCCAGTACGTGACTTCAATCACCAATTAGAAGAAAATGTTGGCTGTAAAGTTCTTCACTTCATTAAGAATGAAGATCAAAAAACACTTGGTTACAAAACCCTAAGGTGCAAAAGACGTAGTAGCTTCTTTCAGAGAGAACAAGACATCGGTCACCTTTCTGCATATGTTCTCCTTGTATTCTCTTCTATGACGACCTATAAAATAAGCCTTATATAGGTCTAGGGTTGTGTAAAAAGAAACCCTACACAAATACAAAAGCTTGGCCCAAAAATCAGATCTGAAAATTTTGATTTCCGTAACCTCGATAGATACCTCGATAGATAGTATCTGTCAAGCCTCATTAAACCTCGATAGATAGCTAGGTGTCGAGGAGATGTCGAGAAGCTATCGAGGGGACAGGAGCTTTCTTGATCGATCCACTGGCTGTCGAGAAGGTGTTGAGATTGCGATAACAATCAACAGAAGAGCTCAATAGATTGCCAGCTGTCGAAAGGTGTCGAGCAACTGTCAAGCTATCTGTCCACAGATGTCAAGCTATCTGTCCAGCTTTATTAAACACCTTTTCTTCACTTGTTTCTTGGTCCAATATTTATGGCTTTAATACTAGACTTGAACAACATGTTCCTTGAAGTATTAAACACATCCTAGATCTATCCAAATACAAGTAAAGTGCGTTTTGTCAAAGGATTAGCCAACTATATAAAATATGTCCTTAACAAAGCTCATCCTCTAGGAAATGAGATCCGAAGAATATTGTCACTTCCATAAGTATCACGGTCATTACACTGACAAATGTCGTGATTTGAAGGAACAAAATGAGGAACTGATCTAGAGGGGAAAACTCCAGAAGTTCGTCAAGAGAGATCACCAGTCTCAACCAAGGACAGAAGACAAGTCTCATAACAACAGTAGGAACGATGGACGAGATCATCCAAAGCAGGCAGTGGGGGGAAATAAGGATGATAACTAGCGAACTGGTATTCGGAGGATCTACAAGTCCTTGAGAAGGGCGTATCGGAGATAGGTTAACAACGTCCACATCAAGCATCCCTCTGCAAAGTACTGTCATTCGAATAATGACAATATAACTTTTTCTGAACAAGATGCTAACGGGGCCAAGTAGCCACATGACAACCCCTTCGTCATCATGTTGAAAATTAAAAGTTTCAACACGAGAAGGGTATTAGTTGACAATGGAAGTTCGATGGACATCATGTACATGATGGCATACTAGTAGCTTAGGTTGGACCGTAAACGGCTTCAACCTTTCAAGTCACCTTTGGTCAGTTTCAGCGGAGACCGTATCTATCCAAAGGGCATCATTTCACTATTAGTCACAACAGGGACACATCCAACTCAGGTAATAAAGCATGTGGATTTTCTGATCGTCAATTTTCCATTGTCAGATAACGTAATCCTTGGACGGCCAACGCTAAACTGACTCAAAGCTGCAACCTTGACTTACTACCTCAAAGTAAAGTTTCTAACCCCACATGGGATTGGAGAAATTTGTGGAAACCAGCTATTAGCCCAGGAATGCTATCAAGTAGTGTTAGCCTCAAAAGAAAATCATGCCTAGATGGTCGAGGAGGAGCCCAAAAAGCCAGCTAAAGATCTAGAAAATGTAGAATTGGCGGAGGAAGATCCTTCAAAAGTCACCAAAGTAGGTGGAGAACTTGAGCCACCAATAAAAGAAAAGATAATGGAATTCCTGAAGTAGAACCTAGACATTTTCGCCTGGACTCATGAGGATATGCCAGGTATTGATGGCAAGGTGATAGATCATCGATTGAATGTGAATCCAACAAAGAAACCCGTCCAGCAAAAATGAAGGGTTTTTGCCCCCGAAAGGAATAAGGCCGTCATGAAAGAAGTGGAGAAGCTTTTGACCGTTGGTTTTATCCGAGAAGTCTATTATCCCAAGTGGCTCGCCAATTTCATCATGGTCAAGAAGTCCAATGGGAAATGGTGAATGTGCGTCGATTTTACGAACCTCAACAACACTTACCTAAAAGACAGCTTCCCTCTCCCTAGAATCGATTAACTCGTAGATTCCATGCTAGTCATGAATTGTTAACTTTCATGGATGCATTTTCAAGTTATAACCAGATTCGCATGCCATTCGGACTAAAAAATGCAGGGGCTACCTACCAGAGCCTGGTGAATCAAATGTTTAGCAAACAGATAGAACGAAACATGGAAGTTTATGTGGACAACATGCTCGTTAAAAGCTAAAGGACATATTCACATCTGGACGATCTCAAGGAGACTTTTGATACTTTGAAGAAATATCAGTTGAGACTAAACCTGGCAAAATGTGTATTTGGGGTCTTGTCAGGCAAGTTGCTTGCGTTCATGGTTTCCCAACGAGGAATTGAGGCCAACCCAGAGAAAGTTAAGGCCATACTCAACATGACCTTGCCAAGAAATGTGAAGGAAGTACAAAGGTTGACTGGACGGGTCACAGCCCTGAATAGGTTCGTTTCCAAGGCTACAAATAAGTGCCTCCCATTCTTTAAAACACTAAAGTAGGCCTTCCAGTGGAAAGAAGAATGTGAAGCGACTTTCTAGACCCTCAAGGAGTATCTGTCCAAACCACCACTCTTAAGTTCGTCTATAGGAGAAGTAGACATTTTCCTTTATTTGGCTGTATCACAAACAGCCGTAAGCTCGGCCTTGATCCGTGAAGAGCTCAAAGTTCAGAGGTCAGTTTATTATATGAGCCAAGCCTTCCAAGGTGCAGAGGCAAGTTACCCAAAGATAGAGAAGATGGCTTTTTCTCTAATTGTCGCATCCAGAAAGCTTCATCCGTATTTCCAAGCTCATACCATCTTTGTCATGACAAACCAACCCATTTGGAAAGCCATGAGCAGGCCCGACGCTGCAGGGAGGATGGTTCAATGGGCTATGGAACTGAGTTAATTTGACATCGACTATAAGTCACAGACTGCTATCAAGGCTTAGGCATTAGCTAAATTTGTTGCCGAGTTCACCATGACAAATCAAGACCCAGAGGTAGAATACTAGATGGTATATGCGGATGGGTCATCAGTTGCAGGTGTTGGGGGTGTAGGTGTAATCCTTCTCTCTCCTGAAAAAGATGTCCTCAAATATGTGGTCTAGCTTCAGTTTCCAGCAACAAATAATGAAGTGGAATATGAAGCAATGCTCACCGGTTTAAGGGTAGTGAAGGCCTTGGGAATAAAAAATCTGAAGCTGAATATAGATTCAAAGCTGGTGGTAGGGTAGATAACCAAGGAGTATGAAGCGAAGGAAGAAATGACGAAAAGGAACTCAGAACTGACCGGTCAGTTAGTTTCTAACTTTGATGATGTTAGGATCAACCAGGTACCAAGGGAGGAGATCTTCGAAGCAGACGAAGTGACTAGGCCAGCCTCGTCCAATAGTGACACAAGGCGACCAGGGCTATACATGGAAGTGCAAACCATCCCAAGCATAAAAGGGTTGGATGTAGTTTACGTCCAATCAAAAAGCAGCTGGATGGACCCAATACTCATTTACATCAGAAATGGGAAACCCCCGCCAGATTCATTAGAGGCTAGAAAGATTAGAGTAAGGTTGTCCAGATTCATTATTTTAAATGACAAACTGTACAAGAGGGGGTTTTCCCCACCCTACTTGAAGTGCCTGGATTCTGAGGATGCCACATATATGCTGCGAGAAATCCATGAAGGTGTTTGTAGAAATCATTCGGGCCCATGATCAGTCGTTGGGAAAGTAGTCCGAGCCGAATATTTTTGGCCAATCGTGCAAAATGATGCCATCCAGGTCATTCAGAGATGTGACAAGTGCCAACGATTTGGGAATGTGCAGCACGTTCTAGCGGAGCACTTGATGAATATCTTGTCCCTATGGCCATTCTCAACATGGGGGATCGACATTGTAGGCCCCCTACCACCAGGTAAAAAGCAAGTCAAATTTTTAGTTGTTGCTATTGATTATTTCACGAAGTGGGTGGAAGAAGAACCTTTGGCAGTAATCACAAAGGTCAAAATACAACACTTCGTCTGGAAGAACATCGTCTGTCGATTTAGGATCCTGAAGGTGATCATTTCTAACAACGGATGACAATTTGATAGCAACAAGTTCAGAGTTTTCTGTAAGGAGCTAGGAATCAAAAACCATTATTCATCCCCAGGACACCCACAAGCTAATGGCCATACGGAAGTCACAAGTTGAAATTTGCTTAAGCTAATCAAAGCTCAACTTGAAAGGGAAAAATGAGCATGGCTTGAAGAGCTTCCAGGAGTCCTATGGGCCTACAGGACGCCTGCAAGGACGCCGATAGGAGAAACACCATTCAAACTAGCATTTAGGACTCAAGCAGTGATTCCTGTCAAAGTTGGGATGTCAAGTCTTAGACGGACATATTATGACGACCACTACAAGGACGAGGGATTAAAACTTGCTCTAGATTGCTTACCTGAGGTCAGGGATGATGAAACTCAAAGGATGGCTCGTACCATTAGAGGATGACAAAGTACCACAACCAAATGGTGAAGCTGAGAAGATTTAATCCTGGGGATACAAACCTGCGGAAGGTTTCACAAGCCACCAAAGACCTAACCCAAGGAAAGCTAGGCCCCAACTAGGAGGGTCTGTACATGGTAGTTCGTTACTCAAGAAGGAGTTATTACTTAGAAGGTATGGACGGGAATCCTTTGCCTCATCCTTGGAATCTAAAACACCTCAAGAAGTACTATCAGTAAAGGTGCCAACATCAATAAGTTCCAGTACTTGGAATGCCTCATCTTACTCACTAACAGATAAGCGAGACTTTATCGTTTTCATGCAAGAGTTTTTTTTTATTTTAGGCATTTTCCATTTTTGTTAAGTAAAATCCTTGTAATACCTTTCATAAGCAAGGATGAATAAAACAAATAAGGCATCTTTAAGCCATTTCTTTCCAAAGACTAGATCTTGAACATTTCATGATAAAAAATATATTAAAAAAAAAAAAAAAAAACTCTGTCAACAAAATGACGAGTGTAAGTCACAATATCTGTGCTAAAAATTTCATCCACAAAGTGACGAGTTTAAATCACAACATCCATGATAAAAACTCCGTCCACAAAGTGACGAGTTTAAATCATAACATCCTTGATAAAAACTCCGTCCACAAAGCGGCGAGTTTAAATCATAACTTCCATGATAAAAACTCTGTCCACAAAGTGGCGAGTTTAAATCATAACATCCTTGATAAAAACCCCATCCATAAAGCGATGAGTTTAAATCATAACATCTGTGGTAAAAAACTCCGTCTACAAAGTGATGAGTTAAAATCATACATTCGTGTTAAAAACAATCCACAAGTGACGAGTTCAAAACACAATAAAGACTTTACTTAGACAAGCAAGTAAAAATATGTATATACTTGTATATGCATGAAATTCCATGTACTCGTAAAGTCAAATTCCTACTCTACCAACAAAAGGTTACTTTTAAGGATATAGACTCTATAGGCGAGTCTAAAATCACGAAGAATAAACCATGAGTTAGCCAAAAGTGTAGAATCTCCTGTGAGCAGATCTCAGCCAATTCAAAAGAGTTCAACATAAAGAAACTTGATTAGAATGCACATTCAAAAGGAATTGTTAATCTCTAAACTAGATATGCAGTTAAATAAAAGCCTCAAAATAAAGAGGCAACTAGTGTTCAAAAACAAAGTCAAAAACCCTAAAATAAGGGGGCAGCCACTGTTTAAAAAAAATGGAAATTATTCAGCAACAGAAGCAGCAGCCCCATCCTTCTAGCCTAGGTCTGAGCTCCCAACTTCAGCAATGTATGTTCCTCCAACAGTTGCAACAGTAGTTGTTTCCTCTAGCTACTTAGCTTCATTAGCCAAAATTTCAGTATCAATTTTCTTGAAATCAAGATTAGAGAAGTCTACGACCAAGCTCTGGTGCTTCATCATCCACCTCCGCAGAAGCTCAAAACCCTTGAAATACTGAATGAACTGGAGGTTAGAAAATTGGTCAGACTGCATGAACTGTTGGACTACCTTTTCTCTCTCTGCATTAGTTCTTAGAAGAGTAGCTTGGATCTCTTCATCTTTCTAGACGAAGAGTGCTTTCTCCACTCGCAAGGCTTTGCTAAGTTCCTTAATCTTCTCGTTTTCCTTGTTCGTTTCGTCCATGGTAGCAATCAAGTCCTTCCTCAATTTTGAGCTTTCTGCCTCAACAGATTCCAACCTAGAGTTAGCCACTGCGACCTTCTCTTCGGTACTAAGGTAATCCGTCGTTAAGCACAAAGACTCCCTGAGGACCTGGGAGGAATGAGAAGAAAGTTAAAGCCATATATATATATATAAGTACAAAAGGATGCTATAGAGGGAAAGGGGTATACCTGCACCAACTTGTGAATGCTCATGGGAAGGAATGGACCTCAAACCCTTGAGCTCGTCATCCGTAACCATGTTGTGAGCTCGACCAAGGGCAGTGGCCGAGTCATCCTAAACGCTCTTCCCAACTTTGCCTTTTTCTTTAGAACGAGTGGTGGGGGGAGTAAAAGCCGTAACCTTAAAAGACAGAGTTGGGGAAGACGGGGTAATCTGGATGGACGGGAGAACAACGGTGTCACCTTTCTCATCACTTAGCTTTCGTTTCTTCGAGTCCACAGCAAGGTTAGACAGAGGTTCATTCTTCATCCCCTTAATGTGAGCATATTTCTCCTTGCTATACCTAGTGGCCATCTCTGCTAACCAAAAGAGGAGAATGATTAACCATACAGAATAGTGAAGAGGTCTACAAAGACGAACTTACTTTAAGAATTACAAGGACAAACTTACTTTTCTCTTCTGCTAATTTTTTCTAATACGTACTTTGAAGGTTTGGGTCCTAGACAGCAGTCAAACAAATGACGAGAATCAACTGAGTCGTCAAAATTTTCGATCTCACGAGCAAAAGCAAGAGCTACACGGACTCGATCACAGTACTGGCTTTCCAACTCAGGACAATCAGAAACTACAAAGATCATGAGATAAACACTATTATGCAAGCAATAGTGAGATAAAGAAAAATTAAGAAAAACGATGAAACTATGTACCAAGCATAGGGACCTCCCATTTCCGCAGTAATCTTGGGACTTCCCCCCAGAAGTCGTCAGACAAGGTTTCCTAACCAATTCCAGAAATGAAAAAAATATCATGATTTCCAGTCACGAGAGGATGATGGAAACCCATAGACGACCCTAGACTTTCTATCCCAGGGTAAGAGCTCAAAATACCCATGGTGGGTGGAAGGTTTCAAGTGGTACAAATGCAAAAATTCGTTCAACGTTATCATATCTACCTCACAGGTGGACACCCAAATCAACATACAACTTATGATCGTCCTTTAGGCGTTAGGGACAAGTTGACCAAGGGCAATTTGGAAATTATGAAGAAGTTGTATAACGAACGGGTGGACGGGAAAGAGAAGACCACACAGGAAATTCGCTTCATAGAAGCACACTTCCCCATGGGCAAAGCTACCAGCTTTTTGGCCAGAGCAGGGCAAACGAATGCTGGTACCTTTGGGAAACTAAAATATTTTCCTAAACCCATTCAAATGATTCTCTTTCAAGGAAAAAGTTTCAGAGAGGGCATGCAAAGGGGGCTAAAAAGAAGACGAGGGCAATTTCAACGCAGCAATATCAACCATCTTACCCAGGGATTCAGCATTTGACGACAACCCTGTCTCTAACTCACTCGACCTAATGTCATCTTCCCTATACTCTACGGTAGCCATCCCTAAATGGTGTTTAATCAAGGAATAGTGAATCAAGGGAAAAAGGGAAAGTAAAACAGGTTTGAGTTCAGTAAAACTAGACACAAATAGGCCTACCTGGGGATGCCGACCAAAAGGATATTCATGAAAAACTCCTAGTCTAGCAAAGAAAAAAGAAATCGAGGGGCACTCCTGTCTAAAGAAATTAAAAGCAACCATCAAGTAAGCATGAAGAAGGACCTTACCAAGAAAAAAGTTTGAAATTTGAAAATCGTCTGAAGCTTTAAACACAAAGAAAATAAGGCAGAGGGAGGGGAAACAGTTTTTTTTCTAAAAAAGGAGAAACTAAAATTAAGGTACGCCAAAATCAAGAAAAATTTGCACGCGTTCCAAATAGAATAGGGACA
The DNA here is from genome assembly GCA_023736055.1 of Quercus glauca. Taxonomy (NCBI): domain Eukaryota; kingdom Viridiplantae; phylum Streptophyta; class Magnoliopsida; order Fagales; family Fagaceae; genus Quercus; species Quercus glauca. Next base: position 29,864,713 of record CM043326.1, read on the forward strand.
CGTGTTCGTCATCTAGCAAGGAGGTTGAATCACATTTATTGCAAATAGGAAGACTTCGGGAAATGAAGAGATACGAACCATCACCTCTGATCATATTCCAGTTCTCGTCCACATAGATGAGAATGGAATAGGGGGGCAACTATCGAATATGTGAGTAAATATTCGTCCATCAGTATGGACGACCGTAAGCACATTCTAACCATCAGTGGGAAAGATGGAAACATTTACATTAAAGACATAAATAAACTCCATTAAACCTTTTAATAATGGGGAAACGGCAGGAGAGTCATTGCAATGGCCTTAATGAATCGTCTGGGCATTACAAACCCCTATTCATTGAGGGACTTCATTGCCATCAATGCCATAAATCACTTAGGTGCAACGGGCAAATGCATTAACTCAAGGCTAGGCTATATAAAGCCAACAAGCTTAGGTAAATACCTTAAGAGACATTTGATTACAGAGCATATACTAGATTTTATCTAACTTAAGCATCGGAGGTTATTTGGCTAGCGCCACCCCTGTGTCCTTTATTTCTATCCCTTGTTTTCTCAACAGGTACCAAAGCTCATCCATTGGCACTAACGAGGAGCATACTGACGAGGTTGATTTTGAGCTTCATCAATTACTCTTACACACACCTTACACTATTACACATACACTTTTTTTTGTTCTTGTGTGTGTAATAAGCATTGCTTTTTAAATATATGGTTGTCTATTACTAATCACTAGCCACACGGGAATATTATTAATGATTATTTTATGGTTAAACTTATTTGAAAGTAATAATTTTATAAAAATAATTAGTTATGGATTATTTTATGAATCGCCAAAAGAAATTCTTACCACATAAGTTAATACACTACCATTACTATAAAAAAAAAATAAAAATAAAAAGATATATAACCTAATGTATCAAATTATTCAAACAAAATTTTATCAAGAAATCATTTAAGTCAACCATCAAATATATGACATATCCTAGAAACTTCATAAGTAAATATAGTACAGAGTAAACATGGCTTTTATAAAAACAATGAATTCAAATTGAAATAATAAGAAAAAGAAGTAGAAAAATGAAAAGAAGACAAACCTTCATGTAATTTTTTTTGCGGTTGAATATTACTCTCATACTTGTAGACTCCATGTTATGGTTTGCTCATATATATATATATATATATATATATATATATATATAGGTGAGTAAGAATGTAACTATTATTTGAATAAATCACATAATTAAAACCTAAAACATTTTTTTTCTAATATAATGGAGAAAAATACAATTAGTTTTCATTTAAAGTAATTAAAACAATTGAGAACATGCTTATAGAGTCATACATCTATATTACCTAGGAAAACAAAGAATTATTCTTATAGTGTTTGATGACTTCTATATTTGGTGAACCATTTTAGAAAGGGCTTTGATTTTTATTATTATTATCATTATTATTATTATTATTAAAGTCACAATTTTTAGATAGTTTATTATGATTTTGGATTGTTTATTCTTTTCTAGCAGGAGCTAAAAGAGACAATTAAGGATGTCTAACGGTTTTATATATCATATATTATCTCTTTGATTTTATAGGGGTGATGGCTACTGAACATGTGTGAACTAGTTGAGTTCAATGAGGAGAGACAAAAGCAAGAAAGGAGGAGATGGAGAGTCTAAGGCATTAAAATGCTTATATGGGAAGTTGAAAACAATGTAGAGAGGGAGTTAGGGGTGCTATGGAACTAAAGTGAAAACTGTAGAATTGTTAAAAGACTAATAGAAAAATAATGGGAATAAAATAATTTTATTTATTAATGGAAAGAAAATAATGACATGGCCATTAACATAGTTCAACAGAAGCATAATAATAATAAATATTACATTTCAACTTTTATATATAAGAAAATATTTTTTTAAGGAAAATTCTATACTAACTCCATAAGCCTCACTATTTGATTCACTTTTTGAAATAAGATTACTTAATTCCATTTTCTTTTCTTTTTTCCTTTCCTTTAATTATATACATTCATTTCTTTTAAAATAATGATAATAATAATAATAATAATAATAATAATAATAATAATAGTACATTTCATTTTATTATATTCCATTCTTTTATGATTTACTTATTCCATTTCATTTTATTCTTTTATGAACTTGCAAACAAAGCCTTAAAAAGTAATGGGTCACATTGATGACCTTTGTTAAAATTAAAGAGATATATATATATATATATATATATATATATATAATTGTTGTGAGAGCATAGACATAATAAGAAAAAAGAGAAGAAGAACAAAAGTTTACATGGTTCAATCTGACGGTCTAGTCCTCCCTTGTCATGAAGATAATCCAACGAAGATAGAGATTCCTCAATAGTTAGGCATAATTCATGAATATTAAAACGTAACACAATTTTTTTGGGATCCCATAATTCCACATCTACTCTGCGGAGACCCCACTCTAGTGATACTCCCCTCAATGAGAATATGACATTCAATTTTTAACATATGAACTGAATCCTTGAGAGAGAATGCATATCAGACATCTAAGTGTAAAGGAGATCATGAAATTTGGAACCCATGAAAATTCAGAGAAAAAAAATCTTAAAAGCTTGAATGAATGATTTTATACAAAGCATTAGAGAGAGTTTGATAAAATTTAGATGATTCCAAAGCCAATGAGCAAATATTCTGAATGCCTGCGTTCTTAATCTTGCACTATTCTATGAGAGTTTATAGAATAGCGTGATTGATTGGACTTCAGATTATGATTTGAAATTTTGGATTAAATAACTTAAGACTGGATGGTGATAAGATGAGTTTAGTTTCAAACAAGTTGGGGAGTCTGTTGGAAGAGTTTTGATCAGATTGGAAAGGCTAAACTTCAAAGGTAACGCAAATCTCCAATCAAATAAATGCATTAGCCTTCATGTTCACAGGCAATCCAGGATTATGTAGAAAAGCATCTCAGCTTTATTTATACTCGAAGAAATTAATAAAGATTATATTGCAGAACATAAAATGCTATATATATTGGTAGGAAAATTCAAGCGGAGGTAATAAGAGAAAAACCCAAACTACCTTTCACACGTACATAATTTTATTTTGTGTAGAGCTCAAACTTGGATAACTTTGGTGCTGGAATTGCAACTGTTGGTTTCAATTTCTTAGCAAAAATACCGAATTTGTCTGATAACTCTAGCTCTGTACCCTGTGGCAATTTCCACTCGAACGAATGCAAGAACGAAGCTATGGTGTATGTTAGAGTCCTCTCTAGCACATATTCTTCTCCCAGATCCAAATGGAATATACTTAAAATCGTTGCCAGAAAAATCAAATTTGCTAGGATCATTTAGGAACCTCTCTGGTTGAAATTGCAAGGGATTCTCCCAAATCTTTGGGTCCCTGTGTATAGCCCAAACATTTAATAAAATCCTAGTACCTTTGGGTACGTAGTACCCACCAATAGTGCTGGATTGGGTTGGACAATGAGGTACTAAGAAGGGAAGCGCAGGGTGCAAGCGGCATGTCTCCTTAATGACAGCATCTAAATAGTGTAATTTGGGCAAATGGGATTCTTCTACTAAGCTGTCTGATCGCACAATTTCTGTTAATTCTTCATTGACTTTTCTCATTGCTTCTGAATGCTGCATTAGCTCTGCCATCACCCATTCCACCATGGTTGCTGTGGTCTCGGATCCACATACCATTATGTCCTGTTAAAAACTGATGTTGTAAATTTCGGATCTTATCAATATTATTAAAAAGTAAAGAGAGAATAGAGATAAAATCAACACCAAGTTTTAAGTGGTTCAACAGTGTGCCTACATCCACAAATTTATAGTTCATTTTGGCTTCACCCACAAGACCTCTAGAATATAGACCAATGTTATTTCTAATTCAGAATATGAACCATTCATATCTTTTAACAACTTAAGTTATTCATTGGATGGCACAAGCAGAATATTAAAGCAACGTTATAATAAAATTTATCATGTGCCATGCATTATAAACTATGAACTTAACTCAAAATAAACAAAATGAAAAGGAATTACCAAGAATGTGACATTAACTATGGAGGCTGGATTTATCAAAACAGTTTGAGCTTAGTCTAACAAGGTTTTTCCTTAGATTGTCTAGGTCTAGGTTGACTCTTCCTTGTTGGCTTTGAATTAATTTAGTACAAACTAGAGAGTAGAAAATTGGACAAACCCAAAGCAAGGCCTTGACTTGGGTCATGCTAATTGATGTTGCAGCGTCATTTTTTTCCCTTAGCTCCAACAGAAATTGCAAGAAGTCCTTCTTTTGTTCAAACTTTCCTGTCCCATCTTCTTTGCCTTCGTTGGAATTCATCCGCTTTTCAAGCACTATCAAGAATGTTCTCAGACCATTGAAAAATCTTCTTTGACTGCCTCTCAATCCCTTGTAAATCAAACCTTGCAAGCACTGGGAAAAGGTCTGAAACATTTGGTTTTCCAAATAGCACCATTTGTTTAGCTGTCAATTTTTTAAACTTAGCCCCTTCCTCTCCTTGTAGCGTGCCACCCCACAACATTTTCAACATCGCATTTTTCACTGTCACAAATGCCAATTCCCCGAAATCTATGGGGGTGCCAATTTTGTCATACACATTTCTAATCGAATTCTTAACTTCTTCTCTTCGTAGGGTGTAAGAGCTCTCAAGATTTGCATTACTTGGCATCTCTCGCACAAATATCTTGCGCAGCTTCCTCCAATCAGGACCATATGATGAAAATGCAATATCAGCTCCTCCAAAAGTGGCAGCTAGTGCAGCTATGGGAGGGTCACGGTTACAAAATATTGTGTCTTGGTCACGAACTACTTCTTTCACTAGTGATGGTGAATTTACCACTACACATAATTTTTATCCAAGCCAAACCTTGTAAATTGGTCCATAGACCCCTGCCAATTCCTCAAATTTCCTATGAAGTTCGGTGCCTAGAAATGGAAGGTACCCAATAATTGGCAAGCCATGGGGGCTTGTGGCAATGGAGGTGTAAGGACACAACTTGATGTCCAGGCCTAAAGACAAACTGGGTATTGGTCCAGTGAGCCCACAACAATAAATTTATAGAGAGTGGGTTGAAGAGTTAGGTTCAAACAAGATTGCTAACGGCTAATATGGGCTTTAACAAATGATCATGCAAAAGCAATACATGTGTAACTGGATAAATGTCAAATCCAAGGAGGTCATTATTCATGTAAATCCCTATTGCAAGTCTACTAGTACAACTCTGACTAATCCAATCTTTTCTCTCTCTGTTTTTCGATTCTTTTTCACAGGGGGGTCTTTTACATTATATAGTCCCCTACAGATCATCTTGATCATATACTTGTCAACCATTTTGGTTGCTACTTGAGTACCTATCCCACCAGCCACCTTCGTTGGCCTTTTGTGAGTTGTAGTTGCTAATGTAACACTGTTCAGGGGTATTCTCCACATAAATGCGGCTAGGAAAGTAGTTGCTAGGCATTTAATGTGGTGGTAGCAGCTTTTTTACTAGATATTTCTGGCTCTTATTGCCTTGCACGTGTCTAAGTTTCATCCTTATTGTTAGGTTCTAAAGGTTTAGGAATTTATGTATTTAGAACTCTAATTTGTAATGTTGGCAAATCATGATCAAAACAATGTACTTACTCTTGTTTAGGCTTGCTCAAAGTTGATAAAATATTGTAAAGTTGGAATCGAGTGACTACAGATGCATTGGGGCATTTCGGCCTGACTCGATCGATCGAAGGTTAGACTCGATCGATCGAAAATCGGCCCAGATGTGTTTTCTGC